>OX387329.1:14964077-15564077 GCA_947562085.1 Eudonia lacustrata
CGGGCGGCTGCGTTGACCACTCTGTCTAAGGCTAAATTCGATGAAGAATTGAAATATTTATGAAATAATCGTAATAATTCATATCGAAAAAGCGCTGCTCATAGTTAGGGGCAGCCCTGAAGCGGCTAAAGTGATTGGTCGTCGCAAAAGCTTAGTCAACTGCCGCCACACAGCCAGCTCAAAAGGCGGGCGGGCTGTAGGTAGGTAGCACATGAGTACCTAAATACCCGGGTAGTCTAGTCTCAACTTGCGGCCGGCCGAGGTTGTGTTGTTATGTGGTGGGTGCATTTTCGTATGCGCAATTGAATTAATAATAGTACGTATTAGTTAATTAATGTAGTAATAGATTAGTGTTCTAAGCTGAGTAAGGTAATAATCAGTGCAGTGACAAATTATGATTAGCAGTGGGTGTAACAGTGGGCAGTGGGTGTAAAATGTATTATAAGACTTGTAGGTAAAATAGGTGATGAACTTGTAAACAAGCTGAATTAGTGTCGGTAATAATAAAAACGATGCGTCGATAATAATAAATAAGTTATTCTAGCTCCCTTAATTAATTTTAATTTAGTTACGTAATTATACCAAAGGTTGACTTTTATTTTGTTATTTATACATTAGTTTGACAGTCCAAAACCTGTTAAGTGTGATGGAAAGCTTATCATAGCCTTTGCTGTACGCGGATGACATAAACTGGTATGCTCTTTATCACCATGTAAGTACCTACCTACACCTATTCACCTATTCAGATGTTTAACTTTGCCTTTAATGCGAGACATTTATTTGTTTATTTAATTTAGTGTATGTTATTTTATTACTTATTACTTTAGGCTTATTAGGTAAGACTGAATAATAAAATAATGCTTTTAACAACAACATAACATAGGTACTTAGAATAATAATAACGCATAGGTAATAGGTACTTTGTCATCGACCGGCCGTTGCCCTTTAGATACCTACATTTGATCTTTGATTTGTAATGAATGAAACTTCTTTTAATGTGTAATTTATGTGATTGACTTATTTTGCAATACCTACATAGCCGCGGTGGCCGAGTGGCAGAGCGCTCGGCCCTATACCCGAAGGTCCCGGGTTCAATTCCCAGGTCGGGCAAAATGTAATTCGGATTTTTCGATGCATAGCCCGGGTTTGTGATCACCAACCCGCACTTGGCAAGCGTGGTGATAAAGCCATAACCCATCAAATGTAGCGATGACTTGATATCAATGACGGAGGCCTTTGCCCAGCAGTGGGACAATTGTAGGCTGTTTACTTACTACTTACTTACCTACATAGAAGTTCGGTCGTTAGTCGTACTTTAGGTACCTATCTACATTTCATCATTCATTTGTAAGGAAAGATAGTAGGTAGTAACTTCTTTTGATGTGTGAATTGTGTGATTGACTTATTTTGCAATACCTACATGGCAGTTCGGTCATTGGTCGTACTTTAGATGTTACCTACATTTGATATTTAATTTGTAAAGGAAAGATAGTTGTAACTTCTATTCATGTGTGTTAGACTTATTTTGTAATACGTAGATAAGAATTGGAATTGCGCTCATAACACACATATCATAACATAGGTAAGTAGATGTTATCGATAGTCGTTAGAGTTTCAATTCAGTTGTAAAGGGAAAATAAATGGGGTCTCACTCATTCCAGCCAGACTGTATGTAACGTAGGCGTAGGTATTTATCTCTCTCAGCTGGCTGGCGCTATGACGCGGCGGGTCGACGGCCGCCCCAGTCTCTCAGTCAGTAAATAATCGTTATTTTTTATTAGTTTTCTATTATTTTTTTAGTTCGCTTTAAAATAAATTTGATACCTAACGAATAACTTAATTTAAATGTACTAGATGCGTTATGTACCTATTTATTAAATTAAAAATGAAAAAAAAAAAACACTTTTTTTTTTTGGCCACTTTTATTTTTAAAAAGCTTGACTTGACCAACCCTTGTCATTTTTGACATTGTTTTCAGTCACCTTTTATAAATACATAGAGGAGTTCTCTTGTGAAAGACAATCCTGGCTGCAGCATCAGGTCAAGGTCACCACATTATTGCATTGTCATCGGGTGTACATAAATGTCTAAATTTCAACTCTATACGCTTAACCATTGAGGAGTTCCCCTGTGAGAGACGATCCTGGCTGCAGCATCAAGTCAAGGTCACCACATTATTGCATTGTCATCGGGTGTATATATGTGTACCAAATTTCAACTCTATACGCTTAACCATTGAGGAGTTCCCTTCTGAGAGACGATCCTGACTGCAGGATCAGCTCAAGGTCACCACATTATTGCATTGTCATCGGGTGTACATAAATGTCCAAATTTCAACTCTATAAGCTTAACCATTGAGGAGTTCCTTTGTGAGAGACGATCCTGGCTGCATATATATATATACATAGAGGAGTTCTCTTGTGAAAGACAATCCTGGCTGAAGCATCAGGTCAAGGTCACCACATTATTGCATTGTCATCGGGTGTACATAAATGTCTAAATTTCAACTCTATACGCTTAACCATTGAGGAGTTCCCTTGTGAGAGACGATCCTGGCTGCAGCATCAGGTCCAGGTCACCATATTATTGCATTGTCATCAAGATTACTTAAGTGTACAAAATGTCAGCTTATTCCGATAACGTAAACTACTAGTTCACAATTGACTTACAATGCAGCGGGCGGCACTCGCGCTCGCATTACCCAGAAACCGCCTTTGATTCCGACTGACTACGTGTCCGTGAGCGGTTGTCGGAGCGCACATTGTATGAAGCTTTAATTCTGTATTTTGTGGCTAAAGATACGAAACGGCAACGTCGCGGCTGCTTTCAGCCAATCCGATCGTTTGCTGTGCTCTGATTGGCTCATTTGAATCGGATTAACATTTTCCGTAGCTATCGCAAGGTGGATTTGTATATCGGATCAACTTCGGCGAACGTTAGTAAGAAGTCCCGTGAGTGTAGATGTTGATCCGGTCGGAGCCACATTAGTTACCAGAGATGCATATTGGATCAACAAAAGGCGCCGGATCAACATACATTTTCGGATCAACAAAGTGCTCGCGTGAAGTCGCGCCTGATCAACATTTACCGTAAAGGTATCTAATTTACCGTAAAGGTATACATATTGATCTATATTAAATGCACAATCTATTTAAGGTAATTGGATTAGGATTAATGCTGTATTGTTTAAAATTGCTTCGTAAATAAGCCATTATTTCTCGTAAAAAGTAAATGATACAAAATGATTATTGTAGGTTATCCCTAAGAGATAGACATATACCATCGCGGACTTTTTTGTAGTTAAGGTGTACAATACTGTACCTAGTATATTATTTTGATCTATCTCGTAGGGTTCAGCCAGCGTTATGCAATCTCGAAATAGATGTTGTATTCGAAATTGGCACCCCCGAAAACCATGGACTGCTAACTGCAAATGCTAAAAATGCAAGGAAGATGTTTTCTTCCTGTCCAAATTTACCTTTAAAAAAACAATCGAAGCTATCAAGTGCGATAATTAAGTAGTGCAGAAAATACAAAGTAATCCGGTGGTGGTCTACACATTATATAATAATTATTAATTATTATTATTATTAATTATTATTAAATATATTCAGTATTTTTTCTCATTTAAAGAGCAGCATTCAATGACTCACGCTCATTGCAAGGTTAAATTCTTAATAAGGCTTAATTCTTAGGTAATGGGTTAAAAGTTCTAGGTAAGGAAAAGTTTATTTTGTTAAAAGTTGGTTAGTGTTCCGTTTATAGCGTTTTATTTTTATTTCTATTGAGAGAAACAAAATATTCACAAAATATTGTGACCTCTTTTTTTCTATTTTACATTATTTTACATTTAAATGCAGAAACCTGTAATTGGCTTACTACTTAACTTACTTACTATAAGCATCAGTAGATAAGGCACACATAGTAATAAGCTGTTGGTTTCTATAAATAAATAAATAAATAAATGTATTCGAAATCGGCACCCCCGAAAACCATGGAAATAATACCCATAATTGATTTTACATAAAAAGTCACGTCCGCCAATGTTGGATTGGTTGCCACGAACTCGAACTCGAACTCGAACTCGAACTCGGACTCGGACTCGGACTCGGACTCGGACTCGGACTCGGACTCGAACTCGAACTCGAACTCGGACTCGGACTCGGACTCGGACTCGGACTCGAACTCTAACTCGAACTCGAACTCTAACTCTCTAACTCTAACTCTAACTCTAACTCTAACTCGAACTCGAACTCTAACTCTCTAACTCTCTAACTCTAACTCTAACTCTAACTCGAACTCGAACTCTAACTCTAACTCTAACTCTAACTCGAACTCGAACTCGAACTCGAACTCGAACTCGAACTCGAACTCTAACTCTAACTCTAACTCTAACTCTAACTCTAACTCTAACTCTAACTCGAACTCGAACTCGAACTCGAACTCGAACTCGAACTCGAACTCGAACTCGAACTCGAACTCGAACTCGAACTCGAACTCGAACTCGAACTCGAACTCGAACTCGAACTCGAACTCGAACTCGAACTCGAACTCGAACTCGAACTCGAACTCGAACTCGAACTCGAACTCGAACTCGAACTCGAACTCGAACTCGAACTCGAACTCGAACTCGAACTCGAACTCGAACTCGAACTCGAACTCGAACTCGAACTCGAACTCGAACTCGAACTCGAACTCGAACTCGAACTCGAACTCGAACTCGAACTCGAACTCGAACTCGAACTCGAACTCGAACTCGAACTCGAACTCGAACTCGAACTCGAACTCGAACTCGAACTCGAACTCGAACTCGAACTCGAACTCGAACTCGAACTCGAACTCGAACTCGAACTCGAACTCGAACTCGAACACGAACTCGAACTCGAACTCGAACTCGAACTCGAACTCGAACTCGAACTCGAACTCGAACTCGAACTCGAACTCAAAGACTCGAACTGAATGCGGATTCTGTCTTTGAATTAGATGGATTAGATGGATGACCCAATGCCAAGGTGCCAATGCCAACATTTCAATTTTAAAAGCTTGAGGCACTGTTTTTTTTATTTTGTTGTCGCTATTCTTTAAAACAGGTTTACACAAAACAAAATAAACAAATTTGACGATATGTTTTCCTAAAGTTTACGTGAACACTACACATTGAAATAAAACAACTTTTACTCACGTTTATTTTAAGGGTTCAAAATGTCAGGATAAACAGTAACTAAAAGTAATGTGTAAAATAAACGCGAGTATCTACTACTACGGATCTCCGTAAAAGTTGTTTCATTTCAAATTTCATGAAGACAGACAGACAAACAGAAAGACATAGTTACTTTTGATTTTATAATTTAAGTATGCAATATGAAAGTATGGATTGCCTAATTACTAGCTTTTATTAATTAACTAGTTTCGTTCGTATGTCTGTATGTCTTTCCGGTTCAAATCAAGTAAATTAATTTTGACCTACTTTCCGGTGCCTGATTGAGATAAAATTTGGCATACCTAGGTATCTTGTGTAAGGTGGCTGGCAGCGACTGAATCGGAGAACCGAGGATTGGGTTCAGTAGCGCGCCTTGTTGGGAGGCCTATGTCCAGCAGTGGACTAGTTTGGGCTAATGATGATGATGAGGTATCTTGGGTGAAAATGCAATAATATGGTACCATGGAACTGGTCTGATGATGGAAGCCGGAAGTTGGCCATAGGAACTCTTCAACTAAGCAATATCCTCGTTGTGTTTGTGCTCATTAGATTTGTTTTGACAAACTATAGCTCAAGAAACATTTGAAGTCCACTGTTGGACATCCGCCAGTTTGGCAGGTCCAAACTGTGTAGTGAATACAAGCCATAATCAGCGTTCTGTGAAATTTGAACTCGAGACAGTTAACAGTTGTTCATGAGAAGACGATCCCGGCTGCAGCATCAGGTCAAGGCCACCTTATTATTGCATTGTCATCGGATGTACATACGTTTACCAAATTTCAACTTTAGACGCTTAACAGATGAGGAGTTCCCTTGTGAGAGACGATCCTGGCTGCAGCATCAAGTCAAGGTCACCACATTATTGCATTGTCATCGGGTGTATATATGTGTACCAAATTTCAACTCTATACGCTTAACCATTGAGGAGTTCCCTTGTGAGAGACGATCCTGACTGCAGCATCAGCTCAAGGTCACCACATTATTGCATTGTCGTCGGGGGTCCAAATTTCAACTCTATAAGCTTAACCATTGAGGAGTTCCCTTGTGAGAGACGATCCTGGCTGCATATATATATATACATAGAGGAGTTCCCTTGTGAGAGACGATCCTGGCTGCAGCATCAGGTCCAGGTCACCATATTATTGCATTGTCATCAAGATTACTTAAGTGTACAAAATGTCAGCTTATTCCGATAACGTAAACTACTAGTTCACAATTGACTTACAATGCAGCGGGCGGCACTCGCGCTCGCATTACCCAGAAACCGCCTTTGATTCCGACTGACTACGTGTCCGTGAGCGGTTGTCGGAGCGCACATTGTATGAAGCTTTTATTCTTATTTTGTTGCCAAAGATACGAAACGGCAACGTCGCGGCTGCTTTCAGCCAATCCGATCGTTTGCTGTGCTCTGATTGGCTCATTTAAATCGGATCAACATTTTCCGTAACTATCGCAAGGTGGATTTGTATATCGGATCAACTTCGGCGAATGTTAGTAAGCAGTCCCGTGAGTGTAGATGTTGATCCGGTCGGAGCCACATTAGTTACCAGAGATGCATATTGAATCAACAAAAGGCGCCGGATCAACATGCATTTTCGGATCAACAAAGTGCTCGCGTGAAGTCGCGTCTGATCAACATTTACCGTAAAGGGATCTCTATAAAATGATTAAATACACAACATAATATAACTAACATATACTACTAATCATTATTTTACATAGAAGTTGAAAGTAAATTGCCAATGTCATTTTTAAAAGAGCTCAATGAAGAACAGAATAAGTCTGTTGAAGAAAATTTTTCATTATATGTTTTCTGAAGACGATTTATTACTGAATTTTGAGCGTAATTACTCCGTGCAAACATGCAGCTAAAAAGTTTTGTATGCCTAGTTCGGGTAGATGGAGCACATAAATTCAATGCCTTAGTAACAAGGTCGGCGCTGTCTATATCACCGTTGCATATTTTATACAGAAATAACATGTCGATAAGGCAACGTCTATTCTCAAGCGTTAAGAGGCGGTAGTAACTACAGGAATCCCTGTACTCGGAACATTCACGATGATCGCGATAGCACAAATGTTTAAGAAACTTGATCTGTATTTTTTCTATATTTTGGGTATGTATGAGATACCGTGGGTTCCAGATACTACTACAGTATTCTAGAACACTCCTGACATATGTATAATAAAGAACTTTTAGATAGTGTTTATCAGAAAAATGTCTAGTCACTCGCAAAATGAATCCTAGTTTTCTAAATGCTTTGGCAGTAATATTTTCAATATGTTCTATAAAAGTTAGTTTTGAATACAGTAGAATACCTAAATCTCTAACTTGTTTTGTTTCTGCAAGTGAGGAACTATTAATACTATAATTAAACTTAACAGGTTTCCTTTTACGAGTGAAAGACATGTATGAACATTTATTTACATTGATATTTATTCTATTTATAGTGTAATAAGTGTTTAATCTATTTAAGTCTTCTTGTAAATTATAGCAGTCCTGTATATTATTAATTTTCATATAAATTTTTGTATCATCGGCATACATTAAAAATTTTGCAAAATCAAAACATTTTGAGATGTCATATAAATAAGAAGCATATAGCAAGGGTCCAGGTATTGATCCCTGTGGAACACCCGATAGAACCGTTATGTAGTTAGAACAATAGCCTGCCATTACTACCGCCTGACTCCTGTTACGTAAATAAGATTCAAACCACCTATATAGACTTCCCCTTATGCCAAGTTCCCATAGCTTTCTGAGAAGTAAGACATGATCTACGCGGTCAAAGGCTTTTTCAAAATCCGTGTAGATCACGTCTACTTGAGAAGCACCATCCATTCCATTCAAAACATCATCCGTAAATATGGCCAAATTTGTATTTGTGGATCGTGCCTTAAAGAAACCGTGTTGCTCTGGTGGTATCAAGGTGGAAACTATTGGGTATAAATAACAACTATATCTTCGGATGGATGACCAAAAATCTGTCATCTCGAGCTCCTCCGTGCTTCGGAAAGCACGTAAAGCCGTTGGTCCCGGAAGCATTAACCGTGGTTGCGTGGGTTATGGTGCGTTCTCCCAATCCATTCATAGGGAAGGCTCGTACCCCAGCAGTGGGGACATAAATTGAGTAGGTGATGTGTGTTCTGTGGTGATGATGATGAGTCTTCTTTGCGAGCTATGTGTTTGTTTACAACAAAACGCGAACGTTTAAAAGTGCAAATATATTTCAGCTGTGCGTCGTGTCAGTCATCCCAGACGTACTCATGAGCTTCGGTGGTTCCTCAGAAGCATGTGGTATCGCCAAATTTCAGTCAATTGGGAGACTCGGAATAGAAGAGAATAAGAAACATGCTGCGGTTTTGTACGAACTAGTGGAAAAGGAACTAGGAATCCCATCAGACAGGTAATTGAGTCACTTTCAAAATTTCAGAATCTGTGTGGTGATTTTTGAACCAGTAACTCATTCGCACGCTGTGATATCAACACCAAGTAAGAGTGCTCGTTTTTCTCATAGTAAAAGTCACGGTAACTTATTTTTGACATTCAAATTCTCGAACGGTATAGAGGTGTCATATACGTAGTAGTCAAATTGTAGTCAAGTTGTTTTTTATATCTTACGGATAGGCACAGTGCCTTCATCTTAAGGAGTTAATGATGATAAGACCAATGGTGGAAGCGCACATCAACCGGGATCATCAACTACTGAGACACCGGCTATCTTATCTCTAGCTGCCGGAACACAACAATGCTACAAACATTGTTGTTATGGCGACATATTTAGATAAGATGGTGGTGCTAGCCAGGCGGACAAACAAATCCTACCACCAACCAAACCGAGATACAAATATGTACCCTCTGCTGGGAATCGAACCAGGGGCCCGACCGCCTAACCAATCGCTTTGACTTCGTGTGTGGTTTATGACGTCATCTTGTCGTTTCGTGCCGCCTATGAAAGCAATATCGAAAGCTATAATGAGCTCCTGGTATCATCACCAATGTGTGATCTGTTTGCTGACAGGTGGAGGGAAGTGTGCAGAGAATGTCTGAGGTATTGTGAGATGATTGATAGTGTAAGAATTAGTACTGTATGTTAGTTATTATATTATTAATATTATTATTATTTTTAACTTTAATTCTAAATCTCTTTTTTGTTACTTTTTATTTTTGCTGTTGTTTTTATTGTAGTGTACAACTTACATGTAATAGCAACATTTTTTGTTTTTTGTATAGCATAGCGTATTGGTGTCATACTGTAATGTTGTGTTATTATTTACATGAATAAATGAATAAATAAATAGCCTTTAGCTTTTGATATTGCTTTCATAGGCGGTGGTGCTAGGTGGCAAGATGATGTCATAAACTATACGCGTAGTCAAAGCGATCGGTTAGGCGGTCGGGGGGCAGGGACCTCTAGGTCTGAACCGGTGGTATTAACCACTAGACCACAGTGGCGGTTAGAATATGTAAAAACATTATATATTTTATAGTGTATTTCTAACTTTCTAACTCTTTCTAACTTTCTAATTTCTAACTCTGAGCTTTTTGCAAAATCTTAAACTCTAAGTCTCCAAGATACAGGATTACCTCGTTTGGGACTTTGATGTAACCTATGTTGTGTAACCTTTTTTGTAATAAACTATTACTATTACTATTACTATTACTATTACTATTACTATTACTATTACTATTACTATTACTATGTCACTTTTAATTTCGAGATCATCCTGGCCGCTGAGACCTTTTATCTCCATCTTCATGGCTGAGACACGATTGTAGACGTTTTAAAATAGCAAATTCGAGCCTTCGGCATACTCAAAAAACTATCTTGTAGGTAGGAAATGGGGAATACTTGGTTAGAAGAGAGCTTGATAAGTCAAAGTCATTACTTATTCAAATAAACTTTTCAGAAAGTGTTTTTGAATCGTCCAAACATTTTTTTTACTTAGGTACTATACCCATTCAGGACATCTATTTTTTAGCTGTGGAGAAGAATGGACGCAAGAAACTCCACAGCTTTAAAAAAATAGGCTTCCGCACCAACATAACTGGATCTAGCAATTCAAGTTATTTTCACACTGCCAGAGGCCATAATTGAGGAACTCGATGGAGCAGCGGTTAACGCGCCTGGTCTGCGAGTGCTGAGGTTAAGCTACTTTCGCAAAGGCCGGTCATCGGATGGGTGACCAAAAATGTATCATCTCCAGCTCCTCCGTGCTTCGGAAGGCAAGTAAAGCTGTTGGTCCCGGCTGCATTAGCAGTCGTTAACAACTACCAATCTGCACTGGGCTATCCAACCATTGGGAAGGCTGATGATGATGAGAGGCCATAATTATCATGAGCTCTCAAAGCAGTATTACTGAAATTTTTTGCAGTTCTTCTTTATGGGAAATAGATACTGTAGAGACGTCGTGTATTGGGTCTTGTTTTCACAACCGCAATGCAACATTGCTACTTCACTCCTTGCTTTCCGAAGCACGGAGAGGCTCGAGATATTTTAATTTGGTAACAGGTTCGGAGACCCTTTGTTTATCATCATCGCCTATCGTGATGCGTGAGGCGTGGCAAATTATCAAAATGTGAAATATAAGTTAGAGAGAATCAAAAATAATTTAAAAATTTGATTTTTTTTTAGATATAAGTATCTAATAAAAACTGTTTTTTTTTTCTTTTTAAATTTTAATTACTTCATAATATAATAATTTATACATTGAAATTAAAATTAGAGAATAGCTTTAATAATGCTCCACGAAATCGTTAAAGCTCTAATAATAAGACTTTTTTGTGGGAACGAAAATCTATTTCAATTTAGTTAAGTATAAAAAATACGTAACAAAATGGCAAAACAAAAAGAGAAAATATAATCAGAAACCAAACTAAAAGTTTGTAATCTTGTAAATGCCTACTTAGGTAATTTTATGTGCATTAATTATATTATTTGTACTAATTTTAATGTTGTTTATTTTCAGGATGTATATAACATTTCAAAATTCAGTCGCCAGCGACATTGGCTACAATAAATCTACTTTTCATGGTATCCCTGTATAGAACATACTTACTTAAAACTGTCTGTAAATTATTTTATTTTGTGTTTTTAGGCAGTGTAAGTCTTGTAACAAATAACTTAGTAATTATGTATAATTTTTAGTAAGTAGATTATTAAATTTGTTGTGAAACTCGACAGTTTTTAATATCTATATATGAAATAAATTGTTTTTGTTCACTTTTTTATATTAACCTTTTTTCACTACCTAGACTTTAGACTACCTCGAGCATGAATCGAAACCAAGTTGGGTTCGCTATAGGTACTTACATAAAAATATGTATCAATAGTTACCTACTTATTTCTTTATTTACAACACAACGTACCTAGTGCTTTAAAAGAAAAAATATAGTATATTATTATGATGTTGGAATTTCATTTCGTTTCCTTAAGTTCTAAAGTTGAGCTATAAATATTGAAGTTCTTGAATTAATCAGGGTTTAATAGGTATCAATGCATCAGATTGTATAGTAGGTACCTACTTACGATTGTATTCAGTAAGTTAAGAAAAGTAGAAATACAAATCTTAATCATTTGCAAAGAATTACATATATAGGTAGATAACTGTTTTATTTTTTACCGTGGAAGTAATGATAAACTAATTCTCATGCAGCATTTGCTCTCGAAGCCCAATGATGTCAAGAATAGCATGCATTTATCGATAAAAATTTCAAACGAACTAACAACATTAATAGTCTATGCGTCGTCGTGGTGTTGTAGCACCATGAAGCGTAGCACAGACATACTTATTTTGTGGTTGTAGGGTAGGATAATGGTGCATAACACCATGGTAACACCCACCTGTCGTTCGTGACATATAGAACGTAACCTAAGCAGGCTGATTGTGGAAAAATCGTAGTACATACAGTCGCCCAAAAAATTGGTTTACCACCCTAAGGTTGAGTGTCGCTTGGCAGATTCATAGGCGATAAAGATTAGTTTCGCTTGCAGATCGATCTGACAACTTCTATTGCCATCTTTATTTGACGTCTCGGTAGGTATATTTAAATTTCTCGATATCGCACTAATATTGAAACCTACATTAAATTGAGCAATTATTTGCGCCCTTTCAGCAATAGTCAAGTTAGCAGGCATTGAAGATGTTATTTATATGCAATTGAGTAAAAATATAATACGGAAAAGAAATCGATTTTCTGAGGAATAAAATAATAGAAATTAAATTAATAAAATATATTTGACAAATGTCAATTGTCAGTTTTCTTTTTTATCAAATAGAATTTGGTTGTCTATAAAAATAGTTTTTATTACTTTTGTTTAGAAAATTCATAATTATGTTTACAGTAATTAATGTCTTATTAATTTGTAATAAAGGTTAAAATGTCATGCACTTATAAGTGACCTACGACGTATGAATACTTATCAATTAGGTTTACGTCATTATTATGCATCTCTTTTAGTGATATCTAGTATGAACGTTGTTGTAATTTTCGTAACTAGAAAACTAAATCAAAACTGGTACACCACTTTCTTGGGCCACTGTACCTATATATAAACACACAAATTAAAAACACACATACACACACACACACACACAAATAAAAATTCAAAATATTATAATTTTTTTTCTTTACCTTTATAAAAATGTAATAAAAATGTAAAGCAAAATGTTAACTCCTTTCGTATGCCGCCAGGAGGCGCTGCTTCAATGCCATACTAATTTTTGTTTTCGTAAACGTAATCGAATGAATACGAATAGTAAACAAAACTCACGCTAGGCACCCTGATAAAAAAATAATGGGTGTCGACATTCTCGTCGTTGGCGCTGGCCAATGGCCATAATAATAAGTGTCGACATTATCGCCGTTGGCGCTGGCCAATCGTCATAATAATGAGTGTTGACATTCTCGCCGTTGGCGCAGGCCGATGGCCATTATAATGAGCGTCGACATTCTCGCCGTTGGCACAGGCCGATGGCCATAATAATGAGTGTCAACTTTCTCGACGTTGGCGCAGGCCGATGGCCATAATAATGAGTGTCGACATTCTCGCTGTTGGCGCAGGCCGATGGCCATAATAATGAGTGTCGACATTCTTGCCGTTGGCACAGGCCGATGGCCATAATAATGAGTGTCGACATTCTCGCCGTTGTCGCAGGACGATGGCCATATTAAGTGTCGACATTCTCGCCGTTGGCACAGGCCGATGATGGCCATAATAATGAGTGTCGACATTCTCGCCATTAAAAACATAGTACACATGCCTGCACATCAGGCTACCACAATCTGTCAAATTTCCTCAATAGTCTTTGAACTGTTTAAGTGTCTTTTTATGATAGGGCATTTTCCAATATTTTTTGACACTGTAAGAGCTGGACACTTGCTGAGTTTCTTGCCGGTTCTTCTCAGTACAAGATCTCCCATCCAGAGTAGACTTACGAACTGATGGCATAATGACGTTCATAAGAGCTATTTGTAGCCTAAACTGAATAAATGATTTTGAATTTGAGTTTGAATTTAAGGATGTGGTCGAAAGAATTTTGACTGTTTTGGATAGGTTGCTGTGCAGGCGTCTGTACCAAGAAGCACATTAAACTGAATGTGGAGACCACAGTCGTAACATTTAATATTTACCTGCCTGTGAAATTATTATTATAAA
The DNA here is from genome assembly GCA_947562085.1 of Eudonia lacustrata. NCBI lineage: Eukaryota > Metazoa > Arthropoda > Insecta > Lepidoptera > Crambidae > Eudonia > Eudonia lacustrata. The sequence continues at coordinate 14,977,938 of OX387329.1, forward strand.
AAAAACCCTTCTAATGGTTTATTCTCGACACCGATTTTTACAATTTTAATTCAATATCAACTGCTATTCTCGGACTTCTTGGTGGGAGAGTGAAGAGTCATGTCTGTGGTTTTGTTTTATTTTGAGGACTTCTTGGCGGGAAAGTGAAGAGTCATGTCTGCGGTTTTGTCTTAATTTCGAAAATTGGTGTTATGTCGAATATTAATGTGAAATAATGGTGGATTATTAACCGTTAAGTGTTCGTAAGTGCGCATGAGTGTTGGCAAATGAAACAAAACAATGTAACTTCATTTTTCAAATTCTCTCATGAAGTCCGCCCGTGGACTAAAGCCCCACATCTTTACCGAGATACTCGAGGGGTTGGGGGTATATCATTTCTTATTTTTCATTTCTATTATCATTCATCATCATTTTGTACTGGAAGGAAATATTGTATATTTATGTATTACATACATACATACATATAATCACGACTCTTTCCCTTAGGGGTAGGCAGATTATTATTTTTATTACTTGTAAGAAAAATTACTTTGACACTGGCTAAATGTGCTAATCGCACGAAGCTATCAACTAAAGGAAAAAAAATCTCTGGGCATCGTTAATCTCTCAGAACATTAACTAAAGCTAGGTACTAGTTATTATTCTGAGGTCAATCTACTAATGTGATTAACGATTACCAATGCGCAATCTCTAGTAACACTTTGTCTCTTATTCCATGGTATTAAGAGCTATAATTATGTACATGTTGGCTCGTGACTGTACACACGCCACACTACCACAAAGTAAAGAAATTCTTTACTTTGTGACACTACTACTTAGACTACCAGAAACAGCCCCGCGAGCACGGATCTTTTATCGACTGATAAAGTGACATTAGACGATAAAATTTGACAGTTCAAGTCGACAAATTAACATCGGCAGCATGGGACTTGCTTTATCGACCCGTACATATAATCGGTAAATTTTATCTATTTAGTTTAAAAGCTAGCATGGGACTCGAAAATGACATTCTTGTGGATAAATTATATATCGAAATGTAGATAAATTTATCGGCATCTAAAAGTTGGTAGATAAAGTTATCGACACTTTCGACGTCATTGGAAAGTTACTAAATATTACACTTTTCTTCGGCGGTCGTGAAAAAATGGATTTTAGGGCACTTTTTTCTGGTTGCAGAAGAGACGCAACAGCGACGTCGCGAAGAAACTAATATTGTCCGGCGCCATCTGAGGCAGAGAAACAACCCCATGGATTTAGAAGATTCTGATTCATGAGGTTGTTTCGCATATCCTGAGAATTAGCCTTTGTGGTTATCGAAAGCATTTGGGGCGACATCCGACGGATTAGTTCAAACGGATTGCGTCCATGTTGTTGTAACTTGTAAGTAGCAGGAATTTAGTTTTTCTATTCCTATTTCATATTTTTAATCTAACCTCAACAATCTACTTTTTGCCGGTCCTCACCGCTGTGCGGTTTCATGCCGTCGGTAGTTATCAGCGGTGCATTGGGCAAGAATATAACTTGGCGTTGCGTTGGACAATGCACAGTTAGCAAAGTTGTGAAGGAGGTCTCTGAAGCTATTGTGCGTCGTCTTTTGCCCGTTTACATTCGATTTCCTAGCACCGCTGCTGATAGGGCCCTAATTGCCGACGGCTTTTTACAATAGCATGGAGCAAGTAATTCACTAAAAGTAATCCACTAACAAATGAGTAAATAGGTACGATGTTTTTTAAACGACTAGTTAGAAAATGTGATATTTTGGTGGTTCCGACATAGTAAAATAATATAATAAATAAATAGATAATATTAAATTCCAAATAATGAGTGTCGACTTTCTCGACGTTGGCGCAGGCCGATGGCCATAATAATGAGTGTCGACATTCTCGCCGTTGGCGCAGGCCGATGGCCATAATAATGAGTGTCGACATTCTCGCCGTTGGCACAGGCCGATGGCCATAATAATGAGTGTCGACATTCTCGCCGTTGTCGCAGGCCGATGGCCATAATAGTAAGTGTCGACATTCTCGCCGTTGGCACAAGCCGATGGCCATTTTCAAATTTAATCACTAACATTTAAAAATATAAGATTTGAATGAATGATGAACGAATGGGATGATAAAATTCCCGTGTTGCCATTTTTAAATATCGCTAAAATAGAACACGATAAAACCTACCGATCCGAGTCCCGTGCTAGCGGTTGTAGATAAAATTCGATAGATAAACGGTTTTGTCGACTGATAAATTTATCGATCGGTAAGATCCGTGCTCGCACGTTGAATAAATTTGACAGTTTTAGATTGGCTGATACTTAGCATTGATTTACAAGCTGACAGTTCGTTTTAGATATATTTGACTAGTTCGCGTATTAATCGTATCGACTGTCAATAACTTCGGACAATAACATTGTCTTAGTGGTATCTCATAATTATTTCAGATTTTAATAGTATTTCTGTCTAAGTTGCACGAATGCTTTGGATTACTAGTAATAGTGAGTGTGTGGTCTATGTGGCATTATTTCTTTTGTAGTTGGGGGCTGCAATTTCTAATAATCTCGAAAAGAAAATAGTCATGGACTGGACTTTCAATCGGTATGTTTTTGCTATATTATTTGTCGAATGTGAACTGATGTGCAAATAAAAATACAAATAAAATTATAGCAAAAACCAGCCGTTAATTTAATTTTTATAGCAGATTTAGCAATAATTCAGAAATGGCATCGGATTATCTATATCATGTATAATGACGTAAACAATGTGTATATTTTTCTAAATCGATACTTTTATATTACAGCCCCGCGAGCACGGATCTTTTATCGACTGATAAAGTGACATTAGACGATAAAATTTGACAGTTCAAGTCGACAAATTAACATCGGCAGCATGGGACTTGCTTTATCGACCCGTAGATATAATCGGTAAATTTTATCTATTTAGTTTAAAAGCTAGCATGGGACTCGAAAATGACATTTCTTGTGGATAAATTATATCGATGTGTAGATAAATTTATCGGCATCTAAAAGTTGGTAGATAAAGTTTTCGACGCTTTCGACGCCATTGGAAAGTTACTAAATATTACACTTTTCTTGGGCGGTCGTGAAAAAAGGGAATTCGGGCACCTTTTGCTGGTTGCAAAAGAGACGTAACAGCGACGTCGCGAAGAAACTAACATTGTCCGGCGCCATCTGAGGCAGAGAAACAACCCCATGGATTTAGCAAATTCTGATTCATGATGTTGTTTCGCATATCCCGAGAATTAGCCTTTGTGGTTATCGAAAGCATTTGGGGCGCCATCCGACGGATTAGATCAAACGGATTGCCCGTCCATGTTGTTGTAAGTAGCAGGACTTTAGTTTTTTCTTTTCCTATTTCATATTTTTATTCTAACCTCAACAATCTACTTTTTGCCGGTCCTCACTAGCAGCATTAGGCAAGAATATAACTTGGCGTTGGGACAATGCACAGTTAGCAAAGTTGTGAAGGAGGTCTCTGAAGCTATTGTGCGTCGTCTTTTGCCCGTCTACATTCGATTTCTCAGCGCCGCTGCTGATGGGACCCTAATTGCCGACGGCTTTATACAAAAGCAGGGAGCAAGTCATCCACTAAAAGTAATCCACTAACAAATAAGTAAATATTAGGTACGATGTTTTTTAAACGACTTAGAAAATGTGATACTTAAAAATTAAAAACTTTTTCCTCTAGAGGAAGAAATGCTTAAATATTAAATAAATAAATGGTTAATATTAAAATTCCTTTAAAAACCTTACACGATAAGAAATAGAACACAAAACAAAGAGAATTTAATCAATAACAATTAAAAATATAAGATTCGAATGAATGATGAACGAACGGGACGATAAGATTGCCGTGTTGCCATTTTTAAATATTGTTAAAATAGAACACGATAAAACTTACCGATCCGAGTCCCGTGCTAGCGGTTGTAGATAAAATTCGATAGATAAACGGTTTTGTCTACCGATAAATTTATCGATCGGTAAGATCCGTGCTCGCACTACAGATTTCCTAAAGACACAGTGCACTGTGTCCATGTTCATGTAATGTCCATGCTAAAAACGAATGGAAAAATAATAATGGATAAATCGTATTAGACTTCAAAAAGGCATTTAATCACATTTGTTGTAAGCATTTTACTATGGATTTAATTGTATTTAAGGGAAATGTAAAATGAACGCGACTTAGAGAAAATGCGGTTACATTATTTATTATGGATTGATCTGATGAAATGGTATAAATGTATAAATTCATTCAATTCATGTTATCAATTAGTTGCAAAGAAACCTAACTTAAACGGTGAACCGTCAAAACTTGATTTTACAGTATCACAGGAAGTGCTAATGTGCCTGTGTAGGAAAACATAGCACAGGTCTGCAGATTTATGAAACTCTTCAGTTTAACACGAAGAAATGTCGTACATAAAAATAAAGAAATAATACAATTTCAGGATACCTATCATACCAACAGATACTTTTAACTTGCCAAACCATCTCGCACCGAAGTCCGCTTAGTAATCCTACTAATATTATAAATGCGAAAGTTTGTGTGTATGTTCGTATATTTGTTGCTTCTTCATGCTGCAACGGATGGATGGATTTGGATGTGGCATACAGATAGTTTATAACCTGGAATAACACATAGGATACTTTTATCCAGATATTTTTTCACGGGAACGGGATCCACGCGGGTGAAACCGCGAGCGGCCGCTAGTTTAAATAATAAAAAGCTTTTGATTTATATTTAGAACCTATTAAACATTTATTTTAATTGAAATTATTTTTTTGCAGAAACGCTTGGCATAGATGACAATATAATCAGACATATTTAGAACTTGATTATATAAAATAAAATTTTGAAATTAATGTTAATATTTACGAAATCATATTTTCTAATAACAAATTCTGTGTAATTGCTAAAATTAATATCGTATTGTTTTTCAATGATGAATATGATGATTTAACCTTTTTCTGTATACATAATGGCCCTAGCCCATCTTTAAGTAAATATCATTAAGATTTTATTAAGGTTTAACTTTAATTTAATTAATATTTTTTTTAAATCTTCAGTAAAATGTAAAGATTATTATTATATGCTCTAAGGGACGAGAGACGAGCGGAAACGCTTTGTGGCGAACGGAAACCGACACAATGCGAACATCTTGCATGTCCTCTTTTTTATACTTTTTTAATGCTTTTTAATAGTGAGCACGGTGATTTATGCGAGTATTGTTTCTTTCATTATTATAATTAATTAAAATTGTTTATTTTCATTGAGTTTGCTGTTTGATAGTGCAATTGATGGTTTGGGTTGTATTATTGTGTATTTATTGACAAATTAACATATATATGTTTAATAAATATAGTGATAAAAGAAATACAATGTTGTTGTTTTCAATTATTTACATTGATAATAAAGTCACTACATTACCTCAAATATGACGTCACAAATCTGGTGACACCTTCGAAATAACGAAAGAAAAGGGACAAACGATCTCTTTCCAATACATCACCTAGGTTCATTAGTTGATACGTACACTTAACAGTTAATAATCCACCATTCTTTCATACAATCCACTGTCACAAAATATAAAATAACGAAAGTTTTGGCTGTATAAGATAGATCCTTATGCCATCTATTTGAAAAAAAACTTTCTAAGCACTGTAACATTGTCTCTGGTGGGTGGTTTCCGATTTCCGACTATTCAACGTATACGTCATGGTAGTGAAGTAGAAACTAGAATATCGACAATCGTAATTTTTACTAGTTTAGTTTCTATATTTTTTTATTATTAGAATCTAAATAACAAAACAGAAATCACAAATTTTTGATGAGCATTGCTAATAAGTATCTAATAAGAAACAATAGAAATCCGTCTTCCAAGGTAGGTACCGATTACTTATCTAAATAAAAAAAACAAAATTCAAAATCATTTATTCTGGTTAGGCTACAAATAGCTTTTATGAACGTCATTTATGCGATCGGTTTGTAAGTATACTCTGGGCGATCTGGGACTATCTCTATTAGGTATATTGTTGTTGTTATATAGGGTACTGGCACCGGTGTTCGACAGAAACTATTATCTAATCGTATTTTTTCCATTAATCATTAAAATAAGAGGCGACTACTAATTTTAGTCCTTAGCAACAATTTAATACCACTTACCTGCTTTCTTGCTGTCATCCCGTCTCAATGAAAATCTGTTATTTTTTAACGACGCAAAATAATAATTGTATCATACACTGGGCTTAAAGAGTCGAAAACTGGTGCCATTACATCAATAAATGTGTTATTGTTTAGAATTATTTGTCATTCAATTAATAGCGAAATCGATAATTTTATGTTATTGTACGAAGTTCAAATCGATAGACGACCAAACAACGTTACTCTCTTCCCTAGTTACTATATGTCCTATTTTTTATGAGTACTCTGTGCTTACTCACGTTTACTCCTCGTCGATTTATTTTATCCCAAGTTAGGTAGGTACATCGATTTAGAATACCGGTAGGTACTATAAGTTTTATTTATTGCCTGAATTGAATACGATACGACACGACGTACATACCCGTGCACCCGCAAAATAAAAACAAACTTTTTCGCAAGTTAAGTTGATAAGTTAAGTCTTGTTTCATTCATTACTGAGTGCGTATGAGTTTATACGTACGTGTAAGTACGTCTAAACAATATATTATTTCTATTATAATTGCCCTTCTAACAGACCATTGTTTAATTTTAGTTAGTTTGTGTATATTGTGTTTTGTTCATTTGCAGATGGGATAGGCTGCGCTAAACTGCTACACTACGCGCGACAATAAATGTTATCTGCAGATAGTGGTTTTCGATTGGTACTTATTCTTTGTTGGCATTCTCGCGAGTTGGTGATAATAAATTATGGGAGCAGAAAAATCAAGACCTTCACATTCCGCCAGACCGGGGTACGTGTTCTGATATTTTAATTTTATTACCTGTGCTATTGCATCTTTTTACCTATGTTTAGGTAGGTAAAATGTCTTGCAGGGTAGGAGGTTTATCAAATCAAATCAAAGTCGTTTATTTCGTTAACATTATAGCCAATAACAGGTAATAAATAAGGTTGGAACTACCTATTGAGCATTATAAAAACAAGTTATAAATTATATATTTATTTACCTATAACTTGTTTGCCTGAGAGGTGTCTGACATTTCTTGCTGAGATAAGCCACCAGTCTCCTGCAAAATAACATGAGCTTACATACATTTTACAAGCTGTAACTAATTATAACATTAATAATATTATGTTTTGTGAAGAGATACGGGTACCTATGGACTTAGATGAATGATTGGTCTTTCATCTAAGTATTATAAGTGGGTATTTTATGTTATAGCACATAACTTATAATATTTCTTTCTACTTATCTTTCCTGAAAGGTCACTGCTTTGCTTGTGGCGTCAGAGCATTACTATTGATATAAACAATTCGTTTTTAACCATGTTTACATGAAGTACATTATGAAATATAATACTTTCTGCATTATTACAATTTGATTATCAAGATGCATACTGTTGGTGAACGGCATATAATTTTGTAAATGTCGTTACATATTAAATTAAAGCTGTGGAGTTTCTTGCGCCCATTCTTCTTCACAGCTAAAAAAATAGACGTCCTGAATGCCAGATAAAAAAAAATTTGGACGGTTCAAAAGCACTTTTCTAAAGTTTATTTGAATAAAAAAAAAATTTGGACGGTTCAAAAGCACTTTTCTAAAGTTTATTTGAATAAAAAAAAAATTTGGACGGTTCAAAAGCACTTTTCTAAAGTTTATTTGAATAAAAAATATTTGACTTTGACTTTGACTTTGTGAATTTTTAGTGTCAAAAATTAGGTACCAGCTACTTTGAAGAAGAGTAGGAAAAAATCGTAAATGATACGGATGTCATAGCGTGAAAATTTGACACCGGTTTAAAAATTGTTGCTAAGGTCAAAAATTAGTTGCTAACCCCTCTATTCCACATGATTAAAGGAAAAAAAAGTCGAACACTGCCACTACCCTGCATAGGTATCATTAGTTGATTTGTATCATGTTTACCAGCACCCAATTGTTTGAATACCGACATTCCTCAACTATATGGTTTAATTTTTTTTGTCATAATAGTCATTAGTGACTTATTAATAGGAACGTAAACAAGTGGGATTCATCATCATCATCTTCATCTCTGCCAAAAGACGTCCACTGCTGAACAAAGGCTTCCCCCAAGGATCTCCACAACAACCGGATTCATATTAAAGTTTAATTGAGTCAATAAATCATCGTCAGCCATATGACGCCTACTGCTGGGCCTATGCTCAGCAGTGGGCGGCCTATGCCTCCCCCAAAGATCGCCACAACGATCGGTCCTGCGCTGCCCGCATCCAGCGGCTTCCCGCGACCTTGACCAGATTGTCGGTCCACCTTGTAGGGGGCCTGCACACGGAACGTCGTCCGGTGCGGGGTTGCCAATCGAGAACCTTTCCGCCCCAACGGCCATCGGTTTTCCGCGCTATGTGTCCCGCCCACTGCCACTTCAGGTGAGCATCCTCCGAGCGATGTCAGTTGTTTTAGTTCTCTTGCGGATTTCATCATTTCTGATTCGGTCGCGCAGAGAAATCCAAGCATCGCTCTCTCCATTGCTCGCTGGGTGACCTTGAGCCTTCTTATCTCCCGTATGTAATCACTGGCAGCACACACTGGTCAACTGGACTCTTGTCTTGGGACATTGAGGAATTTTGGATGCGAATACATCACGTAGCTTCCCGAATGCAGCCCTTCCGAGCTGGATTCGTCTAGAGATCTCTTTCTCGAAGTTGGACTTACCTAACTAGACCGTCTGTCCCAGGTAAACATAATGGTCAACAACATCGAGTGTACCGTTTCCAACATTAATTGGAGCGGGTGCAACATGGGCATTGGACATGATTTTCGTCTTGTCTATGTTCATCTTAAGACCCACTCTTTGAGAAGCATTACTAGATCTTCGAGCATTGTGTTCAGGTCTTCCAAGGTCTCAGCCATGATAACTACATCATCAGCAAACCGAAGGCTTGTGAGATACTCGCGATTAATGTTGATGCAGTATCCTTTCCAGTCTAGAAGCTTGAAAATATCCTCCAATGCAGCTGTGAACAGTTTCGCAGAAATAACGTCTCCCTGTCTCACACCTCACTGTTGTTGGATAGGATTAGAGCTTTGGTTCTGTAATCGGACCGACATAGTGGCGTTTTGGTATAAGTACCTCAGCACCTCGATGAACCTGTAGTCTACTTGGTACCTCTGGAGAGACTGCGGCACTGCCCAGGTCGCGATCAAATCGAAGGCTTTCTCATAGTCCACGAACGCCAAGCCAAGTGCAATGTTAAGAAATAGTACTGTAGATTTTGATTGTTCTGACTTTATTTCCTTTTTAATACAAAGTGAAAGTAATCTCAAGTTACTTACAGCCTTTAGTAGGTATCTTTCTACCTTTTTTTAATCTTAATTTTATATTTTAGTTTTGATTAATATTTATCCTTTATTTAAACTACACAAAGATACCTATAGTAAAATCGGAACTTGGGTTATGTAAAATGCTTTGAATAATGCCAACATCTAGCTAGATAGTTACAGTTAATTTGTTAATGACTTTCCCTTTCCCTCTGAATCCTGTCACATTCCATCAATAAATGCGGTATGACTTAAATTTTCCTACACGGTATTTCCTTCTTCATTTAATGCACCAACATTTTTGAATAGTGACCGGATCTGTCACTTTCATTTACAAGATACAAAATTTTGTATCTTCCAACTTTAAAGTGTAGTTTTTAATAATAACATTTTTTTAACAGGAACAATAAAAAATACAACCAAGATGAAGACGACAGAATTCTTAGAATCGAAAAGCTAAGAATTGAGCAAAATTTCAAGGATGAGATGGCAAGGTAAGGTTCCTAATAATTGTTAAACTGAATGCACTCAAAACAATTACATCTTTAACTTTACAACTTTTAAAACGTGAAGTTAAAACTTTCAACCGCCTCTGTGGTGTAGAGGTTAAGATCACCAGTCTCATTCCAAGAGGACCCGCATTCAATTCCTAGGGGCACATGATTGTGTATTGTGGAGTCGGTTTGGTAGATGGTATGGCTTGTTATCATTAATGTTATTAGCATTGTTGTGTTCCGGCAGCTAGAGATAAGATAGCGTGCCTCAGCAGTTGAGGATTCCGGGTGAAGTGCGCATCCATCTTCGGCCCTCAACATTTTGTGTTGCTGGCATCCAGGCGGCTGCCCGCGACCTTCACCAGGTCATCGGTCCACTTTGTTATATGAAAGTGAATTATTTATGTAATAATTACATTTTAGACACGCAGCTCGTCAAAAAGTGGAGGGATTACTGTTACAAAGTAAGAATCAGGCAACCAGCTCTGCTCCGTCTGCATCATCAGTTTTTCATAGGTATGTAGGCACACGGGTCATATTGTTAAGTTCTTCCATATTTGCAATACTTGGGCGTGACGTGGGTTCACGGGCGAAGAGAAATAATTAAGCACTGATGTACAGTCAACAGCAAAAGTAGATGATGTTTCCTAGATTTCAAAATGAAGTTTCTATAGAGGGTGTGTATTTTCTCCGCCCCCCAAAAAATTTGGTGATGCTGAAAAACCCGTTTACCATCAGTAAACCTCTAGAATAATATAAAATTTATGTTTTTTGTTTAATATTTATATTATAATGTTTTAACCCTAAGTAAAGAAGAAAAATTAAAACTGATCCTATTGTTTATTCATGGTTAGGTATTTAAAGTTTACACACACAGCACAAAAGTTTATTAAAGTGTGTCCTATCGATACACATTTTGGCATGGCTAAATACATTATGGACGACTGCCCTGAAATGAAGAGCAATGTATAAACATAGTATCTAGTAGTATCTAATGCTGGATAGCTAAATATTGTTATATCATATGTAAAACGATTCAGGAACTTGCGAAATCTTTGCAATTCTGAAAATAAAGTCACAGAAATACATTTTGAGGACAGTTGCTTAGCCATGTCCTTTTGCAGAATTCCCTGTGACGATCGACCAAGAAAAGTGTTTAAGAATATCAATGTTTAGAGTGTTAGGTCACTTCATTAACCTTTTCACCACCAACAACTCCTATAGAAGTTCGAGATTTTCGTGCCGCCCACGCCAGCACTTCTATAGAAGTTCTTCATTGTACCTACTTTATTAAAATACATTTACGATACATAAAACATTTGTTTCTTTTGTAATTTTGTAAGATGGACACAACTAAAGCCCTATTTTTTATTTTCCCTGGCAAAACAGGCTTTTTTGTGTTTTAAAATAATTAAAAACAAAAACATCTTAAATATTTTTATGTCCCGCACGCCAACTTCATATCATAGTAGACTTCATATCAAGTAGGCCAGTGATGTGACGCAAAAATTGCATATATTACAATCCTCTATATTTATTTTGCTTTAATCATCCAAATGTTCATAAATTCTATGAATAAATAAATTCCGGTCAGTAAATAACTTATTACTACCACTGTTGACTATAACTGCCGTAGTATTTTTTTTTTTTACTCTTATTTATTATTTATTTTATTTAATTTGGGGCTTTTGTCCACATGGATATGCCAGCCCCATTGTATCTTCCCAATTACAGTCTTAATCTAAGCTTATAAAAATAAAAATTATCCCAGTATGAAAAGGAATCACTGTTCAGTCAACTTTACCAATATACAGAATTTTTTGGCCAGATCTGATTTCGGTTTTGATAAAATATTTTGAATTTTGCCTACGTCTTTAGTATTTAATTGAAATTCATTAAACAGTGATTCCCTTTCGGCTCGGTTCTTGACACAATCCATTAGCATATGTTGCACATCTTCAATTTTGTCACAAGAGTTGCAATTGGGTGGCAATGGTTCCTTTTGGATAGATTTATACCATATCCCTTTGTCCATAGAAACCATATCAAAATGCTGTTTCTATTTTACAAAACATATGTTTTTATATTTAGGTACATATTCAGAATAGTCTGGTAGATAGTCACTCAACACGCCCTGACTCGCCGCTTCTTTCGACACAGGGTCTGCAGTCTCATTGCCTATAATATAATAATATAATAATATAATTCCACTGAGATTCCACCTATGTTCGGCTTGGACATTTGGGTAACCGGTATTGAATTTTCTAAAATTGTAAAACTTAATCTAAACTGTGTTCAAGAATCCAAAAATCTATATGAACCTAATTTATTGAAAAATAATGTTATTAGAGAAATTTACAAAAATTATGAAGGTTGGCATATGATTTTCACCGATGGCTCAAAAAGTCCTCAAGGTCTGGGTGCTGGCTATTTTGACCAAAAAAATAATTTCAAAGCTGGCTTTAAAGTTTCTTTGTAAAAAAGGTTATTATACAGTCAAAGAATATTTAGATGATAAAACAGCCTGGCTATAATAGAAAACGCATACTTTACTACTTTTTATAATAACAAATTATACTGATATGATAACCTCTATAAACAGTGTCCTACAGATAACAAATAGCTTTCCGTTGAACATTTCAATTAGTTTTGATTTTAGAGTAGCTTGGGTGTGTCATGCTCTCTTTATTGTCTCTGCGGTGGTGGCATGTGCGTCGGGTCATTACATTCCCTAAAATATGGTTGAGTGAAGCGATGGCTGATTCATATGTCATACTCGTGAACGGGTGCCGCCTGTGGAGGCTGGTCTGCTCTAGCGTACTTATTTTTATTATTTTTAACTATAGTTTAACTTTGTTTTTTTTTTCTTAAAACAGGTTTTTGACTTTTACTAGTACTGTATGACATTGTAAAAAAATATACTGGTAAATGATGTTTTTGCAACTTAAATATTTTTTCTTTTTTTTCTTTTTTGTGTTTTTTTTTGCATGTTGTGACTGTCCTTTAAATTTTGTGTTTTTATTTGTGATGGAAAGTGTCCTTTTATGATAGGGCATTTTCCAATATTTATGACGCTGTAAGGGAGAAAAGAGCTGGACACTTGCTGAGTTTCTTGCCGGTTCTTCTCAGTACAAGATCTCCCGCCCAGAGTAGATAGACTTACGAACCGATGGCATAAATGACGTTCATAAGAGCTATTTGTAGCCTAAACTGAATAAATGATTTTGAATTTTGAATTTTTTTTTGAATTTTGCATGTATCCATTATGACGCTGGAGCTCATCGCCATATTTCAAGCCTTAACTTATGTGATTAATAAGAGATTGAATAAAGTTGTTATCCTCTCGGACAGTAAAAGTGCTTTACAGCATTTGGCTCGTTGCGCCTCTGGTTTCAGAGGTGTAACGATAGCCTTCGAAATCCTAAGCCGTAGTATTATAACGCATAATGAACTGGAATATCAATGTTTAGAGTGTTAGGTCACTTCATTAACCTTTTCACCGCCCACAACTTCTATAGAAGTTCGAGATTTTCGTGCCATCCACGTCAGCACTTCTATAGAAGTTCTTCATTGTACCTACTTTATTAAAATACATTTACGATACATAAAACATTTGTTTCTTTTGTAATTTTGTAAGATGGACACAACTGAAGCCCTATTTTAATATTTTCTCAGGCAAAACAGGCTTTTTTGTGTTTTAAAATAAACAAAAACGTCTAAAATATTTTTATGTCTTGCACGCCACCGACTTCATTTCAAGTTAATCCGTGACGTCGTAAGCGCACAGGGGTCAAGGTCATCGTGTCATAGTGCCGGGCGTTACAAACGAAACAAACGTGCGCACGTGTGTTTCTTTCCCGGTTCGGGTAATACCTAAACAGTGCAAAATTAGTGAATGTTATTCTGATGAGTTGTTGCTTGGATTTTAGAAGGTGTGGAACCTGATTTAGAAACTAAAATAAACATTTTTTAATATTCTATATTTCTTCAATTAATTCCCTATCTACTTTATTTTTATGGTTAAGTACTGAATCCAAAAATACTATATTTGGTCTAAAAAAAAGCTGGCAACCTTAGCCCGCCCGAGCTGTTCCGAAATTGGTGTCCGTGAGAGGTTCTATGTGTGCGTCGCTTGAGAGCGGTATAATGGAATAGCATTCTATTTTCCTCTGAACATGACTGTACTATACAGGGTTATTTGAAAAAACATTAACAACCTCGCACGACTAGATAGCTAACATCATACACAACAACATTTGTTCTACGAGTTTTATCATAACTCAATACATTAATTAAAAATGATTTTTCAAGCTTTTATTGTACTGTCGTGACATTTGTAAGTCTATGTTCCATTCACATACGAAAAGGCGACCAGCGCGACGCTCGCGATGCGATGCGATGCGCACAGAGATAAGAACATTCAGACGTAAAATTAAATTGAAGTTTATTTTTGTATGAAAGTAAAATGTGTCACATTATCAAAAGTCGTAGAACAAATCTTGTATTTGGTGTTAGCTACGTAGTCTTGCGAGGTTGTTGATGTTTTACAAATAACCCTGTATAAAGACTATTGTTATTTCCAGTTCGGCAAGTAAACCTTCAACATACAGCTTTACACAGAACGAACTCCATTTATTAATGGCCAAGTCGACAGTGACCAACTCCAACCCAACCGCAGACAATGTCAGACCTCCATCTGAACGGAGCAATGTGGCTTCCAACGCGAACGTCACCAATAACAATAGGACAAACCCTCAAACACCTGGAAATGTAAATACAACCATCGTTGATACTGAAGCTCAAAGGTAAGCAAGCATGCCGCATGTTGAATTAAATAATTATAAATTTGATAATCATGTTCTTTTAAGGTTATGCCCAGCCTTGGGACAGGCAATAGGCTTTTTACATTATTAAATCAAGTTAACCATCATTGAAATCAAGTCATCGCTACAAATCGCTACTAAGCCGAGATCGATAAATAGATGAGAAGATCATTTTGACGACTTCCGTAGCCGAGTGGATTGCACGGCAGACATTGGGCGGCACTAACTCTGAGGTCCCGGGTTCGATTCCCAATCGGGTCAATGTCGTATACCGCTGCGCCTGCCTGTGGTAGTTGTACGACGAGAGGTTTTCTTGACGAGGTTGGTTAGAGAAACAACAGGTAAAATGACTGCGTATAATGTTGCTTGTTTCACAGTTGTAAAGCGAGTGTTAAACAAGATTTATATCGAAATAAAGAAACTGCGTTACTATGACTAAAGTATTACAAATTAGGGAATGGTGCGGAGTGCAAATCATGATGTAATACATTAGTAAGATTAATATTGACCTAAATATATGATACACATAAAACTTGAGCCTAATGCAATAAAGGATGATGCAATAATATTATGTAGTACAAGTAGGCACATCACTTCCCCTCTTTTTAAAAAAAAATGTACACTTCTGTTTACAAATAAAAAGTAAATAATCAAGTAAAATAAGTTTAAAATGTATAAAAAAATTTAAATGTATAACATAAATAAAATTTAAAAAAGTTAAATTAAGTAAAAAAATAGTAGGTAAAAGAATAACCGGAAAGGCTTTTAACTACGGGCGATAACACATTTCATTACACATTGCTTTTCACTGATGCAAGAACACTTTACACTGATGCAAGAACACTTATGGCGTCAGCTGCCCTCATCCGGCAACGGAGTAGGCAGGGGCGCGAGGCTGTGCTGGCTGCTCGAGGCCCCTGCGGCTGGCTCGTGTACCTCCAAACTCTCGTCTCAGCATCTCAATGTACCGATTTTTACAACATCGATAAACCAGGACACCGATCGTTATCAGTAACGTTCCTATGATGATTGCCGCTAAAAAGTCCAACTTGCTATGCGTCATTTCGTGAAAGAAGCTGGTGTCTGCTTTGTTTTCAGCGCCATTTTGCGCTATTATAACTTGCTCACGGCTCTGACTTTTTCCCATTTTTATTTATTACTTTTAAAATGTTGTAAAAAGTTGCTCGATGTTTGACAGAATAAAACGTAATGAGCACGTTTGATTGATTTATTCATCACGGCATAAATCGCACCGTAGGCTTAATAAGGCGTCCGGATCGGGTTCTAATGTAATTGTTTTGATTACTACTTGCTCTTTGACTACTAGTATATGATTCTGAGTCTGGTATGCGCGGACTGGACTTATTTGACTGGACGGGTTGAATTTCTATGTCACTGTGTACTAAAAATGCGGGTTTTAGACGATCGATTGATATCGATTTAATTGTCTCTGATATCATAACTTTAAAAACTTTGTTCCCGTGCTCTACAACTTTGTAAGGTCCACAATAAGGTGGTGTTAGAGGCTTTGTCACATGGTCACAGCGAACGAAAACATGTGTACATGACTGCAATGATGGATGAACAAAAATTTTATTTTGTCTGTTTGATTTTCTCGGAACAGAAGATAAATTGCGTAAATGCTCTCTTAAGTTGTGCAACAAAGTTTCGTTATCAGGGATGTTTGGCGTTGACGGCTCGAAAAAATCACCTGGAAGCTTGAGAGTTGTACCGTAGACGAGTTCGGCTGCGGATATATGAGTATCATCGCGTAAGCTGGTTCTCAAACCCAATAGTGCGGTAGGCAGCTCGTGTAACCAATTTTCGGTATTTCCACGAGCCATCAATGCGGACTTAAGCGTTCTATGCCACCTTTCGACCATCCCGTTCGCTTGTGGGTGGTAGGCTGTAGTGTGAATTTTAGATATTCCCAGCCGTTTAGCTAAATCACTAAATAAACGAGACTCGAACTGACGACCTTGATCAGTTGTTATTCTAAGTGGGCAACCGAATCTTGTAATCCACTGACTGTATACTGTTTCCGCGACACTTTCGGCCGTAATATCTTTTAAGGGTACTGCTTCTGGCCAGCCTGTGGCCCTATCGATCATGGTTAATATGTACTTGTAACCATGACAGTACGTCAGCGGACCAACGATGTCCACGTGCAAATGTTGAAAACGATCACTATGCGGAAAAGTGGTGAAAGGCGCTATGGTATGGCGATGAATTTTAGATTTTTGGCAATCCAAACATGTTCGTGTCCAATCATTAACGTCTTTATTCATAGATTTCCAAAAAAATCTATTTGTAATCATCTTTTTCGTGGAACGAGTACCAGCGTGACTCATTCCGTGAATTGTTTTAAATGCTGTAACTCGAAACTGTTTCGGTAAGAAAGGACGCGCTGATTGCTTAGATATTTCACAATAAATAGGTCCATTGCAGTTTGGGTAGTAAAAAGCTTTAAACTTTAAATTTTCAGATTTAAGTAATTCTTGCAGCTCTTCGTCATTTTGCTGTACAGTGGATAATTCATTGTAGTTCAATGGCGATGGCATTTCTATTTCTTCTATGCGAGAAAGAGTGTCTGCGACGATGTTCTGAGATCCTTGGATGTGTTCGATTGATGTGCAGAATTGTCCAATATAATCCAGGTGTCGACATCGCCTCGGGGTATCACTGCTGCTCGTAACTTTTTTATGTAACGCAAACACGAGCGGCTTGTGATCCGTATAAACTGTGACATGTTGGCCTTCAATCATATAGCGAAAATGTTTGACCGCCATGTATATAGCCAGTAATTCTCTATCATAAGCACTGTAGCGTTGCTGTGCTTCGCTGAATTTGCAAGAGAAAAAACTTAAAGGCTGCCACTCTTGACCCACTTTTTGTTGCAGAACTGCGCCTGCACATGTGCTGGAGGCATCTGTCATGAGCGCGATGGATGCGCAATTGACCGGATGTGATAATAGCACTGCTTCACGTAGATTATTCTTGCAGTTCTGGAAAGCGTCTTCAGCCTGTTTAGTCCAAACAATTTGGGTTTTATCCTTACGTTTAGTGTTATGTAAATAGCTGTTTAAAATTGCTTGTTCTCGAGCGGCGTTTGGCAAATGACTTCGGTAAAAATTAATCATCCCCAAGAAACGTCGTAATTCTTCGATGGTGTTTGGTTTGGGGAACTCGGAAATAATTTTAACTCTATCTTCCAGCGGCCTTATTCCCTTAGTTGAAACTCGATATCCCAAAAAATCAATTTCAGTTTTTCCAAATTCGCACTTAGCCTGATTAATAGTTACGCCGTATTTATTTAAGCGTTCGAAAACTATTTTTAGGTGCTCCCGATGTTCTGAGGCCGTTTTTGAGGCCACTACGGTGTCATCGATATAATTGAATAAAAAGTCTAAGCCTTCAAAAACGACATGATTCATGAAACGCTGGAAGGTTTGCGCAGCGTTTCGTAATCCAAAGCTCATACGCGGGAATTCGAAAAGTCCGAACGGTGTTATTATAGCCGTCTTCTCGATATCTTCGGGAGCGATTGGAATAAAATGGTAAGATCGATGAAGGTCAATTTTTGAAAATATCTTCCTTCCCGTTAAAAAATAAGTAAAATCGGTAATCCGCGGGATAGGATATCTATCTGCTTTTGTTATTGCATTTAAGCTGCGGTAGTCGCCGCATGGACGTATTTCTCCATTCTTTTTGTTCACTACATGTAAAGCACTCGACCAGCAACTTTTAGAGGGTTGACAAATGCCTATCTGCTGCATGTAAGCAAATTATTTTTTGAATTTTTTCATATTTTTCGGGTGGTAGTGGACGAGCGCGTGCAAATACTGGTGAGCCTGTAGTCTCTATATGATGCAAAACGCTATGTTTGGGAGTATCTTTGTAACACACCGGTTTCGTGATGTCTGGATACGCTGATAAGAGATCGTAGTATGGACTTGTGACGTCTATTGTTTTGATTGAAGCGTTGCCGTAATCCACTATAGAGCCAACAACGTTTAGACTTGTAATCGAGTCAATAAGTTGACGCCCGTTGACATCCACCAGAAGTTTGTGATGGTTCAGGAAATCAGCACCAAGAATCGGTTGCTTTACGTCTGCCAATATAAATGTCCAAGAGTATGGTCTTCTTAATTTCAAATTTAATACTAAGTTTTTAGTCCCATACGTTCTTATTTCGCTGCCATTTGCTGCATATAGTCGGTAATTATTATCAATTTCATAGTGCGTGTAAGGCTTCTTTCTTGCAGGTAATACCGAAACATTAGCTCCTGTGTCCACCAAAAAACGTCAACCACTTTGACAGTCGGTAACGCACAGGCGGTGGGAAGGCGAAATGGTGCAGACATCCGCCACTGACTGCACCGAGTTTAGTTTTCCTGCTTAATGACTTTATTCTTATTCCATGTACACGGTTCTACACATTTTCTAGCTCTGTGGTGAAATCGGCTGTGATAAAAACATAACCCGTGTGAGTCATTTACCGGGCGCTGCATCGAATTATTACGACCGCGTGACGTCGATCGAGCGTTGTACCGTTGTCGTTTAAAGTTAAAATTTTGATGTCTTGGTCTTGATCGTTGGAGCTCCATCACTTGCAGGGTTAGTTGGGCTATCTGTGCTTGTAGATTTGTGTATGGATCTGACGTTGACGGTTTGTCGCTGGAAACCTCGGCCAATTGTTGAGGTCGAACGTTCTCCAAAATCTTATCTGCGATAGCTGCCAGATTCTCCAAGTCTTTTACTTCAGTTACCGCGAGAACGCCACGGATTGATGATGGTAAATGCCCTTGCCACATTATGTTTAGTGTTTCATCCGGTATTTTTCCTCTTGCAAGGTCACGCATGTAACGTAAAAGCTGGGAAGGTTTCTGATCTCCCAACTCGATCTCACTTAGTAGCTTCTGTAGCTGCCGGTTTTCTGATTCCTCGTACACCGAAAAGAGTCTAGCTTTTAAAGTTTCGAATTTCTTAGACTGAGGCGGAGAGAGCAGGATATCACTGACTTGTTTAATGACTTCCTTTCCTAGCTTGGTGACGACTAAATTAAATTTAGCCTCGTCGCTGAGCTTTTGTGGTGTTAATATGGCCTCACATTGCACAAACCAGAGGCGGGGCTGATCGCACCAGAACTCAGGTAGTCTTGATGATACCGTGACTGTTGCTAATTCTGATACGCCGTTGCCGGAGACTGATGGACCTGGGGTGGTCATCTTGAAAGTAACCACGTCGGCCAGTAGATCGTGTCAGGCAGTAGATCACGTCGAGCAGTAGATCACGTCGAGCAGTAGATCACGTCGAGCAGTAGATCACGTCGGGCAGTAGATCACGTCGGGCAGTAGATCACGTCGGGGTCACCAATATACCGCTGCGCCTGCCTGTGGTAGTTGTACGACGAGAGGTTTTCTTGACGAGGTTGGTTAGAGAAACAACAGGTAAAATGACTGCGTATAATGTTGCTTGTTTCACAGTTGTAAAGCGAGTGTTAAACAAGATTTATATCGAAATAAAGAAACTGCGTTACTATGACTAAAGTATTACAAATTAGGGAATGGTGCGGAGTGCAAATCATGATGTAATACATTAGTAAGATTAATATTGACCTAAATATATGATACACATAAAACTTGAGCCTAATGCAATAAAGGATGATGCAATAATATTATGTAGTACAAGTAGGCACAGTCGAAAACAATCTTTTCGAAATTGTGTCGGGTCTGGGTGATTGGGGTACCGTCGTCTTTGTTCCTAATTTCCATAAAACGAGTGCTTTAGCTACTTACCTTGGGATCAGAACAATGTACCTTTGTGATATTGTCTAATATTTATTTATTTAAATTTCTACCACTGTTGACTATAACTGCCGTAGTATTATAAACGAATAATGAACTGGAATATCAATGTTTAGAGTGTTAGGTCACTTCATTAACCTTTTCACCGCCCACAACTTCTATAGAAGTTCGAGATTTTCGTGCCACCCACGTCAGCACTTCTATAGAAGTTCTTCATTGTACCTACTTTATTAAAATACATTTACGATACATAAAACATTTGTTTCTTTTGTAATTTTGTAAGATGGACACAACTGAAGCCCTATTTTAATATTTTTTCAGGCAAAACAGGCTTTTTTGTGCTTTAAAATAAACAAAAACAAAAACGTCTAAAATATTTTTATGTCCTGCACGCCAACGACTTCATATCAAGTAGGCCAGTGATGTGACGCAAAAGTTGCATATAAGTATTACAATCCTCTATATTTACTTTGTTTTATTCCATCCAAAAGTTCATAAATTCTATGGTTTAAAATAAATTCCGGGCAGTAAATAACGTATTACACAATACATTTTAAAATTTATGTACGTATCACATAACTCCGTTAAAATTAATTAAGTTTCAAAATAAAATAAAAAAAAATTCTTTTTTTTTATCAGTACTGAGGACTTTCGATATTGCAACACCCATCTCTACGTAATGGCACGATGTCAGTGCTAACAGCCCCACCGACTTCATTTCAAGTTAATCCGTGACGTCGTAAGCGCACAGGGGTCAAGGTCATCGTGTCATAGTGCCGGGCGTTACAAACGAAACAAACGTGCGCACGTGTGTTTCTATCCCGGTTCGGGTAATACCTAAACAGTGCAAAATTAGTGAATGTTATTCTGATGAGTTGTTGCTTGGATTTTAGAAGGTGTGGAATCTGATTCAGTAACGCCTCCGATGACTGACTGAATGTAATTACTTTACTGTGACTATACTTTTTACCTGTGCGCAATTCCAAGCGTCCATCTATTTGTTTCTTTCTTCTTAATTTAGTAGGTAAATATATATATATTTATGACGTACAAAGGGAAGGTACTTACTCCATTCTCGTTCGTGCGTGTATAAACAAGAAAGCGGCTACTAAAACACTATTCAAATGTTTATTGTAAAACAAAACATACTCAAACGTACACAGAGAACGTACACTCGGTAACTCGGCGGTAGTTAAAAGTCTGTAAGCCAGTCTTTACCAAAATACGCTGTATACCTATCAACATTAAAATTGATCGTGAACACGTTAGGAAGCATTAGGTACATGAAACGTCGATAGAATATTTTAAGTTTAGACCAATAAAACTCTGTAATGAAAAAAAGCATAGACAACCCGTTTCCTTAAGAAATTTATCGTGCTACGAGCGCCAAATAATTGATATGAAGTCAACGGACGACGTTATGAAATGAATAGTGAAGTGCCTATTATAATATATCTCTAGCAAGTATATGCATGTCTTTTTGTCTCTGATAATGGATATTCATTTTTATTGCTAAAAATGTTCATAAAATAAAACAAACTGCAATATAATGTATCAGTGTTTATTTATATTTGTAAAGTTAAATACAAACCTAACATCTTTACACATCTATTTTTTTTTTAAATATGGTTAATTTCAGCATGGAGAGAAAACCCTCTCCAAACAACCTTACTCTATTACCCTTAATCAACAAGCTCTATTCAGTGCCACAGCCGACAGGGACCTAATCTCACCCTGATGTATACATACTTGTATAAATCACTTCCACATTTTGGTCACTGTTCTTAACGCATCTTTATCGGAAATTCCTAATCTCACTTTGGAATTGAATCCGGGACCTCCGGATATTGAGCAAAGCGGTTTGCCCCTCGGCCAGCGAGCTTTTAACTTTTCAAAAGTTGGAGATGACAAAACCATTTGCCTACAGATTGCCGAAAAAAAATGAACAACCTAAAACAACTTGTGCGGATGCTGACGAAGATGACGAACTGAACTGTTACACTTGCAAAAGAAAGTATAGTCTCAACATCTACCAATGCCCGAGGGGGCACAGCAGCTGCCACCTTTGCAGAGCTAGCCGGGCTCTCTGTCGAGCCTGCGGCTCTCCTGTAGGAGACATGAGGAATAACGCATTGGAGGCGTATATTGCGCAGGTAAGAACATCAGGACAGTGTCATCAGCAAGGATAGGTTATTTCTATACCAAGAAGGGCGAGGGACCCAGTATACTGCCCTGGGGAACGCCATACTCAATAGGGAAATCGTTACTTTAATAATTGCTATCAACTAACAACTATTGTTGTCTTTCTCTAGAGAAAAATCCGCTGCCCAAATTCACAAGATGGCTGCTGTATGCTAATCAAAATGGCCGACCTTGAAGCACATACAAGGCAGTGTCTGTTCAGAGAGCTAGCGTGCCCTCTCGATGACATCTTTGGGCTTTGTCGTTGGCGCGGTAAGAACTCAACTCACCTATCTTTATTATTGGAATCAGGCGTTAGATACAGGACTGCCAAATGCCCACAGCCTTGGCCGATTATGGTTTGGTGGTTATATGTAAAATTAGGTAATATAAAGTAAAAAAAAATGGTGATGATGATAATGATGATCATGATAGAAAGTCATTTCACTTAGTCAATTGACACACTATAGAGACGCTATTAAATTAGCATACTTGAGGCTGTTAACGTTCAACCCTATCAATATTATATATTTTCAAAATTTTACTTTTTAGGTAAACTACAACAGATATCGAAGCATTTCGACGAAACACATCCTCATCATCGCACAGGCAACGTGGACACCGAAATGGCGGTATCACTCAACGACCCTCAGATCGTACACTTGGTTGTGGTCGGCTCATTCCATTTCTTATTCCACATGAAAGTGTGTGAGCAAAGACGCGCGGCGTATATGGTTGTGCAGCTCATCGGCACTGAACACGGCGCCGCGAAATGGTCCTACGAGATTAATGTCTACAACAAGAGTGAGCCGCGACGAAAATACCATTACACAGATGTATGTCAATCGATAAATACTCCTTTAACGCAGATAATCGCCGATGAGAACTGTGCCACTCTATCGTTTGATTATATCGGAACGTTTATGAACAACAATCGTGTTAACTACAAGTTTTACATAAAGAGAGATGTTAAGAGTGGGTCAGCGTGGTACCCGGTGTATGGTGGCGCCAGGAATCGCTCTAGGGTGCGCCGAAGATCACAGAATAATTAAGTTATTGAAAGTAGAAGTCGGTTATAGGAAATCCGAAAATGGTTTTCACTTTTCATACAATTTTACATCATGTTGATCACTATTCATTCATATATCTTGATCTTTGTTAGTAACGATATATCGATACTATATATCCGTATATTAAAAATTCATATTGTCAGCGGGGTTCTAAATGATAATTTATCAATGATAATTATTATGATAATAACACTTGGATAATTATTTATTGATAATAACCAAAAATTGCCCTTGCTTATGTTAATAGTATTAAGACACTCATTCATACGCAATTATAATGCATGTGCCCGTCATGCATGTTAAAGATAGTGATCCCTGTTGTTACTGTATCGATTGTCAAAGTAATTAAATAGTTTTGGAACACAAAATATAACCATCCAGCTTTTAATTATCCGATAGTTATCAAGCTGTGTTATTGTGTTAAAATGTCTCTTATACTCGTTACTATTACTATTTATCTTCATAAATTAATATATTAACAGAACAGCGAGCGTGCCGCGTCAGCAGTCGAACCAAAACGATCATACAAAATTCTTGTAAAGCCCATAATTTTTACGATAACAAATCGGTAATCGGTGACGTGCGTCTGTGTATTACTATTCTATTCTAGACTATTCTATTATATTTCAATTCATTTTATTTCATTTCATTTCATAAATAGTTATTGTATTTTTTCTTATTAAATGAATAATAATAATAATAAAATAAAAATATATAAAAACAATCACTGCTCAATCAAATATCCCCTCTAGATATAATTATAGAAATATTATTATATATAGACTAATATATTATAAAAAGATATTATTCTTCGTGCCTTTTCGGTCGGTTGCTCCAAGGTTCGGCACACAACCTGAAGAGAGCGAGAGACGATAAAGGCGCGTTAACACGGGGGACAACTCCGCTGCACACATTTTCAGGACTATTGGAGGGATGCCATCAGGGCCATTTGCTTTCCGGACATCGATTGACTGCAGCTCCGCACGGACGTCACACTGCCTGATTTTAAAATCGGGCATTGTGTGGCCACAGTGAGAAATTGTAGGTGGCTGTGCATTGCAGTCATCGACTCGGGAGTTAGCCGCAAAGAGTTTGACCAGGAGATCGACCTTCTCCTGCGGCTTGTGAGCTAAAGTTCCATCAGGACATCTCAATGGTGGCAGCGAGGGTTAGCAGAAGTTCGATTGCTTGGCTTTGGCCAGACGCTAGTAGCTACGGCTGCCCGCAGGATGCGTCAGTAGTTCTTGGCCGACTCGTGCAACGCGCTGGGCATCGCTCTAATGTAAGCTCTTTTGCAGGACTTGGTGGCATTATTATAGGCTGCTTTTAGCGAACGGGTTTCGGGATCCCCAAGAGCTTTAACCCCTGATCCAAGCGCGGTATGCCGCCAGCTTGTTATCAACAGCGTTGGCACACTCGCGGTTGAACCATCGGTTGCGCCTGCCTTTGCTGATGAGATAGGAGTGCGGAATTTAGTATTCCATCTCTAAAACTATCTCATCAGCAACATTGCCTGTGATTGGCGTTTTTTGTCGTTATTTTTTTAATATAATAAGAGCGTATAAAGTTTCAATCTAAAATTGTAATGTTGTTTTTACGAGATATCAGTCAATGATATTTTATGTTTAGATACGTTGCCTGACCTCCGTAGAGGCTAGGACAAATTAATGCGACGCAACGTTAAACAATAAATCTCATACGGAGCGTTTGCGCCCCGTACCATAAGAAAAAGTTTTTTTTCCTTCAAATTAAAACTACAAATTATTTTTAAAAAATGAACTACAATATTGAAGTGTGTTTTAAGACTAATCTACTAAGAAAATTTAGATGCTTAAATCGGTTTGGTTAGCCTGTAAAATGCAAATCTATATTTTAAAAGAGGTTACTTTGATATTTTTGTTTTGGGTGGGTGATCTGCCGTGCCGCCGTGTGTATCTAGTAAGTTTATAAAAAAACTACGGGTGACAAAATAAAAGATACGAATATTCGTAGGTACTAGGAACTATGACGGCCACATACGCTTTACCAGTCTAAAGGCGAAAATCCTTTGCACCGCGTCGCTCGCTTTTAATATAAGCCACAGCGGCGGCGATGCGCGTGCACGCGATTTGTTCTTCAAACCGGTAAAGCCTTCAAGACAACCATAGTGCCTATTAGGTAGGTTTTTATCAAATCAAAAATAGGTAAAGGGTTTAAGATTATTAAGATTGCGATACAAATACAATACAAGTTAAACATAATAAAAAGAAAAAAAGTCTGTGTTGCCATAAACATATTTCATTGTCCCTAAAAATTCAGATAATAAAAAATGCGTAAGAATCGGAAGGAATGTTGATTTAAAAATTTTAGGCAATGTAGAGCACAGCATAACTCCTCCTCCTGTTATTCTTGATACAATAAATAGTTTTAGCAAAACTGTGGTTTATTTTACGGAGCGTGCCGCGAAGTACGTTTTTCAAGCAAATAAATATAGCTAATAATAATAATAATAATTTATTTAATTCATATTTAATGCCATTAGGTACCTCAGTAGGAAGGATTCCGGGTGAAGTGCGCATCCTTCTTCAGAATCCTTCGGAATTCTTCTTGGTTCATAATTCGTATTTTTAGTCGCTAAATCTGCTATGTTAAATTTTGAGGGAACATAATACCATTTACATATTTTACTTAATTCGTCTATTTTACCCAATCTATTTGCAATAAACATTTTAAAGTTTCTTGTTTGGTTTTTTATCCAGTGTAGAGCCACTGTTGAATCTGTCCAAAAATATGTATTAACAGGCTTTAGCCGATGTCCTTCTTAACCCTTAACCACCTACCATACGTCTCACAGACGCTGACGATTTTAAATTCGTGAATATTTCGTCGCGTGATTTTCGAATAACCTTGTTCGTTCCTATACCTTTTCCCTGCGTCCCTAAGAGCCGCCTAAACGCTCGTCGAGGTCAAAGGTGCGCGCGTTTGTCTCTGGTAAGTAAAAAACTATCTATGTGCGTCTGAGAGACGCATGGTAGGTGGTAACTTGACTGTTTTGAAACTAAGAATTTTTTGGTTTTTTGTTTAAAATTACTATTAATGACTTCGCTATCGAGCGGTGGTTAGAACCAGATCTGCCAGTTGAAGAAGACAATCAAACGGCCAATGCAGCGATGTAGTGACCTAATATTGGGACCCCCAAATCAGATTCTACATCGCCCCCTACTTCAGACAACAAGTACCGGAAGACTAAATGCATAACTGTTAACATTCATAATTTTGTTTTGACATAATCTTAAGTTGTTTTAGGGGGTGTATTTCATTTCATACAATTACAAATGAACTAATTTCAAAAGATATAACGTTCATTGCATATAATTTTTACTGGTCTAAATACACTTCTTATAACAACATTACGTATATTATTCTATATATTATTCACTTGCTATTATTTTACTAAGTTAAATTATGTATTTTTTTTATATAAATAGTTTTTTAACCTTGATTTGATTTAAAAAATAGTCTTAAAGTTGTGTTACGTTGTGTTTTTAGTAATGTTGTGCTGCAAAAGTCAGTGACAGAAACGAATCGCTGCAAATCCGACTCCACGTATTCTTGTTTGTCCTACCCCTAGAGTGTAATTTAGAAGCGCGTAGGCGCGGAGGGGCGAGGCGGCCCGCGAGCTGAGGTGCTCCTCAGCAGGTGATTTTAGGTTCGGCTTGCTGGCCAGTCCCAGCCGCGTCGGCGAGCGAAAACCATCTGCGACGATAAGCTCGCGTGGGACCGCCGGAGCCCCGCAGCGCCGGAGCCGTGACAGAAATTATGCCTGCTGCATGTTGCATGCTTGCTTGCATGCTTGCCTGCTGCTTGCTTGCTGCTTGCATGCCGCATGCTTGCTGCATGCTTGCTTGCTGCATGCTTGCTGCATGCTTGGGATTTATCAGTTTAAACAAGTATTATTCCTTAAGCATAGGATTTTGTCAGTTTATGCTTAACAAATGTATGCCTTTTAAATATTATGCCTTTTAAATGTTATGGCAAATTTAAATTATGCCTTATGTTAATTATGATTATTGCAGTTATGCCTTTGCCTACCAGGAAGCCAAAGCCTTCCGATGCATCAGCCTCTCCTCATTCCTTATAAAGACACTGGAGAAAATTCTAGATAGAATAATAAGAGAACAAATTGAGAAAAGCGGATCTCCACTACACCAGAATCAACACGCATACATGGAGGGCAAATCCACCGAAACGGCCCTCCACAACCTGGTGATAAGAGTGCAAAGATCAGTTAGTAATGCAGAATACGCAATGGGCTGCTTCTTTGACGTGGAGGGTGCATTTGATAGAGCGACCCCAGACTCAATAGAGGCTACCCTAGCTACGCTAGCCGCGAAGGAAGACAGTGACGTATCAAAATGGGTAAAAAACATGCTAAGACACTGACTGATACGCACAGAGATAGCGGGAACAACACGCACGGTGGTGGCGAAAAGAGGATTCCCCCAGGGGGGGTGCCTGTCGCCATTGCTGTGGTGTCTGCTTATAGACGAACTAGTTAACAAGATAAACAGGATGCACATATACACACAGGTGTACTCTGATGATGGCGTGCTCCTGGTTACAGGCAAAGTCCTCAGCGTCATGAGTCAAATCATGAACAGGGGCCTAAAAGAAGCCCTAGGGTGGTGCAGGAGCAAAGGTCTAAACCTGAACCCTGAAAAAACCAAACTAGTTCTTTTTACGAAGAAAAGAAAGATAGGGCGCGCTGCAGCAGTGACACTGGACGACCAAGAGCTGGAAACAGTTAAAGAAGTCAAATATCTAGGAGTGACACTAGATAGCAAGTTTACTTTTGGAACCCATATTAGTAACACCTGCTTGAAGGCAAAGATGATGCAGTGTAAAAGTGTAATTGGCAGAACCTGGGGCATGAAACCAGGGATGGCACTATGGATATATAGGGCAATAATCGTGCCAAGAATTCTACATGGAGCCATCGTATGGTGGCACAGAGCCGCAGTAGGGAAAAACAAAGCAGAGTTAGATAAGGTCCAAAGGCTAGCAGCCCTAGTGACTACGGGCGCGATGAGGACAACACCTATGGCCGCGCTTGAGATCCTACTGGGGCTGAATCCTCTGGACCTAGAAATTAAGAAAAGAGCCATGGAACAATGGTTCAAGCTAAGAAGTACTGGCTCTTGGACTGGGAACTTCACGGACAAGGGGCACGCCAGTGTAGGCGAACAATACGAAGATAAGCTGTCAATGATCCTCTCCAATAACGACTTAATACGGAAGGAAAGGATTTTTGACAAGAAATATAGAATACACATAGGTTCAAGAGAAAATTGGAGAATGGAAACTGGTAACACCACCTGCTATACAGACGGCTCCAGAAAAGAGTCGACAAAGCTCTCCGGGGCCGGCATGCACATCAAATGTGCAGACGGGACGGAGATAAACAAGTCGATACCGTTAGGTAGATTCGCCAGTGTCTTCCAGGCGGAAATATACGCAATAATGGCATGCGCTGAGATGGCCGAAAACCTTACTATTACAGGAAAGATGGCTATCTACAGCGACAGCCAGGCGGCGCTGAAGGCACTAGGCAGGGAAGAAACGACATCAGCAATTGTCAAAGAATGCAAGGTATCATTAAAAAGACTAGCTGAGAGGACGGACCTGACGATAGCGTGGGTTCCCGGTCACGAGGGAAACACGGGAAACGAACTAGCCAGAAAGGGAGCACAGAAAATCCTGGTGGGACCGGAACCCCGGCTGCCACCAGGTTCACCAGGTTCAACATCACCAAGGGAATAATCAGCCACAGCATAACATCAGAAACCAACGAAGATGGAGGTCCTCGAATGGCATGAGACAATCGAAGATCTTCATTAAAGGAATGGATAAGAAAAAGACTAGCAAATTAATGGGACTCTCCAGAGAGAACATGAGACTAGTCATAGAAATCATAACAGGACACTGTCGGCTGAACAGACATCTGACAGTGATAGGAGTGAAAACCGACCCCTTATGCCCGGAGTGCTTGGAAAGCGAAGAGACCAGCCTCCATCTACTAGCTGAATACCCTATGTACTCACAGATTAGATGGGAGCTCTGGGGGTCGGATACAATACACATAGAGGACCTAAAGGATCTGAAGGTGGAGCAGATAGCAAAATTTACCAAAGAGACTAAAAGATTTGACGGGGCGCCGTGAAAGCTGGATGAACCTTAATACCCTCATATAGGGAAAACGGGGAAAAGGATGAAGTGGCCTGCAACAATGCGGGTGGATCGTCCGTCCGGCTGGCGACGTCCCCATGAGAAATAATAATATGCCTTTGCAGTAAATTTTGTATACTGATCTCCAAACTTCAGTATGAAGATGGCACTAAATGATGATGATGATGATTATGCCTTACAGATTTCGGCCATATGATCAGCGCCGGCTTTAGGGGGGGGGCGACCCGGGCGGCCGCCCGGGGCGCCGGGCTTCAGAGGGCGCCGCGCGCGCCAGCGCGTGGCCCTAACTTTACCACTTTGATATCAATCAATCTAAAGAAAAGCTAAATTCATAAATAAACATTGTTCTGCAAGTAAAATTAACGGACAACTTTAAATCAGATATTGATAGGACGCCTATTTTGTACAATTTTTCTTTTTTATTAATTTGTCTGTATTTTTTTTTTTTTTTGTGTGCAAATAAAGTTTATTATTATTATTATTATTATTATAGGACTTCTTGTGCGATTAAATTTAAGGTCTGCAACACTATCTCGAAGACAGTCCGGTAACACCTATCGAAACATTAATCTTTATCAACACCTGGTGGATATCACTACGTATTCTAATATCAATACCCGTGACTGTTGCAAGTGGCGAACGCAGTTTTTCCAAACTAAATTGATAAAAACGTACTTGTTTGCGGTCTACAATGTCTCAAACATGACTATGCATGCATTTACATGCATGTGTAAATCGGATTGCAATGCAAAATTATTATGACATGGAGCTGATCTGATGATGTAAACGGAAGGTGGCCATATGAACTCGGGAGATCGAGTTTGGACTCGTTTGATCCGTCTTGACGAGTACTTTAATGCTAGATGGTAACCAAGGGTCTGATGATGGAGCTGGAAGATGGCCATAGGAATTCGGTAGTTAAACAACACAACCCCATCGAGTTTGGACTCGTTTGATCCGTCTTGACGATCGTTCGTTCGTTCGTTCCGTTTGTTTTAAATGTGGATTCTGTCTTTGATTAGATGGTTTAGATGGGTGACTCAATGTCAAGGTGAGAGCACGTGCCGAGGGCTGAATGGTATGGTATGAGGGTGTATAAACACGTCATATCGTTAACGTTGCGCCGCAGGGTACTAGGGCGAACCCTGTTGTACTGAAGCCCTTATCTCCCTACAAAAATACTAAAAAGTTAAAAATTAAATTAAAAGAAAAAAAAACTTTTTGAAAACAAGCTTTTATTACTTGTTAATAAAAAAAGGAACTGAAAAGTTAAAAATAATTTAAACCTTTAATTAAATTTGATAATAAGAAAAAAAATCTTTATAAATAAAAGCGTGTTACATTTTGATGGATCATTAAAGAACTTACCCCCTTACAAATAAACAAAGAATAAGGTCCGAATAGTTATTCCGTGTTTTGTCTCTTTTACTCTAATTTGAAATGACGTTTACATGACAGGAACAAAACACGGAATAACTATTCGGAGCTTATTCTTTGTTTATGTGTAAGACCCTTAGCATATTACCTAGAATTATACCTTCATTATTTTTCTTTTGCAATCACAATGTAACACGCTTTTATTTATAAATAATTTTTTTTCTAATTATCAAATTTAATTAAAGGTTTAAATTATTTTTAACTTTTTAGTTCCTTTTTTTATTAACAAGTTATAAAGCTTGTTATTTAAAAGTTAAAAAAGTTTTTTCTTTTAGTTTTTAATTTTTTAAGTGCTAATTGCTGCACTGAAGCGAAATTAAATATTTATAAATTACAGTGAAAATTAAACGCTTACCCGACCCCTGCACTGAACATTATGCTACCGGGAAGCCACCCGGATTGCGGAAGACCCAGGTTCGATTCTTAGCTGGGTCGGGTAGGCGTTTAATTTATTCACTGTATTTTATAAATATTTAAATAATATGTCATCAAATTTAAAATATTTTTTTATTTATTTTAAAATAAAAGGGCGCCAATTGAATGATTCGCCCGGGGCGCCTAGATGGTTAAGGCCGGCCCTGCATATGATGATATGCGACTTATGGCAAGTGACGATTATGGCCATGAACATTATGCATTTTCAGTTTATGCCTAAAAACGTTATGCGTTTTAATAGGTAACCGCTCCAACAAGATCAACATTACTGTCAAAAAAAGCTATGAGTAGATGGCCAGCCATTTTGTTTAAATGTTGATTCTGGTAAGATTTATTTTTTTCATGTCTTTGTTGATTAGTAAATAATTGAAAAAAGTATAACGAAGTTCCTAATCAATGTGTTTATTTTTGTGGATCTGATTTTCTCAATAGTTAATTTGGAAGCCTGAAATAAGAGATGATGAATTGTAATTGAGATCATAATATATGTTATTAATTGATTTGTGATTTTCTTTTTTTAATAAATAGTTTATTATGTCCTTTCATCATCTCAGCCAAAAGACGTCCACTGCTGTACAAAGGCCTCCCCCAAGGATACCTATTTCATGAGGGGTATTTGCCGTAATCGCAACGCTTGGCAGGCGGGTTGGTGAACGCAGTAGGTTGAGGGTAACCTCAGAGAGATGCTGCTGCCCATCCTCTGGAATGGTCCCTTAGTCGACTTTTACGACACCTAACCTAACCTAACTGTTTTTAACAAACATCGATTTATTAAACTTCCGGCTAGCCAGATGAACTTTCTTTGTAAGTCTACCAGGTACTACCAACGTTCAGGATGCCTAGTGTGAGTTTTGTTTACTATCCGTATTCATTCGGATACGTTTACGAAAACGAAAATTAGTATGGCATTGAAGCAGCGCCTCCTGGCGGCATACGAGATGAGTTAACATTTTGCCATACAATTTCTCGTTTACGTAAACGTTAACGAATGCCGGATGTAACTCACTTGGCACCCAGTAATCCGTGCTATAGACTAATAGTTAACCCTCCGAAGGGCGGGTTGTTATCTGCTGTTTGAAATCCATTAGTGGAATCCTTTCCACTAATGGATTTCAAACAGTGTCGTTAGGTGGGTGGTCATTAGCATGTTTGAGTTACTAAAACAAGAACATTTTAACAAACAATCATTAGGTCGTGTTGTTATGAAATAACATCAGATGATTTCTAACAAGCTATTTTAAGTAAGTATATTTAGTTAGGTACCTACTTAGGTAGGTACAGCAATTATAAAAAGTGTGATTTTTTCTAAAAAAATGTATGAGCTCTGCGTGCGTACCTACCTACTTAAAAGACCAAAACTATGAAAATATGAACGCAAATTTGAAAATTGACTCGCAATACAAAATAAAATTGACAAGCACCTTATAAATCAGAAAAAAACCTTCACTGACTATGATAGTAGTAATAGTAAATAAAATAAAAACATTCCTACACTCACACCAATTATCTAGCTCAAGAGAAGCTCCGTTATGAAACTCGTTATATGGTTACTAGACAACGGATAAACATACTTAAAACAATTAAATATATACTTATTTATTATACATAGAAAACACCCAGATACACGCAAATAGGCGATATACTGTCCCACTGCTGGACAAAGGCCTCCATCATTGAAATCAAGCCATCGCTTCTTCAATGCCATACAATATCTAGTTTCCGCATTAAGCACCCTGAACTCACACTCTGCCAGCCTTTTTACACATTGAATGATAAAATTTTACAAGAAAAAAATCAACTAGCCTCATGAAACTCGAGGGGGAACCGAACCCACGACCGTTGGATAAGGTCCAATGCTCTGACCGCTAAGCTACTGAGCGTTGGACGCACAGAACACATTATGCGGAGGTTGGACGGTATAAAATAATGACAAGACTACAATGTTGTGAATATTGTAGGTACTTTCATCAAATTTAAATACGTAGACAAAGAAATAATTCGGATAGCTTATTCATTTCGATATCTAGTTTACCGTCGAGTCCGGGCGGTGTAAGCGGAGAAGTGGCGAAGGTAGGCTTAACGAACCACGGCGTATACTGCAGTATTTTAGTTTTATTTAAAATAACAAACATTGGCACTCGTTGCTGTTGTGTTTCGTCCGGTGAGTGAAAGTACTGGAGGCCCATCTCTCACCCCTCCCCCCTCCCAATTCCTACTCCCTTCTCAAGATCCAACTCCTTCCTCAAGGCCGGCAACGCATCTGCAATTACTTTGGTTTTGCGGGTGTCTCGTTTGCCTCCTTTTAATATAAAAAAAAACTTATTACAATTTTTTAGACTAAACTAGCCAAGTCACTCGGGGAAAGGACACCTATAACTATCTTGTTAGCTGTGTAATGAGCTCGTTAACGACAATTTAATGTTGTTTATGTAGGTGTTTCAATTCGATTTACAGTAATTATATTTACCCGTGTCAAACCGTACTACCCGTACTCAAAGTCACCAGCAATTACGGGATATATTTATGATTAATTGGAGTAGGTCGAGTGTGTCATCCATGCTTCTTATATTGTTTGCAGTGGTACCGCGTACCGTGTTGTTTTAGTAGAACATTTACAATATCGTAACGTCTTGTAATAATTTTGTATGTTCATAAGAAGACCATAAACAATGGGTAAGTTTAAAGCTGGCAATAATTGGACAGGGTCTGATCTGTAGGTTCGAAGCCGTCGTTGCGACGCACGCTGTTGCCAAAAAAATTTCAAGTGCAACTAAAGATTTCGATACCGTGACTATCGATTTAGCGTATCTACCACATATAAAAGGATTTTCGTAACAGCAGCGTGTTCACGAATCCGTCATTCGATACAGCGGAAATCTATTTCCCCTGGGGGAAATACTTTGGTAGAAATAAGTGGAATATCTGATTTGTAGCCGTGTGTACAAATCAAATTACTTAACAATAATATCTATGTGTTTGTGCTAGAATTAAGTATGAGTCTACGTCTTACTTGGACTTATGCAGAAGTCACCACCTAACTTCCATTAGAGAATCGACAGGATATCTCAGACCTGCGGTATTTTTATTAAAAGTTGCTTCTGGTTCTGTGGACTGCCCTGAACTGGTTTCACATATAGGCCTTAGAGTTCCCCTGAAGTCACGCAGATTTCATCCGCTTCTGTACCTTCCCAGTGCCAAATCGAACTTCAGGCAGATATTGCGTGCGGCTAACAATTTCAATGCAGTATCCAAGGAGGATGATATCGATTTATTTAAATAAATAAATAATTTATAGCGTCATCAAGGAAAGTAGGACCGGAAAAACTGAAGGCTTGGGAACCGACCGGCGGCACCGGACCAGACGTTGCGGTGTCAGGAGCTATGTACTGGGTGCTGCGGCTGTCGCAGGTGTGCGGAGCGGCGCCGGTGCGGTTCGAGCGGCTACGGGGCAGCCGGACCGTCCAGATGGCGCCTGGTCTTCCGTTTGTGGGGTACACGGCGGTCACATTATGTAGTGAGTTTTCCACATAGGTAATAGCACCAGTTTTCCACACTTTAAGACCGACACAAGTTTCATCGCAAAGAATAACATATAGATTTTAATTGAAATGATACGCTATGATATCTAGTAAGTAAGATGATTTAATTGTTGCTTAAAACTAAAATCTGGTGCTGACTCCTAGGTAGTTTAAATAATAATTAAAGGAAAATAGAATAGATAGGAGCTCGATGGCGCAGCGGCTAGCGTGTTCGGCTTGCGATCTTGCCCGCTAAGCAACTTTCGCAATGCCGGGTCGCCTGATGGGTGACCAATTCAAAAACATCTCGAGCTCCTCTGTGCTTCGGAAGGCACGTTAAGCCGTTGGGCCCGGTTGTTGTCGTAAGATGGCAGTCGTTAAAACCCAGTAACCCGCATTGGGCCAGCGTGGTGGGTTATGGCCCAATATCCCCACGTGCTATTGTTCACGTGGGAGGCCTGTGCCCAGCCGTGGGACGTTTATAGGCTGATGATTATGAAATTAAATAAATAAATATTTTTTTCCTACACTCACACCAATTATCTAGCCCAAGAGAAGCTTCGTTATAAAACTCGTTATATAACCATATCCGTTGTCTAGTAACCACTAGACAACGGATAAACATACTTAAAATACTTAAATTATGTATTTAAGTATTTTAAGTATGTTTATTATTACATAGAAAACACCCAGACCCGAGACGGATAAATAGATGGTTTATGGCCCGTTCTCCATCCATAGGGAAGGCTCGTGCCCAGTAGTGGGGACATAAAATGAGCTGATGATGATGATGAAAATAATACTTAGATCCCTGGTTCCTGTCGAACGCTGCTGGTGCCACCCCACCTATTGCTAGTGTATGCACTAGTCTGACTTGGCGAGATTTCGAAACAGCGTTAATACTAGAGCCCCGATTATGCAAATTATTAATATCCATAGTCCGTGGCCTGATTCTAACATTTTATGTATTTCATCACCATCGCCATCATCACCCATCTCATTTTTTGTCCTCACTGCTGGAGCACGAGTTTTTCCTATGGATGGATATGGAAGAACGATTGGCGAAAAAAGTGTACAAGGGGAGTGTGAATGGAAGTGTTGGAAGGGGTAGACCTAGGCGGACGTTTCGAGACCAAATCGGGGACGTCTTGGAAAAAGGCCAGGTCAAGAGTACCCTAAACCGAAGAGCATGTATGAAGGAAATAATGAAAGTGGACGAAGCGAAACAAGTATGTATGGATCGTAGCAAGTGGAAAAAAGTGGTCTCTGCCTACCCCTACGGGAAAGAGGTGTGATTATACGTATGTATGTATGGATATAGAAAACGGGTCATATACAACCACGCCAGACCAACGGTTTTACGTGCCTTCTGAAACACTGCCAAAGTGCCAACTGATCTATCTAAAGTTACAAATATTTATCTATTTATAATCCAAATACCAAGATCAGGCCTCTGAGATTGTGGATGTCTTAAAATAGCGCTTAAAGCCATAGGACCCTTCAGTCATAGCGTATCACTGCACGGTTCATTCCGATCCGAACACCTCGAAGAATCTTCATGATGTATTTCTTCTTCTTCTTCATAGGAGACAGGGACACGCTTGCGTGATTGTCTACCCTCCGGAAACCCTCTAAGGATATTTGACCACACAACTTGAGAAAACGCTTAAGTTTCTGGCCGTCTGTAAACATCCGGCGACGCTGTCTGTAAAGACCACAGGAGAAGGCTAACAGCAATCTCTTTACGCGGAAAAATCATGTTCACCCAATAGTAAACTGGGGGCTTATCGTCTAACCTCAACCTCGATCACTATACCTTCCAAAGGTATTTTCGCTTGTCATTTTGTATAAACGATTCCAAATAAATGTCAAATTGACGATGTCGCTCATTCAATATCATTCGAAAACGCGTCGCGATCGCAATCACTAACACTTGTGAATTAGTTTGATGTTCTTGGATAACTTTCAAAATTACCTCCTCATGTGGTATTACTATAGGTATTTTAGACAATAAACCTCCTGGGTCTATACATACCTAGTATGACGACTGCACATCAACCTCTCCAAAACTGTCAAATTTCTCCAATATATTTTCAACCATATCTTAAAGTTCAAAGTCTATCGAGGAGATATGACAGTTTGTGGCCTACCACTTGATGTGCAGGCGTCTGTACCTACCCGGTGAGCTGAAGCTCCGTTTTTAACAATAGGTATAGTGTTATTAATGTGACCATATTTTACTCGCTCAACACACGGCCATCCTACGCTTAACGGTTCCGATCCGAAGCCCTCGGAGAAACTAGTGGGGAAATAGGACACGTTTGCGTGATTACGTTCCCTCTAGAAACATTCTGACGGTATTCCGATTGACACGGCTTGAGGAGCCCTAAGTTTCCCGCCTCCCCCAAAATGTCTGGTGTCGCAGAAAAGGCCATGTTGTCTGCACATGCCCGTGGAGTTACAGCATACCAATGTTACTGTGTCCTTGTTTAGGTATTTAACGGCCATCAGCAAACTTTCCAAAAGAAACGATCTTAAACAAATGTTACATTTACAGGTGTTGTGGTTAATTGCGTCATAATAAATGATGCACACAGTGATATGAAGATTTCGTTTGTCGCAGCTTCGTTGACCAATTGGATTATGCTCGTCACGAACTCCTTGATGGTAACGATAACGGTTAACGTTGCAGTTTACGGGTCTAGCCGAAGACTGGGAGTCATTCTTCTGTGTTTGGGCTGCATTCAGAAGGTAAAGCAAAAGTAATGTAAATAGCCCATAACTGTCCCACTGCTGGGCAAAGGCCAAATCAAGTCATCACTTCGATTGATGGGTAAAAGCTTAATCACCACGCTTGCCAAATGCGGGTTGGTGATCTCAAACCCGGGTTATGTATCGAAAATCCGAAGCACACTTTGCCCGACCTAGGAATTAAACCTGGGAACTTCGGTTATCGGCGCAAGCGAGCCAGCCGAGAATTCAGAAGGTAACAAATACAAATAGGGTATATAAATGTTCAGCTGTTAGGTGCCTGTTTCTCGCATAGACAAAAGTAAATAGATTACTACTACGCATTTGCTTGCGTGTTGTAGGTAGAGACATAAATTTTGATACATGTTCATGTTTGATGGACTGTATTTGTTTACTCTCTTATTATTGGAATTGATTCACATATTTTGAAGATTCCCGTACTTCGGCACTGCTTAATGTGTAACTTATGTTTTGTTCTAGATAAGAGGTGCTTTAGGCAATGAATATACGAGTAGAAGCATGTCAATCGAGAAAAAGAAACGTTTAGTGTTTGCTTTCCTTATTGCGCACGTCGCTAGCACATGTGCTTATAGTTTTTTTGTTACTATGCAAAATGCAGGTAAACGTACATAAAACATAATACACACATTAGTAACACATACACAACACACACATACACACATACCCACGCTAACACGCATACACTCTCTCAAACGCACACACACCCTCTCTCTCACACACACACACACCCTCACTCACAATTATAACTAATTATACACACAGAATTAGTAACTGTTACAAAAACTCAAATGTTGAAAAAATTTCCACGAGCAGGGTTTGAACCTGCACCCTTCTGAAAATATTATGATCGGATGTTAATGACGGTAGTTGTTAACATTGAATGGGCGCCTTTGGCTTTCAAAGTAAAAAGTAAATAGTGTTTAATAATTTCGGCGGGCTGGTTAGAACCACGATAGCTCAATTGGAAGAGCACCTGACCCGGTATGTCAGAAGGGTGCAGGTTCAAACCCTGCTCGTGGAAATTTTTTCAACATTTGTGTTTTTGTAATTTGTTCGCAACAAAATTTGCGTTAAAAATTATATAAACATTTAGTAACTGTTATTTGAAATTACAATTTTTCTGTTTTGATTGGTTATCTGCGAAGTTTAAATGAGACTGTGCAGCACATTTTAGACTGATTAAGGATTAACCCTAAAAAGTAGGTTAGAACCTTTACCGATTGGCAACCTCAGGCCTACAGGCGTCGAGGAAGACAGCGAAATATAGACGTGACGATTGCCCTACAAAAGGTTTGCAACATCTGGCTTCCTAAAGGCTCCGATTTTTTTTGAAGTTTTTGCAAATTCATATGTATATATTTACAAAGTTATGCTTGTAGCGCCCTTCAGCGGTAAAACCTGCAAGATTATCTACTATTGCTACTTTTTCAGTTAAAATAATTTCCATGAGACTTTGTTTTTCCGCCATTACTCTCATGACGTTTTGTATGATGATGCAATTTGTATTGACCGCAACAGAGGTGTACAACACTCTGCAGGCGATTAACGAAACCCTGGAACAAACTTTGTATCCGTGGGCTGCAAACAAACGAAGGACCAGACAAATTTTCGGTAAGAATTTATAATCGGGGGTGCCTAGTGCTAGTCTTATTTCTTCATAATTCAATCGAGTTGGCTTAAATTTTTATCAGTGGTTTTGTTAGCCAGCCTCAGGCCGACGACCGACGACTGGAGCAGATGCCTCCCGAAGGCGCCCATGCTCCAACAAGTTTCCCTCATTTGCCTCTAACGTCCATTCATCTCACTTATTAATATGCTATATATATATATATATATATATATATATATATATATTAAAAAAGTAGAGGTCCCTGGTGTGATCCCTGTGGGACGCCTGATGTTATAGAGACTGGTTGACACCGATATAATTTCTTTGTAAAGATATATGACTGTATGACTCCAGCTTACAGATTAGAGTTTTAAAATTGATATGTTAAGCAGCCGTTTGCCCCCAGTTGCAACTAACGTTCAGACGCCCAAACGGGTTGACAAATTGGTCCGCGAGCTGTCCACTATGTACGGCAGCGTGTGCGACGCCGTCCGACGGCTCGACGGCAGCTGTGGCCTCGGTGTAATGTTGATCCTGATCTCCAGCTGCAGCATGGTCACCTCGATGATCTACTTTACTATCGTGGATTTCTGTAAGTAAAGACTATATGTCTTTACGTATTCATTTTAGCATAATTTATTAGAAATAATTATGATGATTCATTTCTTGCACGCTCCACCAAAAAACGGATTTCCCTCCCAGCATTCGTATTTCTGCCTTTAAACGAGGTGTGAAACAGCAACTTGCAGGTTGTGAGGATGGCTAGCGAGGCAGTATCCAGTTCCACTAGCAGTCCTCACATCTGGAATCTGCTTCTGTTTAACATCAGGCAGAGCAGAGTAATTTGCCTAACTAACCATAAAAAAACTAAAATTTTAAACACGCAAGAGTTGCAAGTTGCATCGACTTTATTCCGCGAGCAGCCGTTTGACCAATAGACTTGAAGCTACTGAGACACTCGAGTGCGAAAGGAGAGGAGTAGGGTAGTTTTATATGCTTTGCGGAAACCAGAAAACGCAAAAGGTCTGTGAGACTTATAGTTAAACGTTACCTTATTTTTTGTGTATTCTTTTTTATTTCCCACGTTAGAAGAATCCCAGAATTTCGTTGACAAAACTTTGCCTATCCTTGTTTGCCAACAGGAGGCACTGCTTTAATTCAATGCCATAAAAATTCTCGTTCTCATTACGTAATACGTAATACGTAAACGAATATAACTTTGTAAATGCCATTACTTATATTAAAGCTGTGGGGTTTCTTGCACAGCTAAAAAATAGACGTCCCGTGTAAGTAGTAGGTAAAAAAATATTTGGACGATTCAAAAGAACTTTTTTAAAGTTTATTTGAATAAAAAAAATTGACTTTGACTATTGTTTACCTAGTTGTCAAAAATAACTGTGTTGCATAAACCTTCGATCGGACTTCTTGGCGGGAAAGTAAAGAGTCATGTCTGAGATTTTGTTTTATTTTCTAAAACTTCTGTTAAGTCGAATATTAATGTGAAATAATAGTGGATTATTAACCGTTAAGTGTTTATGAGTGTTGGCAAAGGAATCAAAACAGTGCAACGTCACTTTTTAAATTCTCTGAAGAAGTCCGCGTGAGGACTTAGTAGCCCCACATCTTTACTGAGATACTC
Source organism: Eudonia lacustrata (assembly GCA_947562085.1). Taxonomy (NCBI): domain Eukaryota; kingdom Metazoa; phylum Arthropoda; class Insecta; order Lepidoptera; family Crambidae; genus Eudonia; species Eudonia lacustrata. The sequence continues at coordinate 15,019,393 of OX387329.1, forward strand.
GAAGGGTTGGGGGGTTTATCCTTTCTCACTTCCCATTTCTATTATCATTCACCATCATCATACAGGAAGGAAATATTGTTTATTTATGTATTACTTGTAAGAAAGATTACTTTGACACTGGTTAAATGTGCTAATCGCACGAAGCCATCATCTAAAAGAAAAGAAAATCTTCGATCATAATGAATGCCTTTTCTTGCAGCCTTTCACGATTTCACCTGGACATTCGAAACGCTGAACACTTGCCTAATGCAGTTCACGTGGCTGGTGGCAATAACGGAGCCGTGCCACATGACGCAGGTCGAAGTGAGTGGTTCGGAATCGGTACCTCCTGCAAACGAACATCTGGGAGCAATGTCCAGTCGGGTGGTGGCAGGAGTCGTCTTACCACTAAAAAATGCAATGCACCTTTCAACAAATAGTTTGTGTAGGGCATGTGGAGAGCAAACCGAGTCAATGCAGCACCTACTGTGTGACTGCGACTCTCTGGCTAGGAAAAGAATGGGACTCCTGGGGTCGGCCTATCCGAAACCGGAGGATTTCAGGCTCTTCGCTCTTAAGGACGTTGCCAGACTTATGGCATCTATATTTACAGAGGAGGAAGAGTGAAAGGATGGGGTTGCACAAAAGATCCCAATGGGTCGAAGTGTTACTGGGAGGTGGAAACCTCGGCAGGACCCACTAAGATAAGATAAGATACCACTAAAAAAGGGCAGCCTTGGCAGGCCGTTGTAGGTGCATCGTGTGTGCGAGCTCAAGAGTAATCCCACTTCTATTAATTTCAAACATACAGACTTACATTTACAATAATACAGACGCTGCCAATAAAGTCGGTTTTATGAAGGAAAAGCAGGAATTAAAGCTTGAGAGGATGATGAAACGAGAAATGAAATTGATGATGAAGTAGATGATGAGAAGAAGTATGTAATTGTGAATAGTGATAAAATATATAATGAAATAGAGTTTTGAAAATTTGAAAAAGTTCCTTAACTACTGAATAATGCGTTCGTGAAATTCATCTAACAAAACATTGAATTGATATCGATATTTTCCCGCCATAGTGGGTGCACGGGTAAACAGAGATTCCCCGTGAACCCACTGGTGGGTGAAGCTGGTAGGTGAACGGGTAGCGACTCTGAGGCACTGTGGCTAAGTGACTATCTTATCTCTACTGCTGGAACACAACAATGCTGAACACATTGATGTTATGGCGACATACTTTGATAAGATAGTGGTAGCTAGCCAGGCGGACAAACAAGCCCTACCGCCAACAAAACCGAGTACACAAACATGTAACCCCCGCTAGGAATCAAACCCGGGATCTAGACCAGAGGTCTTAACCACTACACCACAGAGGCGGTTAAAAAAAGTGTTGAAATACTACGCCGTAGTTGGTAGTGCTTTCGAAATGATGATGAAATGCATACTACTGTTGCAACGTACAGCCAAGATAGTGCAGCGTTATGTTATTTTTTTTAATTTTTATTAATCATTTATCTTGGTTGGTTTTTCTGTTTTTATGTTTTTTGTTGTGACGTCACCGATTAGGCCCCTCCAGAATACCAGCGTTGCAGCGGCCTCATGTCGTTGTAGCATGTGCTGAGGCTGGGGCCTAGTTGGCCACACTTTGTCTCCTGTTTTTGTTTTTTATTGTGAAAGTACCTTGTTTTTCAATATACTTATACAATATATGTATAAGTATATTGAAAAACCATGTTTCTGAGTATCGCTTAAAACTCAAGTGGCTTCCTATTCGTCTTCGCCGGAATGCTCATATACTGTCCCTTCTTTATAACATATTGTTTAATCCCACCTATCCTTCTTATCTTAAGGAACGTTTCAGTTATCTTAATTGTTCAGGTTCGCGCTCATTACGGTCATCAGAAAACTTAAGCCTTAAAACACCCCCACACAGCACCACCTTTTATGATTATTCTTTTACCGTCCAAGCTGTCCGTCTCTGGAATTCGTTTCCAGTTGCGATCAGGCGTGCGAAATCCATTCACTTATTTAAAGAGCTCGTGAAAAAATTTTACCTTTCCGATTAACCCTGTCCTGCTGCAAAACTGCCATATCCGCTACTTTCCTACCTGAGACTACTATTATGTTTAAGTAGGTTTATTTATATATAAGGTATTTATATATTATGTATATATGTTTATCATTATTATCATTACCATTATTATTATTATTTTGCTTCATTTATAAAATACACATTATTCTAGCATGTTTTCATAGTTTCACCTCTGATCTTACAGTTTATTAGCTCTCTCCATCCGACTGGTTGTCTGGAAGAAATCGCTTGAAAGCGATAAGACCGCCAAATTGTAACTTTGTATTTTTTTTTCTTTTGTTCATGTTTATGTTTTATAGTGTTGCAATAAAAGTATTATCTATCTATCTATATTTTATTTTATTTTTTGTAAATGTAATTAGTTTTTAATGTAATTTCTTTCTTTCAACGTGTGTTGATGCAGGCGGCCCGCACGAGGGTGCTCATCAGCCAGCTGTCAGTTCGGTACACCGACGAGCTCGCCCGCGCGGCGCTGGACACCTTCGCGCGCGGGCTGCTGCTCAACAAAGTGGAGTACTACCCTATGGGAATGTGCTGCTTGACGCGATCACTCATGGCTACGGTAAGCAACAGTCATGGTAACTAAAAGACAGAGGATAATCCTACTAATATTATAAATGCAAAAGTTTGTGTGTATGTATGTTCGTATATTTCTTGCTTCTTCACGCTGCTGCAACGGATGGATGGATTTGGATGAAATTCGGCATACAAATAGTTTATAACCTGGAATAACACTTAGGATACTTTTTATCCAGATATTCCCACGGGAACAGGAGCAACGCGGGTGAAACCGCGAGCGGCCGCTAGTTTAATATAAAATGGAGTTAATGGAGCATGCACGACTGACTGTGATATGTGTTTTTCTTAATGACATTTTTTTTATTATTAGACACCAAAACATCATCATCATCAGCTCAATTTTATGTCCCAACCGCTGGGGCACGAGCCTTCCCTATAGATGGGTAGGGAGAGAACGGGCCATAAACCACCACGCGGGCCCAACGCGGATTGGTGGTTGTTAACGACTTCTAATGCAGCAGGGACCAACGGCTTTTAGTGCCTTCCGAAGCACGGAGGAGCTCGAGATGATACATTTTTGGTCACCCATCCGATGACCGGCATTTCCAAAACTTGCTTAACCTTAGCACTCACAGGCCGGGCGCGTTAACCACTGCGCCATCTAGCTCGTCCTTAAACATTTACACACACACACACAGTTTACATTATAATATGGAGTAAGTGCCACTTAAACCTCTACTAAGTTCGTTACGTATACTTCTCTCTGCTAGGATATGCCCTAGTTGTACATCGAATTTTATTTAAATCTCTCCAGCCAAGTCGGCGTGATTGACTTGGGTTTGTGTGTAGTACGTAAGATTTTTTTTCGTATGAAGCTATTTCGTATAAAGTTAGCGATTTTCTAAAGCTTAAACGCAGTAATACTTAGTTAGACCATGGCATTCTTCTATCCGTTTAAGTAGCGCCTCACAAAGGAAGACAGTGAAACTTTGCCTGACAACTTTTCGTTTTCATAGCGAAAATAACGACGGGTTGCACTCCGGGAGTGCCGGCAGAAGTGAAAACTTGAATATTAACGTTGTGCATTTTTGATATTTTGGAAAGGTTAGGGAATAATCTTGCACGAATTGCTTCAATTATCAGTATAAAAGTACTATCATTTATGTGGTAGAATACAATATTTATTGACAGCCATCAGCTGTCACCATCCATGGATGCGCGTGACACGCTGTAATTTATACACCTATAAACACACACGAACATTCGCGCAAGCGCCCTGCGCCGCCTAAACAAAACAGCAGGCATACATTTTCGCCGCGCCGTAGAAAGAGGGGGGGATACTTCCTCTCCTACGCCGCGCCGGCTGTCTACTCTCCATCCGTCTTACGAATTTTCGATCAGGTCACGTGTCCTGACGCGAATTTAACATTTTTTACCCATTACAAAAAAAGTGTACAACGCCGTTAGAGAAGTTTTCACTTCAAAAAAAATGTGAAAAAAGCAGTCTTCCCCTGTTCCTTCTTCCAGTAACTTCTGGATCTGGTCTTCAATTTCATTTCATCCTATTAAACTTGATTTTCGTAATATAGTTATTTTTTTTCTTTCAGATGATTGCCAGCGTCACTACGTATTTTATAATAATAATACAATTCCCGTCTTCACCTCGTATTTAAGAAATGTGCAGCCAGTTAACGAAGCGTAGGTATACATACATATAAAAGGTACATGATAAAATAATAATAATAATAATGTTTATAATTTTAATAGCGTTGCACCAATATAAAAATTTATTTAAACTAACCCCTATTTTTTAAGTTATTGTTACTAACTGGCCCTTAGTAGTCTGAAATAAAAAGATTTGATTTTATTTGATTTGACATATACTTACCCTTTTTATTTTATGTTTATTTATTGACATAACATTTATGTGGGAATGAAACAGTGCAAGAGGAAATGTAAAGGAACAGAGCGTGTGACGTATGAATGTGTGAGCGAGAGAGAGATAGTAGATGTTTTTGAGAGATGCATCGATATTAACGGGAAATCATTATAAAGAATATAAAATAAATAGTTTTTGGCTTAATGTGTTTTACTAACTTTTGATCCAACATTTATATTGAATCGAGGTATATTATACACGCAAAAGCCCTACCCACCTTAGTACAATAATATGAAACCCCGCTGGGATTCAAACCCGGGTTTGAGACCGGTCGCGGTACCCGTCCCGCGCTATAGGTACCTATATACGATCGACGACCTTATGCACTACCGTTAGTGCCTATGGCGCGTGAGGGATGAAGATGTGTGCATAATGAATGACACTAAAACTGTAAATATGCAATTCATTGTCCAGTCCATAATACAATTTAGAAACAAGTCTCTTTTTTGTAATGTCCCCCACAATCAAAAGTGAACCTTAGCTTCTTAAAATTAAAGTGTTAAAAAATTACAGTTTACTTACCCCCTTACAAATAAACAAAGAATAAGGTCCGAATAGTTATTCCGTGTTTTGTTCCTGTCATGTAAACGTCATTTCAAATTAGAGTAAAAGAGACAAAACACGGAATAACTATTCGGACCTTATTCTTTGTTTATTTGTAAGGCCCTTACAGTTTAGGTAGTTTTTAATATTAATAAATAGGAATACAATATAAACTGGACCAAACAAATAATTAAACTAGATTATAGAGACATTAAAATCACAATATTTTCCTTTTGTCGCAACGCCTGGGTAGGAGGGTAGCGCCTAGGGTGCCTAGTGCGAAGATTTTAGTTTATGTACCATAAAAACTCAAAGCTCTAAATTTTTCATACCATTATCATCATCATAACCAACCTCTCTCGAGTTCTCGTTCTCGACCCAGAGGCCTATGCCCATAGGCCTCTGGGTCGAGAACGCTCTCTTCGCTCAAGCCTTTCGCCTCGATCCTGTGCTAGTCTGGGCCACGTGCTGTGCAGTTGCACAGGGTTGCCAACTATACTTTAAAATAACGTATCCTACGTTATTTTCCATCCCCATACTTTATTCTTTTAAATAAAAATAAAGTATGGAAAATAATTTCTTTTCGAATTCAGAATAATGTGTGCGTTTGAACGGAATATTGCTGTTGACTTAATTTCTGAACTACTGAATGATACTCAGACTCAGGTAAAGTGAAACGAAACGCAACGCTTAAAAATAAATTTGGAAAATACTTTATTTTTTCCTCCAATTTTTTTATAGATACTAGTTTATAGATTAGATTAGATTTACTATAATTTCCTGGAAAATAGTTGGCAACCCTAAGTGCTACCCACGGGCCTGGTTATGTTGTCAACCCATCCCCCCGGTAGACGTATTCTTTTTCTGCATCCATCTCTCAAACCAATAAGCCAATTTTAATGGCTATTAATATTATCTTCTTCTTTCCTATCTACGAGTATATTTTATTTATTTATTATTTTTTTTTTTCATATAAAATCACACATATAAACAGAACAGATAAATTCTTATAGATAAAACATATTACATTTTTGCCCGAACTAGGAAAATCCTGTGATTCAGGCGACTCTATATTAATCTTAGAATATTAATATTATAAGTCTTGTTCGAGCCTCATCTAGAACGGACGCGTGTCGATTTTTGTCATAACTAGCTTAACTTGTACACAACGGTTTTGTGCTCTGTGAAGTGGTGCGCCTCGGTTGAAATTCGCTTGAATCCCCATCGTAAGTGACTTTTGAGAGGGACGATCGCCCATCCTTTTCTCAGCCTACCTCGGAACGTTTCGTCAATCTACGGCATCGGGTCGGCTCAGAACGGGTGCGACGGGTGTATTAACATTTCACTCACACCTATAGTGCGTCTTCTTTTGCCTGATAAACTGGATTTTGTTTTTGTTGTTTTTCCTTGCCGTTTCTACCTCCGATATATAACAATAAAAATAATTGAATTTTAATTCATAATGAGCGTACAAAGGAGTCCTAATAAAACCAACTCTCAACCCGATTTATCGAAAATTCGAGAAGATGACTTCCTTAATATAGTAAGGAAGAGAAAAACCCCAGACTGTCACTGCAACCATCAGGAGCTCATGGAGGTCTTCTACAACAAGATGATGACTTCGTTTAATGCAGCGCTTGATTCCCAAAATAGTAATATAAAATGTGTTTTGGAGGGAGTACGTGAGGATTTCAGTGCATTTAAAGCGCAAATGAGTGATATCAACTCCACGATTCAAAAATTGTCAGACGAGCAATCAGTTCTTAAAAACGATATTTGTGAGTTGAAATCTAAAGCAGATTTAACTACCCAGCGTGCTAATTTAATGTCGAACGACATTACTGAGCTGCGATCCGCGTCAGGTAATCTTACCGAACAACTGCGAATGAAGGAGCAGCAGGGCAGGATTAACAATTTGGAAATTGCCGGAATACCTCTTTTGAAGGGCGAAAATTTGAATAACATCATACACAATATTACTACAAAAGTAGGTTTTACCTTATTGCCTACTGATATTGATCATATTCACCGTGTTCGACGTTTTAACTCGGCAGGGAACGACACCTCTACGAAATACGATAGCAAAACATCGCGTGACTCAGCTTCCATCCCAAACATCATCGTGAGATTTACGCAAAGACAGCGCAAAAATGAGTTGCTGGCAGCCGTGCGCGCGCGACGGGGATTAACTACAGTCGACGCAGGTCTAAACGGACCCACCAGCCCTATCTACGTCAGCGATCACCTCGCGCCGCACAATAAAGTACTTTACAAGCAAACCCGCCTTCTTGCTAAACAGAAAGATTACAAATATGTGTGGTTGTCCGATTGTAAGATCCTTCTACGTAAAAACGATACGTCTAAAGTACAATTTGTGTCTTGTGATGCGGATCTCAGTAAAATTAAATGACTATATTTTTTTGAATGTTTAAGCTTAATGATGAAAATAATTAAAACGAGTTACAACTACTTTTATATTAAAATAATAATATGTGCTTTAAATGGCTATATAATAAATAATTCATGGTGTTTTATATGTAAGTGTTGTTTGTTTACCTTTGGAAATGTTAGTGGAACCTACATTTACTTACATTCTTTTATACTATCTTATATTCTGTACAGAAATGGCATATGATAATAATTTATCCATTTACTACCAAAACGTGAGGGGCTTACGCACTAAATCGCACGAGTTTCTGAGGAATGTTCTGTGTTGCAATTATGATGTGGTATGTATAACGGAATCCTGGCTTAATAGTAAGTTTCATGACAGTGAATATTTTGATAGCCGATACGAGGTATACCGATGTGATCGCAATGCTGCGGTAAGTGGGCATGTAATGGGCGGCGGCGTACTGATCGCAGTGCGACGCGACCTATGTCCGTCACAGCTGCGTGATGTGTGCTCGCCGCCGCCGGCCGAGGAGGTCTGGCTATCTATTCCACTGATGCCGCAGCGCGCGAGCCGCGTTATGTCATCTGCGTCGGCCGCCCCCACTCGATCACCCCGCCGTTTACACATAATAGCAACGTACATAGCCCACGGCTCTAATCATGAGTCACAATTAACTTCATTCTACAATAGTGTTAGCGAGTTTATAATATCAAATCCCGACGATACCTTTCTTGTACTTGGCGACTTTAATGTCACTCACGCTGACTGGTATTTTGATGCTGCGACTAAATGCATGGAGATGCGAACAAATAATAACCGCCTCGCATATCTCACTGCCGATTTTATGAATGTATCTCTTTTATTACAATATAACAATGAGTATAATAAAAATAGTAGATTATTAGATTTAATTTTCAGTGCTCAGCCCTGCATTGTTACGTCACCCGAGTGCCCATTAGTATCCGAGGATCCGCATCATAAATCTTTGGATATTGATTTGAATTTAAAATCCCCCGCCTCACTCCTTTCTGCCAGCATTAAAAAAAAAATGTTTCTTAAAGCCGATTTTGATTCAATAAAAAATGGACTTAACCACATAAACTGGGGAAAAATTTTTAGTAATATGGTGGATGTCGAATCAATGACAAATTATTTTTATAAAGTTTTGAACAATCTGATTGATACATATGTACCAACACAAAACCTTAGCAATAAAAATAAACGTCCACCGTGGTTCACTACATGTCTCATAAAATTAGAAAAAGAAAAGCTAAAATATCACAAAAAATGGAAAAGTTATAGAAATTTAAGAGACTATCAAACTTTTTCTCTTCTTAGGAAAAGATTTAAGACGATGGAGGCAGAATGTTATAAAAAATTTATTGAACTCTCTGAAGATAAAATTAAAGCTCATCCTAAGTACTTTTGGTCCTTCGTTAAGTCCAAAAACTCTTCTAGTTCCTTTCCTGAAAAAATGATTTACAAGGATAAAATCATTTCCAATGGCAGTGAGATCTGTGAGGCTTTTAATAATTATTTTCATTCGGTTTTCGTTACTTCTACCAGTTCTGAGTACAAAACATGCGATCCATGTGGTTCAGCCGTAGATATCAATTCTGTTAACATTTATCACGATAATGTTTTGAAAGAATTGAAACAAACAAATACTCATAAGGGTGCGGGAGCTGACGGGATCCATCCTGTTCTCATATCCAAATGTGCCAAAGAACTCGCAGTACCTATAACTATAATTTTTTGTGCTTCTATTCAGACAGGGATGTTCCCCAGTGCATGGAAACGATCACTAGTAACCCCCATCCCTAAAAATAACAGACGGGATCGTATAGATGAATATAGACCTATTTCTAAGCTTTGTGTCTTTGGTAAAATTCTCGAGAAGATAGTAACTGCCCAAATGTCGTACTCTCTTCGTAACTTCATCTCTGAAGCTCAACATGGTTTCTTTAAGCACCGCAGCGTTGACTCTAATATGCTTACTTTTACAGACTTTTTGCTTCAAGCCATGGACGATGGCTTACAGGTTGATGTGGTGTACACCGACTTCTCCAAAGCGTTCGATAAAATCAATCACGATCTGCTCATAGAGAAGCTTGCAAAGGCCGGTGTGCATGGCAGCCTCCTGAGGTGGGTTCGGTCTTACATAAGTAACAGGAGTCAGGCAGTCTTTGTGAAGGGTTACTCTTCACAATTTTTGCCAGTTCCATCTGGCGTGCCTCAAGGGTCTCATATGGGGCCGTTGTTGTTTTCAGTGTATATTAATGACATTGGTGATATCCTAAAACACAGTCAACATCTTTTATATGCTGACGACACTAAGTTATATCGTGTCATTAGATCAGTAAGCGACTGTGACAAACTCCAAGAAGATCTACATCAGTTGCTTACCTACTGTAAGTCGAATCACCTACTTCTTAACAGTGATAAATGTTACACAATATCTTATACACGTAAGAAAAACAGAATCACTCACGACTACCGCATAAACGAAAATGTATTGCAAAGAGTGACTCAAATCAGGGATCTGGGTATAATCATGGACTCGGGGTTATCATTTAACGCCCACATTGATCACATCCTTGCTTCCGCTTTTCGGAACCTAGGCTTCATACTACGAGTAAGTAAACCCTTTAATCGACCTGGCACATTAAAAATCTTGTACTTCTCATTTGTTCGATCCTTTTTAGATTTTTGCAGCACGGTGTGGAGTCCATGTTATGAAATTCATATTAATAGAATAGAGACAGTTCAAAAAAAATTTATCAAATCCCTAAATTATCGCCAAAATATAATAAATAAAGAGTCATACACAGCATCCTTAAAAAGAAACAACTTGTTAACTCTACGCAACAGGCGCAAAATGTTTGACATAGTGTTTCTTTATAAAATACTCAACAGCCTAGTAGATTCCTCGTTGCTACTGAGCAAGATGTCCTTTGTGTCTCGTGCTCGTCTCCCAGTGCGCTCCTCACGTTCAAAACCACTCTTCGCCACCCCGCGATACCGTAAGAATTATACGCGTAACTCATTTGTATTCCGTTCCACTAACACTTACAATAAAGAATGCACCGATATAGACATGTTTAGTACATCGTTACCTAAGCTAAAATCTATTCTCTCAGAAAGCTTGAGTTGTGAATAATTATTTTGTCGTTGTTACAGTAATTGAACTTGCAGAACTACAATTAGTACAGTCGGCGGCAGATCAACCTACCCGGGTCTGTCAAGTTTCTCCAATGAATATTAATCCTTATATCCAAACAATAAAGTTCAAAATTGATTGTAGAAATTTGACAGTTTTGGGTGGGTTGATCTGCCGCCGTGTGTACATAGCTAAAATTTTATCTTTTTTTTTATTTTATTATTATTATTGTTAGTTGACTAGTTGTCTAATTACTCACATACGTATTGTCTTTGTCTTGTTTTATGGCTCAAATAACTAAGATTATAATTATTAACACGTTATAGGCACTATAGGTCTTTATTTGTAACCATCATGTAATTTAATTACTATAATGTAGAAATGACTGTTTGTTGCCTTAAATAAATTAAAAAAAAAAAAAAAAAAAAAAGTTGAAGAGTTTGTTTGTTTGAACGCGCTAATCTCAGGAACTACTGGTTCGAATTGAAGAAATATTTTTGTGTTGGATAGTCCATTTATCGAGAAAGGCTTTAGGCTATATAACATCACGCTGCGACCAATAGGAGCGAAGCATCAGTGAAAAATGTTGCAAAAACGGGAACAAGAGCCTAAAAAAATAAAAATGCTGCCGAAAGTCACTATTCCACGCGGACGAAGTTGCGAGCACAGCTGGTGTTTTATTTTTAATGCCAAATTAGCGATTTATTTCTAGGCGCGACATTACACCTTTTTTCATAACATTAATTCTGTCGTGTCGACTGCTCTAACACACTATATTGTATATATTTGTCTCTCTTTTGGGGCTGGGTGGCAAATACAAACTTTTTAAAAGAAGATCGCCAGTGCCGCGCAACACTACGTGTCATGCGCGGAAGAATTTGAAAAGGAAGAAAAATAATGTCAATGAGTTTCGCTGTCGCTGCCGGCCGGCTCGGTTTTAAATAACTATTAATTATGAATATGTGAGTGTTTAGCGGATTTTTGGGGTGAGTTTAGGGACAGAGATTGAATTTATATATATGTTTTATTCCGGCAATGCACATCTTTACTCGGGACTTCAAAGGTAGCGAATCATAGGCTTAAAACTTAAAAGCTTTGAACCAGCGCACGCGGGAAATATACCGAAATTCCTCCTGAATCAGGTTTAGGAAAGGTATTATTCACCATTTGGTCCTTCGAGCCGGATTTATTTACTTCTGTGCTCGTTTTGAGCTTATGGTTCGGTACTTTTGAACAGTTCTTACAAGAAACACATTTTTTGCGGCATTGTTGTTGGTTCGAACGGTCGAATCAGACATCGTTATTTAAATAGTTTAAACGGCATATCTACACTACACACAGATTTAGCGGTAAATATTGTGTTTGTAAGTGCTAGTTTCATGATATTTATTATATTTCACTTTCCTCCCATATTTAATTTCCTGTCACTTGTAAACAATTTCTATGGAAACCAACACACGCAATCTTCACTCGGCGTTGTATTTTTTGAGTATGCTTGGCATTAGGAATGAAATGTCAATTTATTAAAGTGAATTTAATGTGGTTTCTAGAATATTCGGTTGACTTTGACAGATAAAACAGTTTTGTACTTTATCTTTGCGGATAGTGTACCTTAATTTCAACGTACTTGTTACCGGTAGGCTTGGCGTAGCGGTACGCGTCACTCGTGCTGTACGAGAGGTCTGCGGTTCGATTCTCGGTCGAAAGACACTTCTTTTATTATTATCATTTTAATATTTTGCTAATAAGCGGTGCGGAGTATTGGCTAGCGGTAGCTAATATTATATTTGTTAAAAATATAACTTCTTTTAATGTTTTTAATATTGATAATTTTAATTGTGTTAGATTATCGTGCTTGGTGGGATTTTGTTTGATTTATTTAAACTTGTTTCTTCATTTATCGGTTAACATGGCGGCAGCAAGGAAGGCACTGTTAACACAAATGAAGTATGACATGGCAGCTCAAAATATTGATTTGTTGGAGGCTCTTGCCAAAATTACAGATCTATCATCAGATCAGAAAAATGAATTTTTAGTGCGGTTTCCTGATTTGGAAAAAACGTTTGAAACTTTTGTGGAAAATAATTTGGAATTACGGCTTCAGGGACCAGAAGAAGATGATCTCGAGCTGCAAAAGCGAGCCTACGAGATATATAGTAATAAATACTATTTTATTAAGCGGAAATATTTCGAACTGATGGGGAGCGGTCCTACATCAGATATCGGTGATTGTAAAAGTAAAGGCAGGTCGCGGGCGGTGCTACCGCGCTTACAAATTCCTACTTTTTCGGGCAAGCTCGAAGAGTATGTGCCGTTCATTGAATTGTTTCAGTCATTAGTAGGTAATGACCCGTCATTGTCGGACACAGAAAAAATGTACTATTTAGTGGGTTCATTATTAGGAGAACCGAAGGCCTTAATTCAACACTTGTCAGTTACCGGCGATAATTATTCGATCGCAATTGATTTGCTTAAGTCACGGTATAACAACAAGAGATTGTTGGCGGATAGATTGTTGCACAATTTATTGAGTGCTTCACATGTAAGTACGAAAAATTTAAGCGGGCTTAAGGCGTTTTTAAACACTTTAATGGAAAATACCAAGGCATTAGAAAAAATGAATTTTCCTGTAGATTCATGGTCTTATTTATTGTTCTACATAAATTTTCAAAAATTAGACGGCTATTTGAAAAAACATTTTGAGGACAAGATTGTTGAAAACAAGCTGCCCACTTTTTCGGACTTAATAAAATTCCTAGAAAATGAGATTCGGATCTTGGAGTCTAGTATCGAGCTACAGGCTAGCATAATGCCTGTCAGGCGCAGCGGACCAAGCCATGCGGTAAGGGCTCATGCGACTTTTCAAAATGCAGCAACTTGTAAATTGTGCGGGAAAAGTGGACACTTCATTGCTAAGTGTGACCAATTTTTAGCAATGAAACCGGCAGTGAAGAAGCGCCAAGTAATCTCACTGAATTTGTGCTTCAAATGTTTGAACGGTCACAACATTAACCAAAGCACTTATAACAATAACTGTTATAAATGTAATTCGCCCAAACATCATTATTTATTACATTTTGACGTTCCTACATCAGTGCCAGAACGTCAACAGCAGACGGTCGCGAATAGTGTTTCGATGGTTCGGGTATCCCGTGAACCCGTTATGCCGGCTTCAAGCGGTGCGCCCTCAACCAGTGTTATACTAGAGAATGCGGCACCTGGGACTACTGGGCTGATGGCTTCACACGTTAGCGAGCCAAGTATGTACCAACGCACTGTTTTACTTGCAACGGCGGTAGTGCGAGTATTGGATCATAGTGGAAATTATCAGGAAGCACGAGCGTTACTAGACGGCGGTAGCCAAAGTACATTTATTTCAGAGGCGTGCGTGAATAGATTAGGTTTAAAGCGGTTTAAATCTAACATTGTAACAGTCACTGTTTAATTTAACCATAGCTCCGAAATATGCGGATCAACCTGTTTTAATGACTGGTGCTACGGTATTGAATAAAATTACACATAATTTACCAAGTTTTTCTTTGTCACCTCAGTTGGCGGAAAGTTATCGGGGACTTTGTCTTGCGGATGAGCAGTTTTACCTCAGTCGGGAGATTGATATTTTAATCGGTGCAGATCTACTCGGGGATATATTACTAAGCGGCGGATGTCTTAAGATCAATGATCATTTACCTCGAGCGATGAACACGGTGTTCGGTCACGTGTTGACAGGTCCGGTTACTTATACGACTTTTAATCCGTATCCTAAAGCGACATATTTTTCTCAGACCTTCTTCTGTAACACAACCACAGACCAAATTTTGGAACGCTTTTGGGAAGTGGAGGACATTCCGGATAGGGTTGAGGACCCTAAGGCCATGGAGTGCGAGACTATCTTTCAAAGTACTCATCAGCGGGATGAGACCGGAAGATACTCGGCACGCTTACCGTTTCTGTCGGTTAGGCCTTCACTTGGTAATTCGGTACCACTGGCCATGAAACGGTTCTTGGCGATGGAAAAGCGGCTTCACGTCAATGAGACTTTTCGTCAAAAATATGTTGATTTTATGCGGGAGTATTTGAGCACAGGTCATATGTCTCTCTGTGATGGTAAACCAGAAGACTATACCTCAGGTGCGGGTTATATTATTCCGCATCACGGAATATTTAAAAGGGATTCAGAAAAGATAAGGGTAGTTTTCGACGCTAGTTGTGCTACCAACAACGGAGTTTCTCTAAATGACTGCTTGCATGCGGGACCAAAACTGCAACGTGATATTGCGGAGATCATTTGCAGGTTTCGGTTACACAAGTATGTCTTCACGACTGATATCAGGATGATGTTCAGACAGATCTTGATTGCTGAAGAAGATCGGCGATACCAGCTCATTTTCTGGAGAGAATCACCGGAGTTACCTTTACTTCTTTACCAGCTCAACACGGTGACATATGGTATGAAGTCCAGTCCATACCTCGCGATTCGGGCGTTGAGGCAATTGGCAGAGGACGAAGAGTATCGACATCCGGCGGCGGCGCGTCTTCTTCGTTCCTCAGTCTATATGGATGACATTTTAGGCGGGTCAGATACTCCAGAAGATGCGAGCCGACTAAAGCAGGAGCTGACGGACTTACTACGCTCAGGCGGTTTCGAGTTGAGTAAGTGGACGTCTAACTGCAAAGAGCTTTTACAAGACATACCAGCGGAACATCTGGAGAAGCCTCGGGTCTTTGATAATGCGGACGGATCCAGTTTCTTCAAAATATTAGGCATTCAATGGGACTCTAATGACGATAGTTTCTCCTATCGTTTAAAACTTGACGGGACAGACGGCTGTTCCAAACGGTTAATTTTGTCAACATTGGCTAGGACCTTTGATCCTTTGGGATGGATCTCTCCTGTGATATTTCAAGGCAAAGTTCTCATGCAGCGGTTGTGGCTATTAAATTTATCATGGGACGATGTACCTCCTGCTGACGTCATCGCGGAATGGAAGGGTATAGTGAGAGACTTGCCCACAATCGCTGAACTGCGGCTAGAGCGATTTGTTTTAAACGATGCCAAGTCCTGCTCTCTTCACGGCTTTTCAGATGCATCAGAACTCGGATACAGTGCAGTGATTTATTTAAGAACTCAAGGACGGAACGGTGAGGTCAAAGTTAGTTTGATGATGGCCAAATCGCGGGTGGCCCCAGTCAAATCTCAACTAACTATACCCAAGCTTGAGCTTAGCGGTGCGACTTTGTTAGTACGATTATTTAAATACGTTGTGGAGGCTATCAAAGACGAAGTGGTCGTCAAGGAGATCTTTGGGTGGTCTGATAGTACCATCGTTCTTTCGTGGTTGCGGTTATCTCCTCATTTACTACAGATCTTCGAGGGTAATCGGGTTTCGCAAATAGTTAACTGCGGATTGAATATAACTTGGCGACACTTGCCTTCAGAGATGAACCCAGCTGATGTTGCGAGTCGCGGTTGTCGCGCGTCAGATTTACTTGGTCATCCTTTGTGGTGGGGACCAACTTGGCTGACAGGTGATGCCGAAACCTGGCCTATAAATATAATTGATAAGACGGAACCTGACTTACCTGGTTTGCGGAAAACAAAAGTCAAGGTTTTCACGGAGATAGTAGAAACCG
Organism: Eudonia lacustrata; assembly: GCA_947562085.1. Classification (NCBI taxonomy): domain Eukaryota; kingdom Metazoa; phylum Arthropoda; class Insecta; order Lepidoptera; family Crambidae; genus Eudonia; species Eudonia lacustrata. The sequence continues at coordinate 15,035,654 of OX387329.1, forward strand.
ACTCTATATTCAGTCTTTTCAGTAGTTTAAATATGTTACTTGCGGTCGTAGCATATTGTTTACGGTTTGTTCACAACGCTAAGAATCCTTCCAGGAAACTAGTAGGAGCGTTGACGGCTGCTGAGCGACGCTTTGCTTTAGAGCGTTTAATTAAATTGGTTCAAAATGCGGAATTTGCCGATGATGTTAGCCAGTTGAGGGAAGATAAACTATGCTCTAAGCGGTTGCGTAGGCTCGGGCCTTTTATTAGTGATGACGGATTATTACGCGTTGGAGGTCGCTTAGAGCATTCGAGTCTGTCTTTTGGTAAGAAACATCCACTTATTTTACCAAAACGTCACCCTCTCACTGTCCTGATTGTGAACCATTTCCACAAAACATATTGCCATGCGGGTGCTACAGTTTTACTGGCTATATTGCAAAAGTATTTTTGGATTATTTCGGCGGGACAAGTAGTTCGTACACGTATTTTCAAGTGCATGAAATGTTTTAGAACTAAAGCTCGGCCTACGGAGCCGATGATGGCAGGACTGCCCAGTGACAGGGTTAATGCGACTGGAGTTTTTCATACCGTGCAAACGGATTTTGCCGGTCCTTTTATTATTAAACACTCGCGGGTGCGGAAGGCCAAAACGTTAAAGGCGTATCTTTGCGTTTTTATTTGTTCTTAGTCTAAATGTGTTCATTTAGAGTGTGTTACGGATCTTTCGACTGAAGGTTTTCTTGCGGCTTTGACGAGATTCACATCACGGCGCGGTCTTCCTAGTGTGATCCGTTCAGATTGCGGAACCAACTATGTTGGTACGAGTAGACATTTAAGCGAGGTTCAAAAATATTTAACTTCTCGGGATGTCCAGCAAGGGCTTATTAACGAAGCGGCTAAGCAAAATATATCTTGGCGTTTCAACGTTCCTGCAGTGCCACACTTCGGTGGTTTGTTTGAGGCTACTGTTAAGTCTGCTAAGACTTTATTGCGGCGGGTCATAGGTGACCAGGTGCTAACGTTCGACGAGCTAGTAACGGTATTTACTAGAATTGAGGCGGTCTTGAACTGTCGTCCGTTATGTCCCTTGACTCAGGATCCTCAAAACTTTGAAGTTCTGACACCTGCTCACTTTCTTATAGGTAGACCTTTGCTATCGGTTCCGGAGTATAACTGGGAAGACATACCCGATTCACGTTTAAATCGTTATAACCTGATTCAGGCTATGTGTCAACGTATTTGGAGGAAATGGAGTGAGCAGTACCTGCACTCACTTCAAATGCGAAGGAAATGGACATCTCCGACAGATCCACCTAAAAAGGGTGATCTTGTTTTAATTAAAGAAGAAAATGTGCCGCCACTCAAGTGGAGATTAGGTAGAATTGAGGATTTGCTGCCTGGTAGTGACGGGGTCGTACGAGTTGTAAGACTAAAAGTCTCAACAGGCACGATGATGCGACCGGTTGTTAAAATTTGTAGACTTCCCCTAGATGATTAGTTGTAAAACTGTTTTATTTAAAGGTTATTTTAGTTATACGGTCGCAATTTTGCGGTTATTGCAGCATTTATGCGGTATTGTTATGTTAGTTTTGGGTTGATAAAGGCTTCAGCCTTTCTCGGGCGGGGGAATGTTTTATTTTTAATGCCAAATTAGCGATTTATTTCTAGGCGCGACATTACACCTTTTTTCATAACATTAATTCTGTCGTGTCGACTGCTCTAACACACTATATTGTATATATTTGTCTCTCTTTTGGGGCTGGGTGGCAAATACAAACTTTTTAAAAGAAGATCGCCAGTGCCGCGCAACACTACGTGTCATGCGCGGAAGAATTTGAAAAGGAAGAAAAATAATGTCAATGAGTTTCGCTGTCGCTGCCGGCCGGCTCGGTTTTAAATAACTATTAATTATGAATATGTGAGTGTTTAGCGGATTTTTGGGGTGAGTTTAGGGACAGAGATTGAATTTATATATATGTTTTATTCCGGCAATGCACATCTTTACTCGGGACTTCAAAGGTAGCGAATCATAGGCTTAAAACTTAAAAGCTTTGAACCAGCGCACGCGGGAAATATACCGAAATTCCTCCTGAATCAGGTATAGGAAAGGTATTATTCACCAGCTGGTATATTATAAAGCTGAAGAGTTTGTTTGTTTGTTTGGTTGAATGCGCTAATCTCAGGAACTACTGGTTTGAATTAAAAAAATATTTTTGTGTTGAATAGTCCATTTATTAAGAAAGGCTTTTTTTTTATATTAGAAGGAGGCAAACGAGCAGGCGGGTCACCTGATGGAAAGCAATCACCGCCGCCCATGGACACCCGCAAAACCAGAGGAATCACAGATGCGTTGCCGGCCTTTAAGGAAGAAATAGGCTCGTTTCTTGAAGATTCCTAAGTCATATTGGTCCGGAAATACCGCCGCTGAGAGCTGCTTCCACAGCACTGTAGTTCGTGGTAAAAAATTACGTGAGAAACGCACAGTAGTAGATCGCCATCCATCAAGATGGTGTGGATGGAAAGACAGGAAGGCTAATATAGCTATAGGCTATATTACATCACGCTATGACTAATAGGAGTGGAGCAGCAATGAAAAATGTTGCAAAAACGGAAAAATACGCGGGTGAAAACACTGGGCACAGCTAGTGGCATATAATACCGTTCAGGGTCATGTTAAGGGACTATTTATAATACTGTAAGATCTCTACGATTCCAATATGATGTAATAAATAATTAAGACTACCTATGACTATGACAATTTTTTTGTACACACAGGCACTCAGTAGAGTGAGAATGATTGTCTCTGGTTCACAAATCCCGACAGGAAGGGAAGGAAGTCCCGCGAGTGAGAAGATGATGATGTTGTCAAAACGACATCAGTCTGAAGCTTAGAACTGGATGACGATGATCAGGTATGAGGTAACAGCAACGATCATCTGTAAAGAGTAAAGGGGACATGGTAAGTTGGTAACGGCACATAATAGGTCCTTATCCTTACATATGAAATTGACGTTTTTTTTCTCACTCATTAATAGGTGTATTACTTCTAAAAGTCAACACCGTTTGTGAATATTATTAAACACCTTTACTTTGAACTATGTTACTTAGGCTTCAGTAATAACAATGATTATTAATTTTGTTTCTATATCGCCCAATTTTTTTTTCAAATTGACTAACTTTTTTGTTCTCGGAATTGTCCTTTTGTTTCATTGTAGCTTTGAAGGAACTTGATACTTTTTGTTTTTAATGTCTGCTATATTTAGCTAGTGAAACAAACACACAACTCTACAATTTTTAAAGTGTTAAAATAAATAGAAGCTAAGAGAATTAAAAAAAACGTTAGTATGAAAAATAAAATTTTATAAAAAATCTTCAAAACATAACGCCAATTTCATAGGTAAGGACCTAATATTTTTTGTAGTTTTCGTTCTTCTATTATAGCTGTGCAGGTGTCTGCGCCCATTCTTCTTAATTATTCTTAAGTTTATTTGAATAAATAATTATGACTTTACCTTTGACTTTGGTAACTGAGAGCTCTCAGGGCCTATAAGTGCTGTTGCAGTTGCATCAAGCGAGACGCGTGTAGCGGTGTCTATACATGCGTCTCGCTTTCACAACTGCAATATCATTGCAGTAATACCGCTTTAAGAACGTATGGTATAACCCCAGATTATTTTGGTTATTGTTCTGAGATTTTTCACTATATACTAATCATTTATTCAGTTTATTACGTACTGGCAAAAATGTCGAAATTATAATAAATAAAATAAGCTTAATTAAAACTATTACTAAACTAAAATATGGCGTCAAAAAATTTCTCCGCGTCGCTGTCGACTGGTAATGTACCCAAGAGACTGGCGGCATTGCTTCGTTGTATGGCAATGCTTAGCCTCTGGCCAAGGTAAAAGCCAGCCTTTGGGTCATGGGAAGAGTCAACCAGCCGTTTGGAGATGTCATTAAATAAAACATGAGCAGTTTTCGCTATATTAAATAAAAAGGCTTTCTAACGAATGTATGTTGCGTACTCTTCAGAATAGCCTTTGTAATTATGTCTTTTTAACTTTATATTTGTAGTGAATAGTAAGGTTTGGTGCTGTCAATATATTTATTATCATAAAAAAAACGAAAACAAAGGCTGTTAAGGAAACACACAAAAGGTAATAAGTTCAAATGAGCTGCAAATCACTTTAAAGCATAACAGCAGTTTCTTCTCACCGTAGCCATCAGACCTCGCGATAGTGTGCAGAAGCCCATTGGATTGTACCTGGCCTTGTTCAGGATAAAGTTCAGGGAGAGACGATGAAGCTCCTCGGAAACCTGGCCATCCTCACCCTTCGTCAACAGCGCGCTGGTCAACTGACTGCCGCGTTCCATCTATGAGGAGGTTGAAAATACCTTATTTTAAAGACATCTTGTAACAAATGTTACCAGAGCAATTTTATAAAAGTGCTGTTGTGGTTGTGAAAACGAGACGCGTCAGCCACGGTTTTTTTTTTAAATATATCTTACTAAAAAAACACATTTGTTGAAAAAAATTCCACGAGCAGGATTTGAACCTGCACCTTTCTGACATACCGGGTCAGGTGCTTTCCCAATTGAGCTATCGTGGTTCTAGCCAGCCCGCCCAAATTTCAAGCGCTTGGCTTTCATGTCACCTGATGTTAAGTGATGATAAGGCCGAAGGTGGAAGCGCACTTCACCAGGAACCCTCAACTACTGAGGCACTGGCTATCTTATCTCTAGCTATCGGAACACAACAGTGATTGATTGTTGTTATGGCGAAATATTTTAATAAGATGGTGGTAGCCAGAGGGGTGAATCTTCCATACATTGAATAATTACAAAAATTTCATATACGGCGGCGCCATCTTCCGTAAGAGGAACCTACTAACTGGTTATCCATATAATGTCACTAGATGGCGGTAGTATAGATAGCATTTTAAATAAGTTACGTTTAGTTTTATTCTAGTAACTTTCTTATAACCACAACTTTCGTCATCTTTTTATAGAGCTCATTAGCCGAGCTGCTGCAACGACGCATCGTGCTTTAAAGTAGTGATAGAAAAATCCTAGGTTCGATTCTTCGGAAATAATATATTAACTTTTTGATTTTTATGTTCATTTATAAGTTTTTAATATGTTTATCAATATTACAATTAATGTTATACACAAAAAATGTTAACTAGTTTTTTGTAAATATTATATATATTTTAGCGCCATCTATCGGGAAGAAGCGTAAACGCGCACGCAAATGTCTACTACCGCCATCTATTTTACAGGGAACCTAGTTTCCCATCTTTTTTCTATGAGAGACACATCAATATTATGCATAGTCTATGGTTGTAGCTAGCCAGGTGGGCACCACCAAACCGAGTAGGTACACAAACATGTACCCCCGCTGGGAATCGTACCTGGGACCTATGGGTCTAAGCCGGTGGTCTTATCCTTTAGAGTCTAGATAGCGGTTAAAACCGGTTATACATCGAAAATTCTGAATTACAATTTACGAGGATCTGGGAATTAGACCCAGGATCCAGGGAGGACATCAGGTCGACCGCTTTGCCAAAACCGAGACTACTGTTTAAACGCACAGATTACTTAAGAGTTACAGCAATGGTTTCTTTTAAGTATTTACAGGAATCTCGCTCACCCTTCAAGTCCCATCAATTACAATCTTTTTACATAAATGTATTACCTTACCTGGATTATTGTCCCTTGACCAGAGTATGTAACGCAGAATAACATGCAGAAGTTAATAGCGAACCACATCAACAGTACTACAGTTCTCCCTACTTCATCGGTTGCTGAAAAACAAGAAATAATTTAGGGATGAAACGATACGAGTAAATACAAATACTTACTTGATACTTTCCTTGCGATGCCAAGGTACGAGATTGGAGGCGTAAAACTTGTCACAGTAAACGAGGTACGAGATCTTGGCGTTATCATTGATAGAAAACTAACATTTAATTATGTCACTTAAAAACACAGAGGTAACAAAAGCTGCAATGCAAGTATGCTAGGATTTATCAAACGTAATATTAAAAAACAAAAACACAAATGTTGAAAAAATTTCCACGAGCAGGATTTGAACCTGCACCCTTCTGACATACCGGGTCAGGTGCTCTCCCAATTGAGCTATCGTGGTTCTAACCAGCCCGCCGAAAATGGAAATGAAATTGAAAAATGTTTCTTTTTTTCAATATTTGTGTTTTTTGTTATTTGTTCGCAACAAAATTTGCGTTAAAAATATTTAAACATTTTATAAACATAATATTACCAAGCTTTTCAAAAATCCGTACACTATAAAAGCCCTTTCAAGCATTAGTTAGTAAGTACGCAGCCATCTTGAGTTTGCCTCTTGTGCTTGGAGTGTTGGAATATTGATAAAAAATTTATCTCTATGGTTGTCACTAGCTGACTTTTGGATTAATTAAAATAAATATATGTTTAGAACAAATTTGAATGTTTTAAGACATCTAAGCTTAGAATAATAACTCATATTGTTCTGAGCATCTAAGTATCAAGATGTGAAAAATATTGTTGTCTAGAATGAAAGTTTATTGCTTACGGTCGGTTTTGTCAAAGATCATAATATTTAGGTACATAATGTTTTATAATATTGCTTTAGAATTTTACATTTAATATTGAATAGTAAATTGTGGGATGTAAGTATATATGTGTAGTACTGATTAAAGTTTAAATCATGAAGATATAGCGGTGTTTTTAATCAAATCGATCCCAATCACAAAAGCATGATGTAAGCACAAGGGTAAGGAGAAATCTTTTCTACAACATGGAGACCGTTTTATAGCGAGCACTCTCAAAGAATCGAAAGCATACAGCGTGCCTATACCCGGCATTTGGTATTCAGTTGCAGTGGTTCCAAATTCAATTTATTGAGCCTCCAAATCGAAGACGTCTATTGGGTATGTGTTATTTGCACAAACTAATTTAATGGTAGTTGGTCGTGTAGCAGCTTTCACGAATTTCCTAGGTATCGTTTGCGTAAGGTATTTGTAACACCTTGGATTCGAACTAACCTTGGTGTCCTCTGTATGTCGATACTTCGATACTATGTATCAATTGTAAGTATCGGTAAAAAGTACTCATATCGGAATTAAACACGTTGATAGACAGAACAATACGCTCATAGCTGATAAAACTTTTGTATTGTGAATATTGAAAATTTTTAACACATCCTTTCTAGTCCTAGTATTGTGCGGTTGGCAGCCTAGCTTATAAATACTTTTTAATCAATACCGAGTAAGTATCAATACTAAACGACCGATACTGTATCAAGTAAAAGTATCGATCCCCCCTTGTTGACTAACTAGCTTTTCCTCGCGGCTTTGCTTACGTGGGCTACACCTACACGACTTGTGATTGTTTGTAATGAAAGACAAACTTTTTAAATTTACATTCTTAATTTCTAACCATTCCAAATACCGAAGGATTACATTTTTAAAATGAGGAGTTTCCATACAAACTTTCTTATTTCACCTCTCTAATAGAGGTTTTTCTAAAAATACTAAAAACACGTAATTCTTTATTTTTATTGCAATACTTTTAGATCGATTAAATTATTGATTTTTATAATTAATACTTTGAAAATTACGATTTTCCCAAAAAATCCTTCGTCCCTTTTTTACTCCTTTAGAGAGAAAAAAAAAAACGAAATTCCTGAGACAATTCATTCTTTATTTCTTTTCAAGAACCCAAATACCAATTCAAGTAAGTAAGTAAGTATTTTACTTCAAAACTGACGGACTTATACGAACTTTCATCCTCTATTTGACCCCTTAGTTTCTTAGTAGCTGGTTACGTCACTCAATTAACCTACAGTCCAAAATTCCAAATGTCATCTAGTTAGTTTTAGAGGCTTCGGCTCGGAGATGATGAATCAGTCAGTCAGGACAAGTAATTATTTGTATATGTATAGATGAATCAGGGAGGCTTTCGGCTTGAATACGAGAAAAAGTGGTCCAAGGCCCATAGCCAATACAGAAGCTTATGCTAGGAAGACTAGGAGTAACAACTGACGTGAACCCAATCTTGGCATAGGTGTATGTATCAGTGGTGTGAAATGGGTTAACAAGACTGTTACTAATGTGTGAAGAGCTTAAGTAAATTTTATGACAAGCAGTTATTTACAATTTTTTAAAGGACCTTCAATTGTCTTTTTGTCATTACTTATTCAAGTTTTAATTTCTGTTTAGTTGGCATGCTGTGGTACTTCAATAACAACTTATCGTGCAGTCTGACGTAACTTTTATAGTAGGTCTTTGTTTCTGTTTTTCCTTTCATAAATTTCTTTTATTAGAAAAATCAAAAGAAAACATTAAATAAAAAAAATTAAGTCTCTAAATCGAGGAAGGAATCGAGGAGCTCGGTGGCGCAGTCAGTCTGTGATTAAACAAGTGAGGTTAAACAAGTACCGTAAAGGCCGACCATCGAATGGGTGACCAAAAAATTATCACCTCGAGCTCCTCCGTGCTTTGGAATGCACGTAAAGCCGTTGGTCCCGGCTGCATTAGCAGTCGTTAACAACTACCAATCCGAACGTACAGAGCGTGGTGTTTTATGGCCTGATCTCCCTACCCATTTATAAGGGAGGCTCGCTCTCCAGTAGATATAAAATGAGCTGATAATGAAATTTTCAAATACTTACAAAAGGTAACAAATAAAGTATACGGCACATGCAGCAAATGTAGAAAGCACGAGCTAAGTATCAAGATCAGACAGACGCCGTACGAGTCGTTCAACTGTTTCACCACATCGCACACTTCACCGTACGTTTGGGCGAGATGGCCAATTTCTTCTTTGAGGTGTTTCGCTGAATGTTTTGTTGTAAATGCTCCTTCTATACCTGTCGAATTCGTTTTTTTTATAATACTGAGCCGGCAACCGATCAATGACCCGCCTGGCTTTTATTAAATAAATAAATAAATAAACTTTCCTACACTCACACGAATTATCTAGCCCAAGAGAAGCTTCGTTATGAAACTCGTTATATGGTTACTAGACAACGGATAAACATACTTAAAATACATACTTATTATACATAAAAACACCCAGACCCGAGACAATTTAGAAAAACAATAATTTCTAAATTGACCCGACCGGGGATCGAACCCGGGACCTCAGAGATGGCGAATGCCTATGTCTAGTGCGAATTATTAAACTACTACTTATTCCACTACCTGAGGGCGCCTCTAAAGGCTAGGATCTCGGCTCGTGTTGAACGGTTCGTGGGGTTGCGTGGGGAAAAGTGCCCAGGTACCCTTGTCCTACGAGTAGGTGTCTTGGGCCTATGCTATTGTGCAACTGTGTGTTATATCATGTGAATGTGTAGTGGCATTTAGACCAGTTGTGTCTTTTGTACAAGACTCAGGTACGGTCTTGCGTGGATTGTATTGTATTGCTCGCATATCTGGTATGGTTCCGGAAAGTACCTTCTCGATGCCTTAGACAGATTGCAGCGTCGCGCTGTACGCTTTATCGGCAATGCAGAGGTCACTAATACCCTCGAACCCCTGCAATTGCGTAGAGATATAGCGTCACTCAGCGTTTTCTATCGCTTATACCACGTTGAGTGCTCTGAAGAACTGTTTGACCTTATCCTACCTTCTCCCTTCCTCCATAGGAGTACACGTGCTGCTCTCCGGAGTCATCGCTTCACTATCACAAAGAAATTTGGTGACTCGTTTCTTTGTTGCGACAAAAGATGGAATAGTCTACCAGCACACGTTTTCCCTCCTTCCTTTGATATGGGGTCCTTCAAATGAGGCGTGAAGAAGCACCTTGTGGGCTGGCAGAGTAAGGTTGACTGATGCTGCGTTGTTTTCACGCTGCACCAGTTGTCTTCGCGTCTGGACTCCATTTCCACTTAACATCAGGTGGTATGGAATCATTTGCCGTGCTATGTATAAAAAAAAATAGCACAAAAGCATCGCAGAGACAGGAGACAATTACCCGTTGGAGTCGCACAGCCTAGGCACTGACAAATTACACTGACATACCTTTCAAATCAGTCCTTGTGAAATACTCCAGAAGGTCGTTAATTGAACGTATCGTAGAGCTCACTTCTAAGGCGCAAAAGAAAAACTTCATCGTCAGCATATACAGTATTGCATACTGGACAACGTGACTGATTGAAAATAATATTTTATCTAAAAAATAAATAGTAGAAGCTTTTATTTTATATTTCACAAACGGGTACATAAGCACTCAGCCTTCCATTCCTGTTATCTCACCTATGGTAAATAATGAATAGGCCAAACGTGGAAGCAAAAGAAAATTACTTTTTTCAGGGCATTTGAAGTCCTTCTACATTATTAGTAGTCTGTGCTGGGTGTATTATAGGTACGCTAAAACTGTTCAACGCTTTACCCCTCAACGCCCAACCGATCATATATGATCAATGAACAACATTCCGTCAACGCCCGAGCGATCATATATGATATATATATAGGTATATAGTATATATAGTGCGGGGGGCATCTGAGGGGCCCTCAGACCCTTATCGCTCGAGCGTTGACGGAATGTTTTTCACTGATCATAATTATGATCGGTTGGGCGTTGAGAGGTTGAACGCAGACCTGTGGTGGCGGTAGCCAAAGTAGGTAACATTTAAGAAAACGATAGCGAAGTTCGAAAAGAATAAAATGTATGGGATTGACATAAGATTGACCACGTGATTTAGCGCGGCTTAGGTATGTCAATCCCATACATTTTATTCCTTTCGAACTTCGCTATCGTTTTCGTTTCATGTTACTTTGGCTAAGCCTACTGGCCGCACCGCACGCGCCGCAGTCGCCGCATTCGAATTCTTATATGCAGTTCTGTGCAACCTCGCACACCCACCCGCGCCGCAGTTGCACACTTACGATGAGAAGAGTTAAAATTTTGCCATCGAATCGAATGAATACGGATAGTAAACAAAACTCACACTAGGCACCCCGTAGATATTTCTTCGAATACGTTTACGAAAACGAAAATTAGTATGGCATTGAAGCAGCGCCTCCTGGCGGCATACTAGAGGAGTTAATATTTTGCCAAACAAATTCTCGTTTTCATTAACGTGATCGAATGGCGAATGAAACCAGCACTAGGCACCGTGGTGCCATTACGAAAAAATGTAGAAAAAAAATATTACATGCATCGGCACTGGTTTCGATCTTTTCCAAGGTTTGCTTCAAAAAACTCAGCACACTACACACTGAAAAGAACGCGACGCACAATACCAATCCAATTCGTTCTTTCAACTCCGTCGCTAATTTCTTTTCGCAACCTATCGAAGAATTTATCTGAAAACAATTAAGTAACTATTAAGCAATCACTAAATTTGAAAAGCACAAATGGTATCTTAAAATAATACCACAGATAAGATTATCAAGGATAATCAACAAAACATCTCCAATTAAACTATAGAAAAAACAAAAAGTCGAATCTAGCACAATTCGATTACGTTTACGAAAACGATACCTATATAATTAGTACCTATGCTATGGTATTGAAGAAGCGCCTCCTGGCGACATACGAGAGGAGTTAACATTTTGCCATACAAATTCTCGTTATCGTTAACGTAATCGAATGGCGAATGAAACTTCCACTTGGCACTACTCATGTGCTTGGCACCCTGCACACAGTAGATATTGTCAATCTATATAATAATTAGCGGCTGGTCGCGGTTTCACCCGCTTGGTTCCCGTTCCCGTGGGAATATCAGGATAAAAAGTATCCTATGTGTCAATCCAGGTTATAAACTATCTGTATGCCGAATTTCATCCAAATCCATTTAGTAGTTTTTACGTGAAAGAGTAACAAACATCCATCCATACTTACAAACTTTTGCGTTTATAATATTAGTAGGATACGTAAAGCGAACATTGCGCGCACGGAGGAGAGTGAGATTTAGCATTTTTTTTATTTTTTTTTATTGTGAGATGGGCTTGCTCTTGACCTCATTCTAATCCCTAGGCCTAAGAAGAGGCCGACGATGGAACAAGCTTGCCCAGAAATAGCCTATTCATTCGGGCTTTAAAAACTTTAGGGTTATATGCACTCGGGAACACATACGCCGGTTGGGAATTCCACTCTTTGGCTGTACGCATTATAAATGTAGAAGCAAAACGCTTAGTGCGCAGAAGTGGAATATCAACCAGGTAAGGGTGGTAGCCAGCCGTACGTCTGGATTCCCGATGGTAAAATGGGGAAGGTGGAATGAGCTCATGCAGCTCAATAGCACACTCTCCGAAGTATAGCCTGTAAAAGACCGACAAGCAGCCAACTGTGCGGCGGTGAGCGAGACTGTGAAGCTTAGTTTTAACAAGCTTATCGTCACCTATAATTTTCCTGGCTCTGCTTTCCACCGAATCAAGCGCATAGTTAAAGTACCTGGATGACCGGTTTTTTTTTGGTAATTTTCTAAAAATGAAACCTAGCTAGATCGATTTATCACCCCCGAAACCCCCTGCATACTAAATGTCATGAAAATAGTTGGAGCCGTTTCCGAGATTCAGATTATATAATCTAAACATATATAGGGTCTAACAATCCAAAACTACAAGCTCGTCACCGAGATAATCAACAATACATTATCATAATTCACCAAAAAAAACACCCTTTCCAAACCCTTACAGCTGCACTACACGCACACAAAGATAGCCAAACATGCCAATTGTGTGCGTGTATCTGTACACTATCTTTTTATTGACGCTTGCGTGCGTGTTAGTAAAGATATGCTGCTTGCTTGCTGCAGCAGCATGCTTCATGACGTGCATTATTTTAATTGATTTAGTTTGTTAGAAAACATAACTTTGGAAAATCGCTATAAAACTGGAGCTCATTTTTTGTCATTGTATTCAGAATGATGTATAGATACCGCCCTTAAACGTTCGCTTATTGATTTTGTTAGACCCTGTATACAAGAATTGCTTGTTTAAAGGTATTAGATATACTTAGAGATTGGAGAAGGAGTCCCGAAATATAAAATTTATGTATGTTACATTACATTGTATTTAAACATTGTATGTTTTGTGAACTAAATTCTACGAAGTTCGACCACTGGGCGACCACTAGTAAAAATAATTAAATGAATAAAAATTAATATTTATGATTATGTTTAGGTATATATAATGTAACGCAATTTTTGTTGCGAAAAAATTAAATATTTTTAATTCTTTAAAATAAAAAAGGTAATATTTGTTGTTTAACCTTTTTATCGCCAACAACTTCTATAGAAGTTCGAGATTTTCGTGCCGTCCACGCCAGCACTTCTATAGAAGTTCTTCTTTGTACCTACTTTATTAAAATACATTTATACGTTGGCGTACAGCGGGACATCGCGTGCAGGATAGTTGGGCGGTGAAAAGGTAAAAAAAACACAGTTACCTTTTGAATTCTATCCAAGCACGATATTGTGACTTGGATCCGTTTGGGTGCACCATACACCGCCACTGCGGTGTCCACGGTCACGTTGAGGGCCACCACGAAGGTCAGAAGCAAGGAGTTGCTCTTCAGCTCATTACTGAGCAAGCTGATCACCAATTCTACAGTTACTGCTGAAGCTGTTACAAAAAGACAAAATATTTGTATCATATTTATTTATCTAGTACAGCCACATCTATACTAATATTATAAAGCTGAAGAGTTTGTTTGTTTGTTTGTTTGTTTGTTTGTTTGTTTGTTTGAACGCGCTAATCTCAGGAACTACTGGTTCGAATTGAATAATTCTTTTTGTGTTGGATAGTCCATTTATCGAGGAAGGCTTTAGGCTATATAACATCACGCTGCGACCAATAGGAGCGAAGCATCAGTGAAAAATGTTGCAAAAACGGGAAAAGAGCCTAAAAAATTAAAAATGCTGCCGAAAGTCACTATTCCACGCGGACGAAGTCGCGAGCACAGCTAGTGATACATATTAAACATTTCTTAAAGACTAGCTTCTGATCAAAATAACGCCGTAAATAACATCCACTGTATTTTATTTTAAATAAGAAGTAGGTAGGTAAAATCAACAATAGGTCTAAAATATGATATCATTAACAGTATTGATTGTTTAGGAAATAAAATAATCTTTTAGCTTACATTTAAAATGACTTATCTTATTAGCAAATACATCCAAATCCAAAAGGATATAAAGATAATCAACAATTTTCTTAAGTAACATAACATCGCAGTATGATAGTTTCGCAGTAAAATCGTTCGCAGTACAGTTTTTCGATGTAACGAAACATCGCAGTAACAAGACGTCGATTTAACAAGGCGTCGCAGTATAAAGATGTCGTTGAAAAGTTTTCGAATAAACAAAATTCGAAGAAAAAGCTTTCGCACTCAGGTAGGTATCCCGTTTAGACGCACCCAATGTTTCAGCATCGGTGAGTCCCAGCGGTCAGACAACGCGTTCAGGATATGGTTCGGGCTGCCCCTGTTAAGCCACTTACTTATAACACTGATCAGCATGTAGTGCAGACGGCGCATGGCCCGCGACGCCTGCATTCGGCAGCCATCACGCGTCTTCTCCAGCTGCACCGGTGCCGTCCCCAGCACTCGAGATATTCGGAACAAAAGCAGCAGTACACCAGACACTGTACATTCCACCTGCTCATGAGGCGCTTCTGCTTCAGCCTTAAAGGGCGTTACGACTACGAAAATTCGACAAAACAATATAAATGATTCTTACGAAAAAAATATATTTTAGGTTGTTACTCGGAAAAATTTAAATTCGGGAAAGCCTTAGCCTGTTTAGTTAACATCACTCAACATCAGATGACATGAAGGTCGAGCACAGTCAACAGCAAAAGTAACTGATGATTTTTTTTTTCCTCTGTGGCAACACTACGGCTAACAGCTGATTGCATTTTGTCTCGAATTTATTTACTAATTTTATTATTTAATCTTATATTTGGTCCCAAAATTCATCACGAAACAAAATTTAAGTATATTCTAAGTGAATTTGCGTAATAATCTGTGCATAAAACTGTGTATTGTGTGTGAATTAGTGAATTGCAGGTATCGTACGTACCGGCCGGCGAGCAGTCAATGACACTGCATTTTTTGTTATTGTCAACCTTTGTCGTCTTTTTTAAATAGCATTGTATGGTAAATTTTACATTTAATTATAATAATCATTAGACAATACCGTTCTTTTTATATATTTAAAGTGATATTTGATCACTTTCGCGTTGAGGTTACTTTGTAATTTACTTTATAACCTCTCATACTTTGTTCGAACAACTTTTTGGTGTTTATCTTTATCTTTTTTTTTTTTCTAACTAACTAAAATGCCGATCACTACGCGTAGCATGACCTCAGCTCGCCAAGAAGAGAGTAAGCTCGATGTTACATTGAGAAAACTTGACTTGGCTTTGAAGGAATTAGAGGTTTCCAAGGGGTTGGTTGAACAATTGCATAGGGAAAGAGATGACAATGAGATGGAACTATTGGATTCGTTAAATAAATATGATGTTTTGAAAAAACAAATGGCTGAGCTGCACACTGAGTATAGGTTAGTAGTAGATGAGCGGGACAAGTTGCATAGCATACTGGTTGGGTTCAGGGAATGCAGTGACGAGTACGAGCAGGGCCTCAAGCGCATGTCGGTCCTGGAGCAGGAGCTGCAAGAAGCCCACCGCCACATTACCACCCTGGAGGCGGAGAAACGAGACACCATGACTTCCCATAGCCACAGCTTGTTTGATGAGTTAGTCGGTAGTGCGCCCAGCCTGGTTTCTACTGCACAAATATCGGAACCCATTGTAACAATTGATCTGACAAGTGATGACACTATAAAAACCTTAAATTTAAATACTGAAGTGGGGATTGTTCAGTGCAGTAGAAACAAATTTAAAAAGTATGTAAAAATTAATAAGTATATAGCCAAAACTAAAAAACTTATTAAGAGGCAAAAATGTATGTACAAAAAAATTATGTATATTAAAGAGAGAAGGCAACTTGGCGATGAACTTGATATGTATTCATTATTATTAGAAAATAATATTACTGAATATGACAGTGACATAATGGAAATTGAGATTTGTAACCTTCACAAATTCTTAGATAATGACGAATAAGTATAATAGTGCTAAAAATGAGTGCGAGGAACACATGCTTGCTTTAAAGTGCCTCATTCAGTCTAATTGTGACCAGTCAGACCAAAATAGCTCATCTAGCAGCCCTCAGTCAGTCTGTGAGTCCTTGTTCACTCATCATCACCAAAGTCCTTCATCTGTATCAAATAAAAATAAATATAAAAATACCAATAGTTCCTCCACTCAGAATAACATTGTAAAATCTGAGACTATCATGTTTAGTGATGAACTTGGGAAATCCATGGGCCAATTATTAAGTACGTATTTGGGACAAACTGTTACTAATTATTGTACGCCTGGTTTAACTTATCATGATATTATTAGAAAAATTATGAATTACAAATTCAATGAAAACACCACACTATTGGTTTTAGTGGGACACAGGGGAAGTATGGACAAGACTGAACTGTTAAAATGTTTTGATTTATTGTATTCATTAAATGTTAAAAATGTTGTTTTGTTCACACTTCCTTATAGCCAAAGCTTGCCACAGACTGAAAACAATATAACACATAAAATAAATATGACATTACATACTCTGACTTTTAATAATAAGAATAAATTCCATTTAATTGACCTAAATAAGTATTTAGATAATAAATTATATTTGACAAAAGATAAAATTTATCTTAATAAATATCTTAAGAGACAGATAGCATTATCGCTATCATATTATATTCAATACTCAGCCAAAAATTTGGCTAGCCTATCTACCCCTATTGGGCAGAATATTGACATTGTAAATTGTACTTTGGAATCTGTTCCAAATCAATCTGTTTACAATAATTTAAATTGATCTCTAAGACAATAGAGGAAAACTCTTGCGACTTAAATATTAAGACAAATGAAATGTCCACCTTTATAAACATTATACATCAAAACATTCAGGGCTTTTCTGGAAAAGAATTAGAATTAGAATTATATATAAATGAAAAAAATGTACATGTATTATGCTTAACCGAGCACTGGTTAAAACAATGCGAACTGTTAGTAAGCATTGATAATTATAAAGTCATTAGTTCGTTCACAAGAGAGTCTGCTATAAGAGGTGGGTCACTGATATTAATTAACGATACATTACAATCAAAGGAGCGTAAAGACATAGTATCTCTCTCAGTTGAACGAAATATTGAACTATCATGTGCGGAGCTCGAGCAGTATGTTATTGTTTGTGTGTATAGGCCTCCCTCTGGTAGTTACCACTTATTTGAGTCCATTATGGAAGAAACCTTGCAAAAGGTATGCAATTGTAAAAAGAGGATAGTTGTATGTGGCGACTTTAATATAAATATTTTAGATGACTCACAGAACTCGGTAAGGTTTCTTAATCTTTTCAAATCGTTTAACTTGCAAAATCTTTTTGATGAACCTACAAGAGTTACAGCCACATCAGCTACCTGTTTAGATAATATTTTTTCTAATTGTAATGATATTGAGAAATCAATAATAAATTTTATAAATTCTGATGATCACAGTGGTCAGATAGTTAGATTTGAGCACCAATATGAACGTCCTTCAATGAATATTTTATACAGGCCAGTGACCACTAATCGATTAGACAGATTTAAGAAGAATGTTAATGATAAAGTGTTACAAATACCATGTAACAATGACAAAGCGAACAACTTATACGACAATCTATTCGAAATAATCAAAAAAGAGTTTAATAACAATTTTACTCAAAAATTAATCAAAGTAGATAAGTCTAAAACTAAATTCAGTGATTGGGCCACAGCTGGCATCTACAGGAGTAGAAATAGATTGTATCAATTATATGATATAAAGGCAAACTCTAAGGATCCAAGTGTAATTGAATATGTTAAAAATTATTCAAAAATGTTCAAAAAAGTTTGTTCCATAGCAAAGGCCAACTACATTCGGGCAAAGATTGTGAATTCAAAAAATAAAATAAAAGCCACTTGGAACGTCATTAATAAAGAAACTTGTAAAGTAAGGTCTCGTGATCGTATACTTGAACTCAAAGTCGATAATGCTTACATCAATGGTGATACGGAAGTGGCAGCCGCGTTTGAAACATTTTTCTCAAAAATTCCACTCATTACATCAAATAAATTAAATTCTTGTAAACATCTTGCCCAGTCTCTTCTTGTATCGAGTGTAAAAATATGTAATATTCGATTCAATTTTCACTATATTGATTCTGATATAATAATAAAAGCTTTTAGACAACTTAATATAAAAAAGACTGAGGATCTTTGGGGTATCTCCACTGATATTTTAAAATCTATAATATCTTCTATCGCGTCTAATTTAGCAATAATATTTAATAAATGCGTTGATGAATGTGTATTTCCAGATTTAATGAAGTACAGTAAAATTATACCGTTATTTAAAACAGGCGATAAAAGTGACTCATCTAATTTTCGGCCTATATCCATACTACCGGCTCTTAGTAAAATTTTTGAAAAAGTTATTTTTAATCAATTGCTGTCACATTTTACAGATAACCAGTTACTTCATAACAAACAATTCGGTTTCACTAAAGGTAGAAATACAACCGACGCGGGAGTTGCACTCATTAAGCATATTTTCGATGCATGGGAGCAGAAACAGGATGCGATAGGTATCTTTTGTGATTTATCGAAAGCTTTCGACTGTGTCGATCACGATACTTTATTATTAAAAATGGAACATTATGGTGTCTCAGACAACTCACTTACCTTATTGAAATCATACCTCACTGGCAGAGTTCAAAAAGTTAATATTAACGGTACTGATTCTTCTGGCGCCCCATTACTTATGGGGGTGCCCCAGGGTTCAATATTAGGACCTCTTTTATTTCTCATTTATGTAAATGATCTACCTTACTACACCGAAGATCTTTGTGAGATAGTATTATTTGCTGATGACACCTCATTGATTTTTAAAGTTGATAGACATAGAGCAATATTTGACGACGTAAGTAATACTCTCTCTCAAATATTACATTGGTTTACCACTAATAACCTGCTGCTTAATGCAAAAAAAACTAAATGTGTGAAATTCACGATGCCCAATGTGAAGCAGGTTAATACCAGTATCACTATGAACGATGAAATAGTTGAAATAGTTAACTCGACAGTTTTTCTGGGTATTACCTTAGATCATAAATTACAATGGGGTTCTCATATTGCTGCCCTGGCAGGAAGACTTAGCTCAGCTGCCTATGCGGTTAGAAAAATGAGGTCACTTACTGATGTAGAAACGGCAAGATTGGTTTACTTTAGTTACTTTCACAGCGTCATGTCGTATGGTATTTTATTGTGGGGCTCAGCGGCTGACATTGAAACCATTTTTGTTTTACAGAAAAGAGCCATTCGAGCTATTTATAGCCTTAAGCCCCGTGATACGCTGAGAGAGTTATTTAAGCAGATTAATATTTTAACTGTAGCTTCACAGTATATTTATGAAAATATCATTTATGTTTATAAAAACTTAGATAAATTCGAAAAAAAAGTAATACCCATAATTTTAACACAAGAAATAAAAACAAACTTGCTGTTCCAAAACTTAGACTCAATAAAGTTGGTAATTCATTTGTTGGGAAATGTATAAAAATATACAATAAAGTGCCTTTCACTCTAACAGAATTGCCACTACACAAGTTTAAGACAGAAATAAAACAAGGTCTAATGAAAAAAGGTTACTATAAAATTGATGATTATTTTAATGATAAAAATGTGTGGTCATCTTAGTCTGCTCGCCTGCACATGTTATTTCACATTGTAAGTAGTTACACTTTTTTATAAAAGGTTATTATTAAAGTCAAAGAATAATTAGATGATAAAACAGCCTGGTTGTAATAAAAAACACATTATACTCTATTTGTATCAATATACATAATAAAATTAATTTATATAATTTTTATACTGATATGATAGTTTTGAACAGTGTCCTACAGATAACAAACAGCGTTGCGTTAAATAGATCATTAAGTTTTTATTTAAAGTATCTTGAGTGTGTCATGCTCTCTTTATTGTCTCTGCGGTGGTGGCGTGTGCGTCGGGTCGTTACGTTCCCTAAAATATGGTTGAGCGAAGCGATGGATTCATATGTCATACTCGTGAACGGGTGCCGCCTGTGGAGGCTGGTCTGCTCTTGCATACTTATCTTATTGTTAGTATTAATTACTATAGTTTGACTTTGTTTTTCTTAAACAATTTTTGACTTTTATTAGAGTACTGTAGTGGTACTGTATGACATTGTGGAAATTGAAACTTATACCAGATGTAAATTTGATATATTAGATTTGTTTTTTTTTTTTTTTTTACATGTTGTGGTTGTCTTCTATATTTTTTTGTGTTTATTTGTAATGGAAAGTGTCCTGCTATGATAGGGCATTTTTCAATTTTTATTTTTTTTGACGCTGTAAGGGAGAAAAGAGCTGGACACTTGCTGAGTTTCTTGCCGGTTCTTCTCAGTGCAAGATCTCCCGCCCAGAGTAGACTTACGAACCGATGGCATAGCGACATTCATAAGAGCTACTTGTAGCCTAAACTGAATAAATGATTTTTGAATTTGAATTTGAATTGGTCTTTCAAAATATGAAATCAGTATGAAAATCAAAACTTTTTAAATGCATATCGAAAAACCTTCGAGTGTCTACTAGTACCTGCAGATTTTGACTGTGGTTATATAGAAAATACCGACTTACACTATTTATTTATTTCTTCACTTGGAAAACTAACAGCTATTAAACAAAGTAGAAACTTAAAAATAGCAACAAAAAGCCAATTACATGTCCTCACATATAGCAACAAATTAATGTAGGGTTATATTTACATTACAAGCATAGCACATTAACTCAATAAAAACAGAACAACACATTAACAGCACAGCACTTTAGCCATTAAAAAACTATCGAAACTTAATTTTGAAATCTAGTAAACATCATCTACTTTTGCTGTTGACTGTATCTACCTAATTACCCTTAAGAAATATTAAATAAAAGTCTAGAGACTCTTAATAAATAAA
Source organism: Eudonia lacustrata (assembly GCA_947562085.1). Classification (NCBI taxonomy): domain Eukaryota; kingdom Metazoa; phylum Arthropoda; class Insecta; order Lepidoptera; family Crambidae; genus Eudonia; species Eudonia lacustrata. The sequence goes on from OX387329.1 coordinate 15,056,705, forward strand.
AAATAAAAAAGACCAAATACTACAAAAACAGAAAAAACAGTCATTTTGAAATTTGGACACAAGTCTTCTGTCGTGTCAGCTACGAATCTTTGTAGGTACACGCGTAATTATCATTTTAAAACCTATCGAACCCTTTGTTGGATCCCTGGTAGATACGGGGAATAATGGAGCCATGCTTGGATTTGAAATTCAAATCACTTTGTTAAAAGTTCTGATTATGAAAATTATAGAAATATTTTTTTCCTTTTATAACTTACTTATTATTAATGTTTATATAATTTTTAACGCAAATTTTGTTGCGAGCTATCGTGGTTCTAACCAGCCCGCCGAAACTATTCAACACTATTTACTTTTTACTTTGAAAGCCAAAGGCGCCCATTCAATGTTAACAACTACCGTCATTAACATCCGATCATAATATTTTTACAAAGTTAAGAAGTAGGCAAGCTATTTATAAATGTTTATATAATTTTTAACGCAAATTTTGTTGCGAACAAATTACAAAAACACAAATGCTGAAAAAATTTCCACGAGCAGGGTTTGAACCTGCACCCTTCTGACATACCGGGTCAGGTGCTCTTCCAATTGAGCTATCGTGGTTCTAACTTCTAACTAGCTTTCAAAGTAAAAAGTAAATAGTGTTGAATAGTTTCGGCGGGCTGGTTAGAACCACGATAGCTCAATTGGAAGAGCACCTGACCCGGTATGTCAGAAGGGTGCAGGTTCAAACCCTGCTCGTGGAAATTTTTTCAGCATTTGTGTTTTTTTTTACTTATTATTATTACTTACCGTTATATTTGTGGACTTTCATTTTATTGGGTATGTTAGCTATGAATGAACTAGTAGGTTTAGGTCGCTGTTTCCTTATTAGTTATTACTGAACATAAACAAAGGCAATAGAATTAAAACTAATACATGTAACCTATCATATCATCAAAGTTATTATGTCCGTAATAGGGCAAACGGAAGGCTGGTAAAGTACATAGAAGGTAGGTTATAATTTTCTCTAATTATACTTACAAGAACAAAAAGCTACACGCGCCGATCAAATATTATATTTTAAATCTATAATATTAATTCATCATCATCATCATCATCATCATCAGCCTATACTAGTCCACTGCTGGACATAGGCCTCTCCAAGTGCACGCCACCAAGCACAGCCGCTCAGCGAGCTATGGAAAGGGCTATACTCGGAGTTTCTCTGAAGGATCGATATCGGAATGAGGTGATCCCCCAGAGAACGAAAGTAATCGACATAGCCCATCGGATCAGCTTGAAGCTGAAGTGGCAGTGGGCCGGTCATATTAGCCGCAGAACCGACAACCGTTGGGGTAAAAGTTCTCGAGTGGAGACCGCGTATCGGCAAACGTAGTGTAGGAAGCCCTCAGACTAGGTGGAGCGTCGATCTTCGCAAGGTGGCTGGCAAGAGCAGAATGAGAGTAGCCGCGGATCGTACTGTTAATTAACAGGTAATCCTACTAATATTATAAACGCGAAACTTTGTAAGTATGGATGGATGTTTGTTACTCTTTCACGTAAAAACTACTGAATGGATTTGGATGAAATTCGGCATACAGATAGTTTATAGCCTGGCTAACACATAGGATACTTTTTATCCCGATATTTCTACGGGAACGGGAACCACGCGGGTAAAACCGCGAGCGGCCGCTAGTAATAAATAAAGTAAGTATAGCAAAAACTACTGTCCTTATTGCTAGACAGAGCCTCCCATCATTGAATCAAATCATCGCTATAATTGTATTGCCAAAAGCGGGAAGGTACTTAATTGATCACAAATTAAATTATTTCATTAGTTTCTGTTTTTAAGATAGATTCTGTGTGTAAGAATTCATCTCGAGCTCCTCCGTACTTCGGAAGGCACGTGAAGCCGTTTTGGTCCCGGCTGCATTATCAGTCGTTAACAACCACCAATCTGCACTGGTCCCGCGTGGTGGTTTATGGCCCGTTCTCCCTATCCATCCATAGGGAAGGCTCGTGCCCCAGCAGCAGCTGATGATGATGATGAAATTTTTTTGTTTACGCCAAAAACTTTATAGGCTGATCCTTACTTAAAACACTTTTTATTTTCTCTATATAAATGCTTGCTCACAACGCGTAATAAATTTTATACACATTCATGATTATGGAGCATGCTGAAATATCGGATACCTACTGAAATAAAGACAACAAAAACCTTATATTTCCCGTTACTCAAAAGTTACTTTGATATTTTTTATTCGAGATACAGTTTGTCTACAGCGCAATGGAGGTTGCTGTAGTTCTGCAATCATTCAATAACGTTCTTGAAAATATTTTGGTAACAAATAAGGCGCAAAGTGAGTACAAAGAACTGTAATTAAACGATGTAGACGAGATGAGGTTGGGTAGCTCCCTAACAACGGACAGAACCAGGTTTATGGGCGGAAAATTTGGTGGTTTCTCAAGATATGCACCTATTACTATAGTGGTGCTGTGCCGGAATGTTATTGAGTGATTTAAGAGAGTATACTCCATCCTCTCGCCCGGAAGGAGCCCCAAATAAACCAGCTTCTCCCTAGCAGTCGCGTAGGTATATATTTTTTGACTTATGCCTGATTTTTTTGATCTTAAGAATAATCTGATAAAGTATTATCCAAATATTTTAAATCACATAACATACGCTATTAATAGGGCTGTTATTTAATAATACCTCCAAAAGTTTAAAATACACACAAATTTTAGGTATCGACGTTCGTCCATCCCAAACTTCAAAACCTACCCGCAAACACATGAAGGAGCTCACAGGCACGTTTGATGGCATCTGTACGGTGATGCAGAAGCTAGCTGCAGCCAACAACGTGGCCTTGGCCATACTTCTCGGCACATTCACCATCCCACTGGTCATCACGCCGTTCAACTATATCAAAACTCTTGGTACTTAATTTTACTTTTTATGCTACGAAACTATTCATCTAACCTGTGGTTGGTGTGGTGGTAGCCAAAGTAACGATAGCGAAGTTCGAAAAGAATAAAATTTATGGCATTGACATAAGCCGCGCTAAATCACGTACTTTCAATTCAATTTCTTGAAAGATGGCTCTCGCTACGATTTAGCCAGTGTCTAGTTACTTAGTCAATCTATGTCAATCCCAGACATTTTATTCTTTTTAAACTTCGCTAACGTTTTCTTAATGTTACTTTGGCTGCCGCCATTTATTGTTTTCGAACTTCGTTATCGTTTTCTTAATGTTACTTTGGCTAATCTACTGATGATACATTTACCATGCCATGACCTATGTCAATGGGCAAAGTTGTAGGAGCACTTCGTCCTGAATCCTGAGTAGTTACTGGCTATCTTACCTCTTACCGTCAGAAAATAACAGAATTTAAAACATCATTGTTAATGTTGGAAGGCCTGACTTCAGTAAGAAGTTTATAGACAGCTGATGAAGCGCAAACAGATGATTACTTTTTAGTCATCGACAATCCCGTATAAACTACATTATCTGTATAATAAATTTATAGTAGAAGTGTGAATCCCCAAAGATTGCGACTAAAGCTCTTGTCCCCCCAAAGATTGTGACTTTAAATAACTCTTGTCCCCCGCCAGCGTCCGGGTTGCCCAGTTCACCAGTGTGGATGCTTCTCCTGCCGTTCTGGTGCGTCGTCCACTTCTTTAACATCATCATGTTAGTGGAGCCTTCACACTTGATACAAATACAAGTACCAACCCTATGTATGATATTTAAAGCCGAGCAACTTCCTTTTGTTTGTGTTGTTGAATAGTAACCGGTAAACTCCAGAAAAGATTTTTTAAATCAAAATTCAAAATTCAAAAATTTTAAATTTCACATAATTAAATAACTTTTATTTGGAACAAAAATAGGTATTATTGAAAAGTGTGCTTGTTAGTGTTTGCTTACTGCAGCGCAGTCACAAACGTCCTCCTCCTGCTAAAATGGAAAAATCTTGATTTTGAAGTTGAAAGGAGTACTTGTTATTAACATCAAAGTCTGGGAATCATTTATAATCATTTATTTTCTCTAAAATAGCATACGTGGTGATTTATTACTTATAAATAAATGTTACTATTCAAGATCTACCGTACTGGCAACCTAATCAGCCAGCTCGAGAACAGCTTCACCAACGCGCACGTCTCCTCGGAGCTGGCGAAGTTTTCCACCTACGTCGCCCTCCATAAGGGCGGCTACTCCCCTCTAGGAATTTGCACACTGTCACGTTCTGTTATCCGTTCGGTAAGCGATATACGTGTTTTTTATTCCACCCTTGGCATTTTATCTTTATCAATGTCTTGGGGCGGATGGCACATTCAGCCAGTGTCAAAGTTATGGAAATTTGTTAAGTTTTGGTTATGTCTAATAATACATAAATGATAATGAGAGATATTTTTTCGAGTATCGGTAAAGTTGTGGGACTTTACTAAGACCGCACGTGGACCTCTTGATATTATAATACATTAACAACTTATTTAATACTTGATCATAAAAAGAATGTAACTTTATAATTAAAACAAAAATCGAAGTTGATTCATGTACTATTAATTGGTGTTCGTTTATTAGTTCTATCTGAATCTTAAAGTGAATGTCACCAAGATTAGGACATAGACAATGATATTAATAATATAATTTATAGAATATTTATTTATGTATTAAAAGTTTGAATCTTTTTGTTACCTACACTGTTTTCTACTTTTGTTGTCTCTCAAAATTTGCACCTCCCATGTCATTTCTGCACCACCCTAGGTTGACTGGTAGAAAATGCCTCAGGCATTAAGTCCGCCATGTAATATTTTGTTGCAAAAGTTAAAAATAAATAAATAAATATTATATTATAGATTGCTTTTCTTCTTTCAGATTCTGAGTATCATCACGACTTATCTGGTCATTATAGTTCAGTTACAATTTGAATAAATAAAACAATAAAACAAATCTCTTTACTTTTCATTTTTATTTAATTTATTCTAAATGAATCATTCATCATTGTAATCTTCTAACTTCTGTTGCACCAACAATGTTTTTTCTGCTACTTCGTCTGGATCAATTGTGTCGTCACCATTATTTGAACTTTTTTCATTATTCTCATTGGCTGCTAATGTTTTTACATCATTAAACTTAAAAACATTTCCTTCTTTTGCATAAAAACTTTTTGTATCAACATTTTCTATAAGTTGAGATTGTTCTGCATTTTTAACACTCCTTTTTGATTGTTCGTTTTCGAACCTTTTTTGGTTGTAAACATCGTTAAACGCCATCACGTTACCGTTTTCAAGTACTTCGGGCCTGTCTTGCAAGGCCACCAAAAGATGTTCGAACAACACCGGTATGCTTCGGAATATGTGATTGTATTCTTCTTTTGCGTAAGCATTGTATTCTGAACTGTTCTTTGTGTCATCTTTAACAAAAACATTTATATATATAAATAAATAAATAAATAAAAAGTTTTTTTTTTTTTTTTTTTTTTTTTTTATATATACATAGGGCAGTGGCACCAGCCTCGACAGGAACCAGTGATCGACACTTGTTTTGAAGGTTAATTGAGAGACGTAACCATCCTCCCCTCATCATCATCATCATCAGCCTACACACGTCCACTGCTGGACATGGGCCTCTCCAAGTGCACGCCACTGAGCACGATCCGCGGCTACTCTCATCCAGCTCTCGCCAGCCACCCTGCGAAGATCGTCGTTCCACCTAGTCTGAGGGCATCCTACACTACGTTTGCCGATACGCGGCCACTCAAGAACTGGTTTACCCCATCGGTTATCGGTTCTGCGGCTAATATGACCGACCCACTGCCACTTTAGCTTGCTAATCCTGTGGGTTATATCCCCTAGAGAGGTGGAATAGGGGTGGAAAGTTTGTTCGGAAAACTGTAATTTTAAAGATATTATGAACTGTTTCAGGATTATCCCTATAGATTTTGACGGGTTTTGACTTTTACTACAAACAATCTCTATTCCTCTCTAATAAACAATAGCTTTACCTGAAATAGTCTATCGGCGATCCAGTTTTTTTTTAAATATCAGTAGAGGTAGGTGGAAATAGGTGAGACCTTCATCCAGCGGTGGGACGTTAGGTATATTATGTTGTTGAAGAAAAACAATGTCAAAATGTCAAAATGGCACAGCTTCTTAAAAAATACGAAGTGTGAAATACATAATTAATAACAATCTCTATAAAAAACCAAAAAAATCAGAAGTTTCTATTTATTCGTTCGTCGTCTGTGCTTAATAAAACATAAAAATACAACTTACCATCACCAAGTACACAAGGAGAAGGCAAAAATACCAAAAACAAACAGAGTCCTGTAAATATTTGTAAATGGAACTTCATAGTGAAATGACTTCCAGTCTGCTCGAAATCAGCCTAAGAAATGCCAGAAGTATCCATAATGTATTTATGCCAAAACCATTTACAATGCCTATTGATAAGATAAGAAGCTAGGAAACCAGGCTGTTAAACGCTACATGGATAAAAGGGTTTTTTTAATGAAACTTTTTGTTAATTATAAATATTTGTGCCAGATTCGTTAAAACTAATGATAACCGCTGGTAAATACGAGTTAAAATAAATTAACATTAAATACGAATCAGCTCGCGTTCATTTTGTACATTTTTAAATTTTATTTATTTATTGTTTTAATAAAAAATGAAGTTACAATTTGCTCCTTAGTATTTAAAATCCAAAAAAAATACATAAAATTATGAAGTACGTTATTCTGACGTTTCGGATCCTTTACTCTTTTACCGTGTCCATGTTAACGTCGCGTGTAACGATGTTTACTTATTTGTATTTGTCGCCGGTGTAACTGAATAATTAACCTTTTCACCGCCCAACTATCCTGCACGCAATGTCCCACTGTACGCCACCGTATAAATAAAGATAATCAACAATTTTCTTAAGTAACATAACATCGCAGTATGATAGTTTCGCAGTAAAATCGTTCGCAGTACAGTTTTTCGATGTAACGAAACATCGCAGTAACAAGACGTCGATTTAACAAGGCGTCGCAGTATAAAGATGTCGTTGAAAAGTTTTCGAATAAACAAAATTCGAAGAAAAAGCTTTCGCACTCAGGTAGGTATCCCGTTTAGACGCACCCAATGTTTCAGCATCGGTGAGTCCCAGCGGTCAGACAACGCGTTCAGGATATGGTTCGGGCTGCCCCTGTTAAGCCACTTACTTATAACACTGATCAGCATGTAGTGCAGACGGCGCATGGCCCGCGACGCCTGCATTCGGCAGCCATCACGCGTCTTCTCCAGCTGCACCGGTGCCGTCCCCAGCACTCGAGATATTCGGAACAAAAGCAGCAGTACACCAGACACTGTACATTCCACCTGCTCATGAGGCGCTTCTGCTTCAGCCTTAAAGGGCGTTACGACTACGAAAATTCGACAAAACAATATAAATGATTCTTACGAAAAAAATATATTTTAGGTTGTTACTCGGAAAAATTTAAATTCGGGAAAGCCTTAGCCTGTTTAGTTAACATCACTCAACATCAGATGACATGAAGGTCGAGCACAGTCAACAGCAAAAGTAACTGATGATTTTTTTTTTCCTCTGTGGCAACACTACGGCTAACAGCTGATTGCATTTTGTCTCGAATTTATTTACTAATTTTATTATTTAATCTTATATTTGGTCCCAAAATTCATCACGAAACAAAATTTAAGTATATTCTAAGTGAATTTGCGTAATAATCTGTGCATAAAACTGTGTATTGTGTGTGAATTAGTGAATTGCAGGTATCGTACGTACCGGCCGGCGAGCAGTCAATGACACTGCATTTTTTGTTATTGTCAACCTTTGTCGTCTTTTTTAAATAGCATTGTATGGTAAATTTTACATTTAATTATAATAATCATTAGACAATACCGTTCTTTTTATATATTTAAAGTGATATTTGATCACTTTCGCGTTGAGGTTACTTTGTAATTTACTTTATAACCTCTCATACTTTGTTCGAACAACTTTTTGGTGTTTATCTTTATCTTTTTTTTTTTTCTAACTAACTAAAATGCCGATCACTACGCGTAGCATGACCTCAGCTCGCCAAGAAGAGAGTAAGCTCGATGTTACATTGAGAAAACTTGACTTGGCTTTGAAGGAATTAGAGGTTTCCAAGGGGTTGGTTGAACAATTGCATAGGGAAAGAGATGACAATGAGATGGAACTATTGGATTCGTTAAATAAATATGATGTTTTGAAAAAACAAATGGCTGAGCTGCACACTGAGTATAGGTTAGTAGTAGATGAGCGGGACAAGTTGCATAGCATACTGGTTGGGTTCAGGGAATGCAGTGACGAGTACGAGCAGGGCCTCAAGCGCATGTCGGTCCTGGAGCAGGAGCTGCAAGAAGCCCACCGCCACATTACCACCCTGGAGGCGGAGAAACGAGACACCATGACTTCCCATAGCCACAGCTTGTTTGATGAGTTAGTCGGTAGTGCGCCCAGCCTGGTTTCTACTGCACAAATATCGGAACCCATTGTAACAATTGATCTGACAAGTGATGACACTATAAAAACCTTAAATTTAAATACTGAAGTGGGGATTGTTCAGTGCAGTAGAAACAAATTTAAAAAGTATGTAAAAATTAATAAGTATATAGCCAAAACTAAAAAACTTATTAAGAGGCAAAAATGTATGTACAAAAAAATTATGTATATTAAAGAGAGAAGGCAACTTGGCGATGAACTTGATATGTATTCATTATTATTAGAAAATAATATTACTGAATATGACAGTGACATAATGGAAATTGAGATTTGTAACCTTCACAAATTCTTAGATAATGACGAATAAGTATAATAGTGCTAAAAATGAGTGCGAGGAACACATGCTTGCTTTAAAGTGCCTCATTCAGTCTAATTGTGACCAGTCAGACCAAAATAGCTCATCTAGCAGCCCTCAGTCAGTCTGTGAGTCCTTGTTCACTCATCATCACCAAAGTCCTTCATCTGTATCAAATAAAAATAAATATAAAAATACCAATAGTTCCTCCACTCAGAATAACATTGTAAAATCTGAGACTATCATGTTTAGTGATGAACTTGGGAAATCCATGGGCCAATTATTAAGTACGTATTTGGGACAAACTGTTACTAATTATTGTACGCCTGGTTTAACTTATCATGATATTATTAGAAAAATTATGAATTACAAATTCAATGAAAACACCACACTATTGGTTTTAGTGGGACACAGGGGAAGTATGGACAAGACTGAACTGTTAAAATGTTTTGATTTATTGTATTCATTAAATGTTAAAAATGTTGTTTTGTTCACACTTCCTTATAGCCAAAGCTTGCCACAGACTGAAAACAATATAACACATAAAATAAATATGACATTACATACTCTGACTTTTAATAATAAGAATAAATTCCATTTAATTGACCTAAATAAGTATTTAGATAATAAATTATATTTGACAAAAGATAAAATTTATCTTAATAAATATCTTAAGAGACAGATAGCATTATCGCTATCATATTATATTCAATACTCAGCCAAAAATTTGGCTAGCCTATCTACCCCTATTGGGCAGAATATTGACATTGTAAATTGTACTTTGGAATCTGTTCCAAATCAATCTGTTTACAATAATTTAAATTGATCTCTAAGACAATAGAGGAAAACTCTTGCGACTTAAATATTAAGACAAATGAAATGTCCACCTTTATAAACATTATACATCAAAACATTCAGGGCTTTTCTGGAAAAGAATTAGAATTAGAATTATATATAAATGAAAAAAATGTACATGTATTATGCTTAACCGAGCACTGGTTAAAACAATGCGAACTGTTAGTAAGCATTGATAATTATAAAGTCATTAGTTCGTTCACAAGAGAGTCTGCTATAAGAGGTGGGTCACTGATATTAATTAACGATACATTACAATCAAAGGAGCGTAAAGACATAGTATCTCTCTCAGTTGAACGAAATATTGAACTATCATGTGCGGAGCTCGAGCAGTATGTTATTGTTTGTGTGTATAGGCCTCCCTCTGGTAGTTACCACTTATTTGAGTCCATTATGGAAGAAACCTTGCAAAAGGTATGCAATTGTAAAAAGAGGATAGTTGTATGTGGCGACTTTAATATAAATATTTTAGATGACTCACAGAACTCGGTAAGGTTTCTTAATCTTTTCAAATCGTTTAACTTGCAAAATCTTTTTGATGAACCTACAAGAGTTACAGCCACATCAGCTACCTGTTTAGATAATATTTTTTCTAATTGTAATGATATTGAGAAATCAATAATAAATTTTATAAATTCTGATGATCACAGTGGTCAGATAGTTAGATTTGAGCACCAATATGAACGTCCTTCAATGAATATTTTATACAGGCCAGTGACCACTAATCGATTAGACAGATTTAAGAAGAATGTTAATGATAAAGTGTTACAAATACCATGTAACAATGACAAAGCGAACAACTTATACGACAATCTATTCGAAATAATCAAAAAAGAGTTTAATAACAATTTTACTCAAAAATTAATCAAAGTAGATAAGTCTAAAACTAAATTCAGTGATTGGGCCACAGCTGGCATCTACAGGAGTAGAAATAGATTGTATCAATTATATGATATAAAGGCAAACTCTAAGGATCCAAGTGTAATTGAATATGTTAAAAATTATTCAAAAATGTTCAAAAAAGTTTGTTCCATAGCAAAGGCCAACTACATTCGGGCAAAGATTGTGAATTCAAAAAATAAAATAAAAGCCACTTGGAACGTCATTAATAAAGAAACTTGTAAAGTAAGGTCTCGTGATCGTATACTTGAACTCAAAGTCGATAATGCTTACATCAATGGTGATACGGAAGTGGCAGCCGCGTTTGAAACATTTTTCTCAAAAATTCCACTCATTACATCAAATAAATTAAATTCTTGTAAACATCTTGCCCAGTCTCTTCTTGTATCGAGTGTAAAAATATGTAATATTCGATTCAATTTTCACTATATTGATTCTGATATAATAATAAAAGCTTTTAGACAACTTAATATAAAAAAGACTGAGGATCTTTGGGGTATCTCCACTGATATTTTAAAATCTATAATATCTTCTATCGCGTCTAATTTAGCAATAATATTTAATAAATGCGTTGATGAATGTGTATTTCCAGATTTAATGAAGTACAGTAAAATTATACCGTTATTTAAAACAGGCGATAAAAGTGACTCATCTAATTTTCGGCCTATATCCATACTACCGGCTCTTAGTAAAATTTTTGAAAAAGTTATTTTTAATCAATTGCTGTCACATTTTACAGATAACCAGTTACTTCATAACAAACAATTCGGTTTCACTAAAGGTAGAAATACAACCGACGCGGGAGTTGCACTCATTAAGCATATTTTCGATGCATGGGAGCAGAAACAGGATGCGATAGGTATCTTTTGTGATTTATCGAAAGCTTTCGACTGTGTCGATCACGATACTTTATTATTAAAAATGGAACATTATGGTGTCTCAGACAACTCACTTACCTTATTGAAATCATACCTCACTGGCAGAGTTCAAAAAGTTAATATTAACGGTACTGATTCTTCTGGCGCCCCATTACTTATGGGGGTGCCCCAGGGTTCAATATTAGGACCTCTTTTATTTCTCATTTATGTAAATGATCTACCTTACTACACCGAAGATCTTTGTGAGATAGTATTATTTGCTGATGACACCTCATTGATTTTTAAAGTTGATAGACATAGAGCAATATTTGACGACGTAAGTAATACTCTCTCTCAAATATTACATTGGTTTACCACTAATAACCTGCTGCTTAATGCAAAAAAAACTAAATGTGTGAAATTCACGATGCCCAATGTGAAGCAGGTTAATACCAGTATCACTATGAACGATGAAATAGTTGAAATAGTTAACTCGACAGTTTTTCTGGGTATTACCTTAGATCATAAATTACAATGGGGTTCTCATATTGCTGCCCTGGCAGGAAGACTTAGCTCAGCTGCCTATGCGGTTAGAAAAATGAGGTCACTTACTGATGTAGAAACGGCAAGATTGGTTTACTTTAGTTACTTTCACAGCGTCATGTCGTATGGTATTTTATTGTGGGGCTCAGCGGCTGACATTGAAACCATTTTTGTTTTACAGAAAAGAGCCATTCGAGCTATTTATAGCCTTAAGCCCCGTGATACGCTGAGAGAGTTATTTAAGCAGATTAATATTTTAACTGTAGCTTCACAGTATATTTATGAAAATATCATTTATGTTTATAAAAACTTAGATAAATTCGAAAAAAAAGTAATACCCATAATTTTAACACAAGAAATAAAAACAAACTTGCTGTTCCAAAACTTAGACTCAATAAAGTTGGTAATTCATTTGTTGGGAAATGTATAAAAATATACAATAAAGTGCCTTTCACTCTAACAGAATTGCCACTACACAAGTTTAAGACAGAAATAAAACAAGGTCTAATGAAAAAAGGTTACTATAAAATTGATGATTATTTTAATGATAAAAATGTGTGGTCATCTTAGTCTGCTCGCCTGCACATGTTATTTCACATTGTAAGTAGTTACACTTTTTTATAAAAGGTTATTATTAAAGTCAAAGAATAATTAGATGATAAAACAGCCTGGTTGTAATAAAAAACACATTATACTCTATTTGTATCAATATACATAATAAAATTAATTTATATAATTTTTATACTGATATGATAGTTTTGAACAGTGTCCTACAGATAACAAACAGCGTTGCGTTAAATAGATCATTAAGTTTTTATTTAAAGTATCTTGAGTGTGTCATGCTCTCTTTATTGTCTCTGCGGTGGTGGCGTGTGCGTCGGGTCGTTACGTTCCCTAAAATATGGTTGAGCGAAGCGATGGATTCATATGTCATACTCGTGAACGGGTGCCGCCTGTGGAGGCTGGTCTGCTCTTGCATACTTATCTTATTGTTAGTATTAATTACTATAGTTTGACTTTGTTTTTCTTAAACAATTTTTGACTTTTATTAGAGTACTGTAGTGGTACTGTATGACATTGTGGAAATTGAAACTTATACCAGATGTAAATTTGATATATTAGATTTGTTTTTTTTTTTTTTTTTACATGTTGTGGTTGTCTTCTATATTTTTTTGTGTTTATTTGTAATGGAAAGTGTCCTGCTATGATAGGGCATTTTTCAATTTTTATTTTTTTTGACGCTGTAAGGGAGAAAAGAGCTGGACACTTGCTGAGTTTCTTGCCGGTTCTTCTCAGTGCAAGATCTCCCGCCCAGAGTAGACTTACGAACCGATGGCATAGCGACATTCATAAGAGCTACTTGTAGCCTAAACTGAATAAATGATTTTTGAATTTGAATTTGAATTGGTCTTTCAAAATATGAAATCAGTATGAAAATCAAAACTTTTTAAATGCATATCGAAAAACCTTCGAGTGTCTACTAGTACCTGCAGATTTTGACTGTGGTTATATAGAAAATACCGACTTACACTATTTATTTATTTCTTCACTTGGAAAACTAACAGCTATTAAACAAAGTAGAAACTTAAAAATAGCAACAAAAAGCCAATTACATGTCCTCACATATAGCAACAAATTAATGTAGGGTTATATTTACATTACAAGCATAGCACATTAACTCAATAAAAACAGAACAACACATTAACAGCACAGCACTTTAGCCATTAAAAAACTATCGAAACTTAATTTTGAAATCTAGTAAACATCATCTACTTTTGCTGTTGACTGTATCTACCTAATTACCCTTAAGAAATATTAAATAAAAGTCTAGAGACTCTTAATAAATAAAAAATAAAAAAGACCAAATACTACAAAAACAGAAAAAACAGTCATTTTGAAATTTGGACACAAGTCTTCTGTCGTGTCAGCTACGAATCTTTGTAGGTACACGCGTAATTATCATTTTAAAACCTATCGAACCCTTTGTTGGATCCCTGGTAGATACGGGGAATAATGGAGCCATGCTTGGATTTGAAATTCAAATCACTTTGTTAAAAGTTCTGATTATGAAAATTATAGAAATATTTTTTTCCTTTTATAACTTACTTATTATTAATGTTTATATAATTTTTAACGCAAATTTTGTTGCGAGCTATCGTGGTTCTAACCAGCCCGCCGAAACTATTCAACACTATTTACTTTTTACTTTGAAAGCCAAAGGCGCCCATTCAATGTTAACAACTACCGTCATTAACATCCGATCATAATATTTTTACAAAGTTAAGAAGTAGGCAAGCTATTTATAAATGTTTATATAATTTTTAACGCAAATTTTATTGCGAACAAATTACAAAAACACAAATGCTGAAAAAATTTCCACGAGCAGGGTTTGAACCTGCACCCTTCTGACATACCGGGTCAGGTGCTCTTCCAATTGAGCTATCGTGGTTCTAACTTCTAACTAGCTTTCAAAGTAAAAAGTAAATAGTGTTGAATAGTTTCGGCGGGCTGGTTAGAACCACGATAGCTCAATTGGAAGAGCACCTGACCCGGTATGTCAGAAGGGTGCAGGTTCAAACCCTGCTCGTGGAAATTTTTTCAGCATTTGTGTTTTTTTTTACTTATTATTATTACTTACCGTTATATTTGTGGACTTTCATTTTATTGGGTATGTTAGCTATGAATGAACTAGTAGGTTTAGGTCACTGTTTCCTTATTAGTTATTACTGAACATAAACAAAGGCAATAGAATTAAAACTAATACATGTAACCTATCATATCATCAAAGTTATTATGTCCGTAATATGGCAAACGGAAGGCTGGTAAAGTACATAGAAGGTAGGTTATAATTTTCTCTAATTATACTTACAAGAACAAAAAGCTACACGCGCCGATCAAATATTATATTTTAAATCTATAATATTAATTCATCATCATCATCATCATCATCATCATCAGCCTATACTAGTCCACTGCTGGACATAGGCCTCTCCAAGTGCACGCCACCAAGCACAGCCGCTCAGCGAGCTATGGAAAGGGCTATACTCGGAGTTTCTCTGAAGGATCGATATCGGAATGAGGTGATCCCCCAGAGAACGAAAGTAATCGACATAGCCCATCGGATCAGCTTGAAGCTGAAGTGGCAGTGGGCCGGTCATATTAGCCGCAGAACCGACAACCGTTGGGGTAAAAGTTCTCGAGTGGAGACCGCGTATCGGCAAACGTAGTGTAGGAAGCCCTCAGACTAGGTGGAGCGTCGATCTTCGCAAGGTGGCTGGCAAGAGCAGAATGAGAGTAGCCGCGGATCGTACTGTTAATTAACAGGTAATCCTACTAATATTATAAACGCGAAACTTTGTAAGTATGGATGGATGTTTGTTACTCTTTCACGTAAAAACTACTGAATGGATTTGGATGAAATTCGGCATACAGATAGTTTATAGCCTGGCTAACACATAGGATACTTTTTATCCCGATATTTCTACGGGAACGGGAACCACGCGGGTAAAACCGCGAGCGGCCGCTAGTAATAAATAAAGTAAGTATAGCAAAAACTACTGTCCTTATTGCTAGACAGAGCCTCCCATCATTGAATCAAATCATCGCTATAATTGTATTGCCAAAAGCGGGAAGGTACTTAATTGATCACAAATTAAATTATTTTATTAGTTTCTGTTTTTAAGATAGATTCTGTGTGTAAGAATTCATCTCGAGCTCCTCCGTACTTCGGAAGGCACGTGAAGCCGTTTTGGTCCCGGCTGCATTATCAGTCGTTAACAACCACCAATCTGCACTGGGCCCGCGTGGTGGTTTATGGCCCGTTCTCCCTATCCATCCATAGGGAAGGCTCGTGCCCCAGCAGCAGCTGATGATGATGATGAAACTTTTTTGTTTACGCCAAAAACTTTATAGGCTGATCCTTACTTAAAACACTTTTTATTTTCTCTATATAAATGCTTGCTCACAACGCGTAATAAATTTTATACACATTCATGATTATGGAGCATGCTGAAATATCGGATACCTACTGAAATAAAGACAACAAAAACCTTATATTTCCCGTTACTCAAAAGTTACTTTGATATTTTTTATATTTATTTTTTAGTCGCCGCAGCCTGCCAGCCTGTACTCGACTTACGAGTACAGCTACATAATGGTGATACTCCTCGAGATACAGTTTGTCTACAGCGCAATGGAGGTTGCTGTAGTTCTGCAATCATTCAATAACGTTCTTGAGAATATTTTGGTAACAAATAAGGCGCAAAGTGAGTACAAAGAACTGTAATTAAACGATGTAGACGAGATGAGGTTGGGTAGCTCCCTAACAACGGACAGAACCAGGTTTATGGGCGGAAAATTTGGTGGTTTCTCAAGATATGCACCTATTACTATAGTGGTGCTGTGCCGAATGTTATTGAGTGATTTAAGAGAGTATACTCCATCCTCTCGCCCGGAAGGAGCCCCAAATAAACCAGCTTCTCCCTAGCAGTCGCGTAGGTATATATTTTTTGACTTATGCCTGATTTTTTTGATCTTAAGAATAATCTGATAAAGTATTATCCAAATATTTTAAATCACATAACATACGCTATTAATAGGGCTGTTATTTAATAATACCTCCAAAAGTTTAAAATACACACAAATTTTAGGTATCGACGTTCGTCCATCCCAAACTTCAAAACCTACCCGCAAACACATGAAGGAGCTCACAGGCACGTTTGATGGCATCTGTACGGTGATGCAGAAGCTAGCTGCAGCCAACAACGTGGCCTTGGCCATACTTCTCGGCACATTCACCATCCCACTGGTCATCACGCCGTTCAACTATATCAAAACTCTTGGTACTTAATTTTACTTTTTATGCTACGAAACTATTCATCTAACCTGTGGTTGGTGTGGTGGTAGCCAAAGTAACGATAGCGAAGTTCGAAAAGAATAAAATTTATGGCATTGACATAAGCCGCGCTAAATCACGTACTTTCAATTCAATTTCTTGAAAGATGGCTCTCGCTACGATTTAGCCAGTGTCTAGTTACTTAGTCAATCTATGTCAATCCCAGACATTTTATTCTTATTAAACTTCGCTAACGTTTTCTTAATGTTACTTTGGCTGCCGCCATTTATTGTTTTCGAACTTCGTTATCGTTTTCTTAATGTTACTTTGGCTGATCTACTGATGATACATTTACCATGCCATGATCTATGTCAATGGGCAAAGTTGTAGGAGCACTTCGTCCTGAATCCTGAGTAGTTACTGGCTATCTTACCTCTTACCGTCAGAAAATAACAGAATTTAAAACATCATTGTTAATGTGGGAAGGCCTGACTTCAGTAAGAAGTTTATAGACAGCTGATGAAGCGCAAACAGATGATTACTTTTCAGTCATCGACAATCCCGTATAAACTACATTATCTCTATAATAAATTTATAGTAGAAGTGTGAATCCCCAAAGATTGCGACTAAAGCTCTTGTCCCCCCAAAGATTGTGACTTTAAATAACTCTTGTCCCCCGCCAGCGTCCGGGTTGCCCAGTTCACCAGTGTGGATGCTTCTCCTGCCGTTCTGGTGCGTCGTCCACTTCTTTAACATCATCATGTTAGTGGAGCCTTCACACTTGGTACAAATACAAGTACCAACCCTATGTATGATATTTAAAGCCGAGCAACTTCCTTTTGTTTGTGTTGTTGAATAGTAACCGGTAAACTCCAGAAGAGATTTTTTAAATCAAAATTCAAAATTCAAAAATTTTAAATTTCACATAATTAAATAACTTTTATTTGGAACAAAAATAGGTATTATTGAAAAGTGTGCTTGTTAGTGTTTGCTTACTGCAGCGCAGCCACAAACGTCCTCCTCCAGTATAAGATGGCGCCTGCTAAAATGGAAAAATCTTGATTTTGAAGTTGAAAGGAGTACTTGTTATTAACATCAAAGTCTGGGAATCATTTATAATCATTTATTTTCTCTAAAATAGCATACGTGGTGATTTATTACTTATAAATAAATGTTACTATTCAAGATCTACCGTACTGGCAACCTAATCAGCCAGCTCGAGAACAGCTTCACCAACGCGCACGTCTCCTCGGAGCTGGCGAAGTTTTCCACCTACGTCGCCCTCCATAAGGGCGGCTACTCCCCTCTAGGAATTTGCACACTGTCACGTTCTGTTATCCGTTCGGTAAGCGATATACGTGTTTTTTATTCCACCCTTGGCATTTTATCTTTATCAATGTCTTGGGGCGGATGGCACATTCAGCCAGTGTCAAAGTTATGGAAATTTGTTAAGTTTTGGTTATGTCTAATAATACATAAATGATAATGAGAGATATTTTTTCGAGTATCGGTAAAGTTGTGGGACTTTACTAAGACCGCACGTGGACCTCTTGATATTATAATACATTAACAACTTATTTAATACTTGATCATAAAAAGAATGTAACTTTATAATTAAAACAAAAATCGAAGTTGATTCATGTACTATTAATTGGTGTTCGTTTATTAGTTTTATCTGAATCTTAAAGTGAATGTCACCAAGATTAGGACATATACAATGATATTAATAATATAATTTATAGAATATTTATTTATGTATTAAAAGTTTGAATCTTTTTGTTACCTACACTGTTTTCTACTTTTGTTGTCTCTCAAAATTTGCACCTCCCATGTCATTTCTGCACCACCCTAGGTTGACTGGTAGAAAATGCCTCAGGCATTAAGTCCGCCATGTAATATTTTGTTGCAAAAGTTAAAAATAAATAAATAAATATTATATTATAGATTGCTTTTCTTCTTTCAGATTCTGAGTATCATCACGACTTATCTGGTCATTATAGTTCAGTTACAATTTGAATAAATAAAACAATAAAACAAATCTCTTTACTTTTCATTTTTATTTAATTTATTCTAAATGAATCATTCATCATTGTAATCTTCTAACTTCTGTTGCACCAACAATGTTTTTTCTGCTACTTCGTCTGGATCAATTGTGTCGTCACCATTATTTGAACTTTTTTCATTATTCTCATTGGCTGCTAATGTTTTTACATCATTAAACTTAAAAACATTTCCTTCTTTTGCATAAAAACTTTTTGTATCAACATTTTCTATAAGTTGAGATTGTTCTGCATTTTTAACACTCCTTTTTGATTGTTCGTTTTCGAACCTTTTTTGGTTGTAAACATCGTTAAACGCCATCACGTTACCGTTTTCAAGTACTTCGGGCCTGTCTTGCAAGGCCACCAAAAGATGTTCGAACAACACCGGTATGCTTCGGAATATGTGATTGTATTCTTCTTTTGCGTAAGCATTGTATTCTGAACTGTTCTTTGTGTCATCTTTAACAAAAACATTTATATAAATAAATAAATAAATAAAAAGTTTATTTTATTATTATTTTTTTTTATTTTTTTATATACATAGGGCAGTGGCACCAGCCTCGACAGGAACCAGTGATCGACACTTGTTTTGAAGGTTAATTGAGAGACGTAACCATCCTCCCCTCATCATCATCATCATCAGCCTACACACGTCCACTGCTGGACATAGGCCTCTCCAAGTGCACGCCACTGAGCACGATCCGCGGCTACTCTCATCCAGCTCTTGCTCCTGCGAAGATCGTCGTTCCACCTAGTCTGAGGGCATCCTACACTACGTTTGCCGATACGCGGCCACTCAAGAACTGGTTTACCCCATCGGTTATCGGTTCTGCGGCTAATATGACCGACCCACTGCCACTTTAGCTTGCTAATCCTATGGGTTATCTCCCCTAGAGAGGTGGAATAGGGGTGGAAAGTTTATTCGGAAAACTGTAATTTTAAAGATATTATGAACTGTTTCAGGATTATCCCTATAGATTTTGACGGGTTTTGACTTTTACTACAAACAATCTCTATTCCTCTCTAATAAACAATAGCTTTACCTGAAATAGTCTATCGGCGATCCAGTTTTTTTTTAAATATCAGTAGAGGTAGGTGGAAATAGGTGAGACCTTCATCCAGCGGTGGGACGTAAGGTATATTATGTTGTTGAAGAAAAACAATGTCAAAATGTCAAAATGGCACAGCTTCTTATAAAATACGAATGTGTGAAATACATAATTAATAACAATCTTTATAAAAAACCAAAAAAATCAGAAGTTTCTATTTATTCGTTCGTCGTCTGTGCTTAATAAAACATAAAAATACAACTTACCATCACCAAGTACACAAGGAGAAGGCAAAAATACCAAAAACAAACAGAGTCCTGTAAATATTTGTAAATGGAACTTCATAGTGAAATGACTTCCAGTCTGCTCGAAATCAGCCTAAGAAATGCCAGAAGTATCCATAATGTATTTATGCCAAAACCATTTACAATGCCTATTGATAAGATAAGAAGCTAGGAAACCAGGCTGTTAAACGCTACATGGATAAAAGGGTTTTTTTAATGAAACTTTTTGTTAATTATAAATATTTGTGCCAGATTCGTTAAAACTAATGATAACCGCTGGTAAATACGAGTTAAAATAAATTAACATTAAATACGAATCTGCTCGCGTGCATTTTGTACTTTTTTAAATTTTATTTATTTATTGTTTTAATAAAAAATGAAGTTACAATTTGCTCCTTAGTATTTAAAATCCAAAAAAAATACATAAAATTATGAAGTACGTTATTCTGACGTTTCGGATCCTTTACTCTTTTACCGTGTCCATATTAACGTCGCGTGTAACGATGTTTACTTATTTGTATTTGTCGCCGGTGTAACTGAATAATTAACCTTTTCACCGCCCAACTATCCTGCACGCGATGTCCCACTGTACGCCACCGTATAAATGTATTTTAATAAAGTAGGTACAAAAAAGAACTTCTTTAGAAGTGCTGGCGTGGACAGCACGAAAATCTAGAACTTTTAAAGAAGTTGTTGGCAGTAAAAAGGTTAATAAAAACTTATAAAAAGAAATATACATTTTAATAGAAATTTCATGGACCTACCTATCCTGATTGTTGTTTTGTTATTATTGTTATTTTAATTGTCTGTAATGTTTGTGTGATCGTCAAGAAATGTATTCTTAGTCTTATTCTGAAACAGCAGCTTACTACCAAGGCAAATAAGGAACAGCTTTACCTTACTTTCCCGCCGCCGGCGCGGACGCGAGTTATACTGTGCTGTGCTGCGAATGCCTCATGGACACTGTAACGCCTGGCCCCGTTATCTAATACCCCCCGAGGGGTTATTTTACATTCTTATTTTGTATGTGTTTGTATTTTACAATATAAAACAAAAAGATAGCACATAAAGAAAAGACTTGTCTTTGTTAGGAATCGAACCCATGACAATAAATATACAGGCGACTGCTTTTCCAATTGAGCTATGTGTCGACATTTGGGAGTTCTTCAGTGTTAAGGAGGATGCAAATAAGGCATATTCCCAAGAATGGAATAAAATAAATACATTGCATACATACATTACATACCTAACGAAGATAATTTATGTTGGTAATTTACATAATATTGATATCTGATCTAGATTTTATTTGCGTGTTTCCTATCTGGAGTTGTGACATCCGACTTGTATTGTAACATACCTATAATTAAATATTATTTAGTTAATTTTTCATCACATATATAATTCAGTTATGGAGAGGAGTTGGCACATACATTTTCAAAATGTCGTCAGGCAAGGTGTTCTTCGTTCTCTTGGCAACGATTTTCGGTAAGAGTTCTTATTCATAACATAATATAGCTAAGTATATTATTATAGTAAATACCTATAGTAACCTTCGCATTCTTTCTTAAGTGTCATTTGTCTTCTTTTCTTTAAGTGTCTAATCAATATAATAATATTAACGTTATTTAACGCAAACTACTAAGTATAATAGTAACCTTTACATTCCTTTTAATGTGACTTATCCCCTTTTTCTTTACATTCCTTTTAATGTGACTTAAGTATCCCCTTTTTTTCTTTAATAACCCCACAAAATCTATTTCTGTGAATAACCTTCTGATCAATAAAATTATTTAACACGATTTAACGCAAATTACGTCTATATACATTTATTGACTGTCCTGACTCAATGATTCATCATCGCCGAGCCGAAACCGCTGAAGCTAATAAAATTAATTTGGACTTTAATAATGACTTGTCCTGACTGACTGATCCATCATCGCCGAGCCGAAAATGACGTAACCAGCCACTAAGAAAGGATTTTGCTGAAATCATCTACTAATGGGGTCAAATATGGGGTGTAAGTTTGTATAAAAGTCCGTCAGTTATGAAGTAAAATACATGAAAACTGATAATTGACTTTTTGAAAAGAAATAAAGAATGACATGTCTTAGGAATTTTGTTTATTTTCCTCTAAAAGAGTGAAATAGGGAAAAAGGTGTTTTTGGGGAAATCGTTATTTTTAAAGTAATAACTATAAAAATAAATAACTTAATCGATCTTTAGATTTTTCAATAAAAATGTAGAATGACGTGTTTTAGTGTTTTTTGAAAACCTCCCCTGAAGGTGAAATAGGGATGGAAAGTTCGTATGGAAATCTGTCATTAAAAGTTAAATTCTTCGGTATTTGGCCTGGTTAGGAATTATGAAGTATTTAAGGATTATCCTTATAGTTCTTAACCTTTAATAAGTTTGGCTTTTATTACAAATAATCCAAGGAGTGTAGCCCACGTGAGCAAAGCCGCGAGCTAGTTGCTAGAGCTAGTTGCTAGAGCTAGAGCTAGTTGAGTAGGTATAAAAGTGTTCTTCGCATACAAAACCGAGTCGTCGTCGTTTAAAATGCTATTTTCATCCCATATTATTAATTTGTTTTTCAATCTAGCTCTCCAAATGGCCGAGAGCAAGTATCGTTTCATAAGATCACCAGGCACGGTGGAAATGGAACTTCCCGACTATTCAGCCGAGCGGGAAGACCAGAACAAGGAGTTTGAGAAGCAACGTGACGAAGAGGAGAAATATTGGCAGGGGGAAGGGGAGAGGGGCCAGGACAAATACGGCAGTATGGAAGAAAGCAGGTGACAACATAGTTTATAAGAATATTAGGACGGTAAATCATAATTAACTAAATCTATAAACTATAAACGTCTCACTGTTGGGCTCAGGCCTTCCCATATAAACAATAGCAGGTGGGAAGGTCTCTCAATAACAATGCAAGTTGGTGGGTATCATCGTCTGCCATCTCAAAAAAACCAGGACCAACGGCTAAACGTGGCTTTCAAACGAGGAGCTCGAGATATTTTAAATTTCTACCGGATCACCAGCCGGCATTGCGAAAGATCCAAGAAAGCAATTCGAAAGCACAAACATCCGAAAGCAAAACACAGGCAGATGTGGTTTCCTAACAATACAGTTACAGTTAGCCTGTATTTCCCATTGTTAAGCAAAGGCCACAATGACTTTAGTAAATTCCTGAGTAAAAAGAATATTTCAGTTGTTGATATAATTGATAATCATATCACGAACCATCCTTAATCCATATGTACTAGGTCTCCCCTAAGTTTAACTAAAATGATTTAACATTTAACAGAGAACGTAACAGGGAAAACAACGAAGAGAAATATGAAAACGAGAAGCAACATCACGACGAACAACAGGACAACTACCACAAGGAAACAGAAGAAAGGTACAACAACAATAAAAATAACCTAGAAGAACACAACAGCAGTAACGAAAAACATCTCAACGAACAACAAGGACAGAACAACAACAGCGATAGAAGAAATCAAACGGCTGAAGACTTTCAATCAGAATCTGATGACAAAGGAGAAAGGTACGGAGAAAAAGGGGCAGACTACAAGAATGAAAGAGAGGAGGATATGCAAAATTACGAGATGGAAGGCAAAGGCCCGTCTGTTAGCTATCAGAATTGATGATTATCATTTGTTTATATTAACTTTGAGGGCGTTACATGTATTGAAATATATATAAAATAAAAGCATTTGAAAAATTATCTCTTTGTAATTAGTTTTACTTAGACAAAGACCTACTGCTGTTGCTGGGTTACCTAAATACTTAGATTATATTCATATCCTTACATACAAGTTGCTTACATTAAAACGTTTTGTGTGATATTAACAAGGACAGATCTTCAATTTCTCTAATCTGGATAAATGCCTTTAATAATCAAAACTTTCACTAACTGTTAATTTAGAGATGGTAGCTAAACAGTTTCTATCGAATTGAAATCACATAATTTTGGTTCAATAAAAAAGTTTATCCATTTTGACGTGAAAGAAGGAAATATTTATAAAATACAGTAAAAAAATTAAATGTGAAGCCTTCCCGGTAGCATAATGGTCAGTGCAGCCGCCCGGATTGTGAAGACCCAGGTTCGATTCCTGGCTGGGTAGGGTAGGCATTTCATTTTTTCACTGTATTTTATAAATATTTAATTCAGCTTCAGTGCAGCAATTAGCACTTAAAAATAAAAAGTGAAAGAAGGATTTACAAACAAACATACCTGTTTGCATTGTATAAAAATAACAATAGTTAGGACAGCATAGTTTGTAATTAACTTTATATCATTGACATTGACCATTCTAAATAGCAACATGGTCGTTATGCTCAAAGTGTGAGATAATCATATAAATTCGACGCAAATCGTGCTATTTCCCGCCGCTTCTGGTAAATGAGGGAATAATGTACATTATTAGTACATCTGAACTATTTATTTGAAAGAAAGAACACATCAAGAGTCATTATGTCGATGTGGTAAAGTCCATTTTACAATTGCAACGGGCTTTATTCAGCCTTTTGTCTGGATAAGTGCTGTCATTCTAAACCCATTCATTAAAGGGATTGACAACAGTTTTTTGTGCCCACACCACACGATCTCAGTAGTAGAGTTTTAAGCTGCTCTTTTACACGCTACTGTTATTTTATAATTGTTTTTTAATCAATTTAGGCTACAAAATATTAGCTCCTAAAATGTCAATAGTTACTTTATCGGTTCGAAAGTCTACAGGTTGGTGGGAGGAGATTGTACTGACACGAATGAAACTGGTCAGAAACTCCACAATAGTATATTTTTCTTCCTACTTTTATATTAGTCTTGTTCATTGATTGTGGGGGAGACAATGGGTCCATGGGGACCGGAGGCAGAGTTAAGTGTTCGCCTTATTGAGGCCTCCGGTGACAAGAAAGCTGGCTGGCTACCTCTGTCAACATAATATTAGCCTGGCAATCCTGGTAATTCTTGGGACCGTATCCATGAGTAGGTACAAAGTTGGAAGACATCTTTATTTATAGCTATAGGTATTTAATTTAAATATGTTTTTTTCTCTTTTTTTGAGTGTTAAGTATAATTATGTTACTTGAGTTTTGTCTTGTGGTAGTTGTAATGTTAGTAGGTTTGTATTTATTTAATTATTTATTATTTTGGTAGTTACACAATGTTTCCAACCTCTGCCTACCAATTAAGTTGTCATGGAAATATAAGCGGTAATACGCTGTCATCATTCAGAATCACGACATAAACATGTTGAAAGCGACCGTTACAGTGGTGTTAATATGCGCGTTTACGTTGCTAACCCCTGGCAGGGCTGCCACAAAAGACGACTCTAAAGCTTTGCCGAAAAATTTATCGACGACCGGGAATAATGAAGAGAACACGAACTCTAGTGCGATAGAAGATATAATGGACGAATGCAATGAAACGTTCCGTATTGAGATAGGTAAGGGATAGCAATTTTATTATAATGATGGTTATATAGGTATATAATTTTACGCAAATTTTGTTGAGAACAAATAACAATTTGGAACATTTATAACATTTCATTCCAACACTTTTCCGTATTCTTTATTTTTATCGGCATAGCTAGAACCTTGTGAAATCTTCGAAACAAAGTAACATAATGCGCACGTTCAATTAACCCCTTCTATGGTCTACGTCTACGCCATAGACTATGGGATAAAATATTGGGAAGACTACGCCGTGGGCGAATAGAATAGTAAAGGTATAGCAAAGAATAGTAAAAGATTTTAGCTACGCCGTAGAGACTACGGCGTAGCTAAAACCTTTTTAGTTGTAAAAACAATGCAACATATGAATGTTTATTTAAATGTATCGCTGGTCTGGTAATCTGGTTAGAGAATAAGTATTAGGCTTTATTTATGTCGCAGGCTACGCCGCCGCCGCGCCGTAGCTAAAACTATTGAAGAGGTTAAGCACAGAGGCGTGCTTATAGGGTTGAGCAACAAACGAAACAAAATATCTGCTGTAATGCTTGCGCCATTTATTGACCACATCAATGAATATAAACAAGCTTAATTTAAACATGTACAATAATGGATTTGAACAGATAATTATTTAATACGAACAAGCTACGATCCGACATCGTTCGGTGCAAAAAGGGAAGCGACAGGAAGGATGTGTCACAGCTGTCACACATAGTGATAGGCAAAGGTAATGTTGGTATACAGCCCAGTTGTACATTCTAACAAAAACCTTATTAGTAAAAAACGCATGGTTAGAGAATAGTAGAAGGCTCTACCCTCCGATGGAAATCGTAACCATGAATGAATGTTATTAATGAAATTAAATTTAATTCATTTTTTTTAAACTTCTCTTTGGGTGCTTAATGTGAGTTTTGTTTACTATCCATATTCATTCGAATAGGTTTACGAAAACGAAAATTAGTATGGCATATGGCGTATGTCACCAGGAGGCGGTGCTTCAATGCCATACTAATATTCGATTTCATTTTTGTAAACGAATGAATACGGATAGTAAAGAAAACTCACATCTACAGTGCTATTCTCTAAGCAAAACAGCGTCGACCTTGACATTGAACTCGCTCATAACATGCAAACGAATGTAGACTGTATTACTTTTACAAGTAGGTTAAAATTCGTTTGCAAGTTATGACCGAGTTCAACGTCGAGTTCGACGCTGTTTTGCTTACAGAATAGCGCTGCTGGGCACCCTGGTTAGAAGTAAGACCACCGACCGCAGAGCCAGAGGTCTTAGTTACAATTTCCATCGGGAGGTGCCTACTAGTCTACGACATGGATAAAACCTTCTACACTAGTCTCTCAGTAGACCAGACATTCATATATTATTACTAGCGGCCGCTCGCGATTTCACACGCGTGGTTCCCGTTCCCGTGGGAATATCGGGATAAAAAGTATCCTATGTTTTAATCAAGATTATAAGCTATCTGTATGCCGAATTTTATCCAAATCCATACATCCGTAGCAGCGTGAAGAAGCAACAAATACACACATACACACAAACTTTCGCATTTATAATATTAGTGTGACTAGCGGCCGCTCGCGGTTCACCCGCGTGGTTCCCGTTCCCGTGGGAATATCGAAAAAAAAAGTATCCTATGTTTTAATCCAGGTTATAAACTATCTGTATGCCGAATTTCATTCAAATCCATCCATCTGTTGCAGCGTGAATAAGCAACAAATATACACACATACACGCAAACTTTCTCATTTATAATATTAATGTGATAGTGTGATGTTGCATTGTTTTCACAAGTGATAAGTTTTTAGCTACGCCGTATTACACTCGTACATTACTTTTGTATAACTATACAAAAGATTTTGTATTGTAGAGTATTGCACTCGGTTTGGTTAGTAATAGTGCTAGAAGTCCGCCTGGCCAGCTATCACTATCATATGCTTGTCGCTATCGCTATAACAACAATGTTGGTAGCGTATTGTTATGTGCTGTCAGTTAGAGGTTAGCTAGCCAGATCCTCAGTGGTTGAGGCTTCTGGGTAAAGTGCGCTGCTAAAGTGCTTATGCCTTTGGCCTTATAGAAACTTACCATGACGCAATATGGCCAAGTGCTTCCCCGTAGTAGAATTTAAGAAAAAATCGGTTGTCTGTAAAGTCGGTTTACTGACGATAGTTGAACGTGACAACGTCATAAGAAAAAACTGATGGAATGGTTTCATTTTTCAAAAGAAAATTTTAATTTTATTTGTCATTTCAGACACGTTGTTATGATATGTGGAAGATTTAACATTTATGTTTTAATTTTTTGAACTACGCTCGATAATTGTTTCAATCGAATAGTAAAGCAATTGATTTTTTACTCATCGTGAAGTAGTTCTGTTAACTTATTGTTATAGTTTTTTCAATTATAGCATAACCTACAATCGCTGCATTAGCCTAGCAAGCACTTCAAGCCTTAAATGGAACGCCTCAGAGCGAGGTAACGCCGCATATGTCATGTTTTTTCGTGCGTGTAGCCGGCTCCATCGAATTATAAGACGTTGTCACGTCAAAAACGTAAAAACTTTCATATCAATCTACAACTCATTACTGGAATCTTTTTTTTTCATAGCTTACTTGGAGGCGTTGGATGAAAGTGGCAGTTTCCCCGACGAAACTGACAGGACACCAAAGGTGAAGTCTGCTTTTGAGGGATTTTATATTTTATTCTGATTAGTATGTGGTCAACATTACAATAACACAAATAGAAAACGGAGAACGTTTTGATTGACATTTTAAAACGTAAACAAGGTGCCTAACGTGCGAGTTTCATTCGCCATTCGATCACGTTAACGAATACGAGAACTTGTATGGCTAAAGTTTAACTCTTCTCGTATGCCGCCAGGAGGCGCTGCTTCGATGCCAAACTAACCTTTGTTTTCGTAAACGTATTCGAATGAATACGGATAGCAAACAAAACTTACATTAGGCACACTGAAGCTAAACCAGGCTTGTGATTTTGGAACCGGTGCCGGTGTGATATTGATCAATCACTGAGGATTTTGTCGTCTTGGTCGCCTTTTAGCCTTTGCTGTAAAGGCCAAAAGGCAGCCCCCACACCAAATATTTATTATATTATATTATATTTATTTATTCTATTATATTTCCCTATAAACATAGATATTTTGATAAATGTAACTCAAATGAAGATTAGAAAGGAAGTCAATTAATGGGATTCTTATAATATATACAATCATATTTTTAGTTTATACGAAAATCGAAACACGGGTCAAATATTTTCATTTAAAGAATCAGTACAAAAAAAAAAAAAATATCATGAAAACTCACGAAGTTACAAGCTTTTTGTGCTGTCCCTTTGTGTGTGTTGTAGTAGGGTATACTTTATTTGAGATTTTGTAAATATTATTTAGTCAAAATGTAACATGGTATAAAAAATATTGAAATCGATTCTATTACTGATTCTGAACAAACAGTTTTCAGGTTTAGTATAAACTAATAATAACATATAGCTACGCCCATGCGATGTAGAAATCTTATAGCTTTAATGACGTGCAATTTACCCTTAGAGCATTAATTTGATGCTCTAAGATTATACCTATCAATCATCAGTTACTATTACAATAAATAATTATATTTATCTGGTACTCATGTTTCATTCATTCGTGTTATTATAAGGCATGTGACACCATTGGTTTCTGAAAACATTTAGGTACCTAGGTATACGCAACTGTTAATTGTACCTGTTGATGAGCATGTGGACTGTATAACTACGAAATGGAAAACCGATGGTGGTTAATAACGAAGTATTTATTAATAATATTATAACTAAGCAAAAATACAAGAACGTCAGTAGTAGACGGACACAGAACAGAACACTTTTATTAAAAAAAGTATAAAAACAAACCATAAAAGAAATTATCAAAAAAGGTTTAACCACAATACTCTAGCCAGTCGCCAACAGTACCTATGACCTCAGAATAAAGATACTCATTTTGTGCTATGACTCATGTAATACTTGTGATACTCACACTAGTTTTAATACCCCTTATTATACGACAGTTGCATAAACAACCATAATTTTGTCATTATCATATACAGTGCTTTGTCCGCTGTGTGCTCGAGAATAGTGGGGTGGCATCTAAAGATGGCCAGTTCGACCCTGAGGTGGCCAGCCAGGTGTTCGCGAAGGAGATTGCCGGCAAGCAAATGGACGACGTCCAGCAAATGGCGGCTACATGCGCTACCGATCGCAGTAAGTAAATTGTTTAGACAAACAAAATGCGAAGTTAGTCGAAGAAAGCATGTCGAACAGACTTCGACATGCTTTCTTCGACTAACTTCGCATCTGGCGCCTTTCCATGTACCCTTAACGGTCTCTGCAAATTAGACCGTATCATAACATAAAACAGTATGATTTGTATTGAGAAGTATGAGACTATGCGCTATCTTATCTTATCTTATCTTAGTGGGGCCTGCTGAGTTTTCCCTCTCCCAGTAACAGTTCGACCCATCAGGTTCTTTTGTGCAACCCCATCCTTTCACTCTTCTTCCTCTGTAAAGATAGATGCCATAAATTTAGCAATGTATTTAAGAGCGAAGAGCCTGAAGTACTCCGGTTTCGGATAAGCCGATCCCAGGAGTCCCATTCTTTTCCTAGCCAGAGAGTCGCAGTCACAAAGTAAGTGCTGCATTGATTTCGTTTCCTCTTCACATGCCCTACACAAACTATTCGTTGATAGATGCATTCTGTGAAGCATTTGTTTTGTGGTGGCATAGTGCCCTGTTAAGGCACCGATGGCTAATTGGGGCCTGCCTTCTACTGCCTTCGCATATGAACACTCCGTTCAAAGGTTTTTTCGTCTAGGAAAGATTTGGAGTGTTTCATACCCGGCTGTTTTTTCTGTGCCTATTTTCAACTCTGCCCTATATGTTCTAAATTCAACTCGTTATGCATCATGGGTATGATACGCTGTTGATACTTTGTAGTGGGAATATTAATCCGTGTCGTGTTACTTTCCGTGCCTGACGGTCATGGTGTAATGGACAGAGGCCGGTATGTGGTATTAATGCAACGTTATTGCAATTGTGGAAAGACGCGCGCACGCCGCTACACTTGCAACTTTTCACAACCGCAACGACACTGCTACATTTTGAAGTGAAAACTTCTTTAGCGACGTTGTACACTTTTTTTGTAATGGGTAAAAAATGTTAAATTCGCGTCAGGACACGTGACCTGATCGAAAATTCGTAAGACGGATGGAGAGTAGACAGCCGGCGCGGCGTAGGAGAGGAAGTATCCCTCTCTTTCTACGGCGCGGCGAAAATGTATGCCTGCTGTTTCGTTTAGGCGGCGCAGGGCGCTTGCGCGAATAAATTGTCATGATTGTGTACGATAGCGCAATAAATAAATATTGTATTCTACCACATAAATGATAGTACTTTTATACTGATAATTGAAGCAATTCGTGCAAGATTATTCCCTAACCATTCCAAAATATCAAAAATGCACAACGTTAATATTCAAGTTTTCACTTCTGCCGGCACTCCCGGAGTGCAACCCGTCGTTTTTTTGAAGAGAGTATCTATAGAGTACTAGCTGACCCGGCGGACTTCGTACCACAAATAAGGGTTGATCGTAGAAGGGTGAAAATTGAGGATTGTATGTATTTTTGTATGTTGTATCATCAAAAAATAGAAATTAAAAATTTTGTCTAAAAAATAAAAATAAAAATTTAGGGGTGGACTACCCCTAACATTTAGGAGGATGAAAAATAGATGTTGGCCGATTCTCATAGATACCGGATAAGCACAAAAAATTTCATCAAAATCGGTCAAGCCGTTTCGGAGGAGTATGGCAACGAAAACTGTGACACGAGAATTTTATATATTAGATAGTACTTATATATATACAGGTTGACTTTTTTATCACCGTTAAAAACTTCAAAACTTCAACAGAACAGCTGAATTTTATTTTCGAGTTAGGGAGATGGTCCAATAGTAAGAGTTGGTTGTTTGTATCACGGGAGTCAACTCAGAAGGTTTGGACGGTGATAAAAAGTCACCCAATAAAATTCAGCTGTTCTGTTGATGTTTTGTATGGAACAGCTGAACTTTATTATATAAGAGAGTATATGTATAGTATAGTAGAGAGAAACTTAAAGGGCTACTACTACATCTAGCAGGGTAAGCAGACACGCTTGCGTGATTGCTGACTGACACTGGGCATTTTCAGCTTCACCGGGCTTATGTGATGCCATCCCCTCTAAAAATCCTCCGACGATATTTCAATTACACGGTTTAAGGTCCTTTTAAGTTATTTGCCGACCCCAATAAGGCCGGTGATGCTCTTAAGGCTGTCTAAGGGCGAAAGCAAAATCTCTTCAAAAAAAAGCCTGTGTGAATATATTTAGTTTTTGCATTTCGTCCAAACGTTCAGGTTTTCATTAAAAATGTTATTAAATTTATTTTTACAGATGAGTCCTGCAAATGTGAACGTTCCTACCAATTCGTGAAGTGCCTGATGGAGTCAGAGATAAAAAAATACTTAACGTCATTGTAATTAACACAACAATGAGAACAGTAACAGGGTAAATGATTCCCATAAACAAAAATTGACAATGTAGACTTTAGTAGGAGTCAGCAATAATAAACGTTACATTTACATTATAATTATTTTATTTTCAAATACCAATACAAAGTGATTAGACTAGCACACACGCCTTAAAACTACGAAGGGTCCTAGCATGAACATTGAACATAGATATTCAAATTCTAAACTCAATCAAGATAATTTCTGCTTTACTACAAAACGATGGCTGCAGTTACACAATGCTTAAAACGGGTGCCAAGTGCGAGTTTCATTCGCCATTCGATCACGTTAACGAAAACGAGAACGAGAGAGCAGTATACCGGTACTTGTTTTACCGGTATCTTCATTTGACGGAAGTATCGATACCAATTTTTAACTGTATTCAAAGTCCTGCTTTGAACATTGTTTTGTAGTACAAGGGTTAAATGTTATGTTTTACTGTATATTATTACGTGAAGAGAAAACTTCGTGCCCCCTTTTTAAGCATATTGCGCGCGGGCATTGAGGAGTGTGAGGTTTGGCATAGTTAAAGTTATGTAGAAGGAGTCTCAAAATATAAAATTTATGCTTAATGTTCATAAAAATTTATAAACATTGTACATTTTGTAAACTACGGTCGAGTTTAGATTACTGGTCGACCAAGTAGTATAATTCAAATGCTTAACGTCTTTGAAGTTGCATCAATGGCTACAATTATTTCCTTCTGCCCGGTTGCCTGTACCTAACCACTTATTTGGGAAACAAACAATATTATAAAACACAAAACATTAACATTACTTATATCTTAAAAAAGTAAAACTTGATAAAATTTTAAATACACCATTTTTTTTGAGAAAGATTGCGTATTGCCTCTGACGGCATTTTCAGCTTCACCGGGGTTTTTGGGGGAGGCGAGGTACGTAAAGGGTACCTCAAGCTGTATTGAAACGAATCACCTTTGGAGGATTTCTGAGGGAACGGCACCGCACACTTAAAAGTGCGCGTCCCCGTGCCCTACCAGAGTCTCCGAAGGGTTCGGGTCGGATCGGAGAGCGGAACCTCGAGCGAGGGCGCCTCTAAAGGCACGCGGACCTCGGCTCGGGTAGACCGGGCCGTGGAGGAGGAAAGAAGCGCCCAGGCACATGTCTGTACCTGGTATAGAGCGCGTGTGAACCGGTTCTTCGTACCCTTGTTCTACGAGTACGGTGATGTCTTGGGCCTAAATTATATAGTGTGCATGTTTTGTGTATTCTGTAAATGTGTAGTGTCATTTAAAGGATCGGGCGGGTAAATATACCTTGCTAGACACAGTGTTCAGTATATTTTATTTACCATACGATCACGTTAACAAAAACGAGAACTTATATGGTATGGCAAAACGAGATAAGTTGCAATTTTGCCATACAAATTTTCGTGTTCGAATGGTGAAACTCGCTCTAAAAACTCCGATAGCTTATTAAAGTCGATATAATATATGTTCATGCCAGACCCACAGATCTTTGGAAATAACTAGGTAGGTAGGTGCAAGAAAAAAATAAACGTCTACTTCATAATCATTTTGTTGCCAAACAGGGATTGCCAGATGCCGCCCATCCAGCCACCCTGTGGTTCCCTGAAACAAACAGAAAAAAATAGAATTATATATATATTTTTTAATATTCACGGTCGTGGTGGAGATCCTTAGGGGAGGCCTGTGTCCAGCAGTGGACGTCTTTTGGCTGAGATGATGATGATGATGATGTTGATTCACGGGTAAGCAGAATGCCTTTATCTCACACAAGCCAATGGTAGAAGCGTACTTCACCCGGGATCCTCAACTATTGAGGAACTGGCTATCTTATCTCCAGCTGCCGGAACCCAACAATGCTACAATAATTGTGTGGCGACATATTTAGATAAATGGTGGATGGTGGTAGCTAGCCAGGCGGACAAACAAACCCTTCCACTTTCCACCAAACAAATCGAGTACACGAATAATAGACACTATTTTTTGCAGGTCTAGAATGTTCAATCAATGTGTCTA
The DNA here is from genome assembly GCA_947562085.1 of Eudonia lacustrata. NCBI lineage: Eukaryota > Metazoa > Arthropoda > Insecta > Lepidoptera > Crambidae > Eudonia > Eudonia lacustrata. Next base: position 15,090,928 of record OX387329.1, read on the forward strand.
ATTGTACACTTTCGTAATATACGTAGCACAAAATTATCATATTTTTTTTAAAATGTTATCTACAGCTGCAGAGCTTTAGAGAACATATTTTAGAAAAGCAAAACATAGGGACACAGCCAAAGCTTTTCTTTATTTTTTAATGAAAAAAGTAATTAAATCGGTCCTGTTTTGGAAGGGAAATCAGCGAACTAACGACACGTTGATTTTGTCTACTTTTCATACACATTTTTCAATTCAGTTGACCTTAGTATTTCGTCTTAATTACTGAGGAGAAGGAGAACTTGAGGCTTTGGTGCAAGTGCCCAACTGTAGGAAGTTTATAGGCTGATGGTGTGACGTCACAACATCATTGTTAAAATGTTTATATAATTTTTAACGCAAATTTTGTTGCGAACAAATTACAAAAACACAAATGTTGAAAAAATTTCCACGAGCAGGATTCGAACCCGCACCCTTCTGACATACCGGGTGCTCTCCCAATTGAGCTATCGTGGTTCCAACCAGCCCGCCGAAATTATTCAACACTATTTACTTTTTACTTTGAAAGCCAAAGGCGCCCATTCAATGTCTACAACTGCCGTCATTAACATCTGATCATAATATTTTTACAAATACTAAAGATCAGTTAAGAAGTAGGCAATCTATTATAAAATGTTTATATAATTTTTAACGCAAATTTTGTTTTGAATCCGCACCCTTCTAATATAATAATTTCAGCGGGCTGGTTAGAACCACGATAGCTCAATTGGGAGAGCACCTGACCCGGTATGTCAGAAGGGTGCGGGTTCAAATCCTGCTCGTGAAATTTTTTTCAACATTTGTGTTTTTATCATTATAGTTAAACGGTGTTGAGCATAATGATACGAATACTAACTCTTTCTTGCAATTGTACATGTTGTTGACTTTCTTGACGTCGCCTCTGCTCAGACCTTCCCTCTGTCCAAGAGTGACACCGCCCACCTACAAAAAAAACAGTAAAAATCAGGTCACGGCACTACGGACAACCGTGTAATTTGTGGTAGTTTTTATATAGCAGAATCGACGCCCAGACCAGACCACTAGAAGTTATAATACTGTCTTTGACACACTACAAAAAATAATAATTACAAGTAAAAAAATAGGTGGTTAGCATATATAAATAGGTAGATTCGTTGTTTTGGTGTTTACTAAAGTATTTTAGCATAAAAACAATAAAATATCGAAAAAGTGTCGAAATAATTTCCAAAAGCGGAATTCATTTTTCAAACCCGCACTCTCTGATATCGGGGTTTTAAATTCCAATGTTACTATCAAAAATGTATGGATTTATTGTAGAAATGCAGTTTTCACCCGAGTTCTTTGTGTAATAACAAGCGTTGTGATACTCCATTTTAAACTCAATCTACCGTACCATCTATCTATACAGGGTGTCTCATTTAAATCGGTCAGTATGGGAAAGTCTGAAACTATAAGACATACGAAGATCTGTTCTTAGGAACCATGTCATCGGTTTTAATAAGAAGAAAAACTGAATTTTAAAAAACATTTAAATAAAACCTGTACTCAGCTCGGGAATCGAACCCGGTTGTTTTGAAAAAAATAAACTTACACTATTTCTATTTAGATATCGATTGTGTAGGTCTTAAGCAGTAAATGACTCTATGAAACATGAAGTCTAAAATGAATAAAATGCATTGTTATCACATACTTTAATTTATTTTAGTAGGTGTTCGAAATGACCACCGTTTTTTTCAATACAATATTCAACACGTTTAGGTAACGAGCTAACGATCTTACAATTACCAAACCAGCAAAGAGGTACAAACAACCATAGAGACAATTTTACATGCCTGAACTTGTTTTTTTGAAAAATAGATCGATCATAATATTCATAAAAATAACGATAAGGAAAATAAACAAAATTCCTGAGACGCGTCATTCTTTATTTCTTTTCAAGAACCCAAATACCAATTTTCATGTAAATATTTTACTTCAAAACTGACGGACTTTCATACAAACTTTCACCCCTTAGTTAATTAGAGTGTGATTTCCGTAAAATCCTTTCTTAATGGCTGGTTACGTCATTCAATTAACCTACAGTCCAAATTTTATCTAATTAGTTTCAGCGGTTTAGGCTCGGCGATGATGAGTCAGTCAGTCAGGAGAAGTCATTATATGTATATAGATAGATATAATATATTATATTATTTATTTTGTCTTTAGTTATCTTATTTAATTTTTTCTTTAATATAGTTAGTTATGTTATATAGATAGATATATTGTAGATCTAAAATAATTAGTTTCATTTCATAATGACCTTCGGCTCGATGGTCTTCTTGGAGTTCCTGGAGAAGGCGTACTCCGAGTAGTGCATCACGCTATTGTAGTCGTACGTCACGCCGTAGTCGTTGGTGTGCTTCACATCAGATTTCCTGAAGTTGTTCTCCGTGCCTGATCGTGAAATTGTGTTTAATGCAGTACGTGAGGTTACAGGAAGTTATTCAGATTATATTGGGATTAACTCAAACGCAGGTATTTGAAGAACAGGCTTTATTGCCTGATTTGAAATACTTTTCTTAATAAATTGACGACTATTTAGACAGGTTTGTTACCGAATTACAGATAACATGAGTTACTACACCATAATACTACACTACGAATTTTTTTGTGTGTTTCCCTTCCCATTCATTTGCACGAATTGCAATAAATTCGCGAGTGAGTAGTTTGAGTCATCTACTTGATGTAATTTAATCAAAATTTACGAATTTAATAAATCTCAATTTCAAATTTATGATTACAGTAAATGTTTATATAATTTTTAACGCAAATTTTGTTGCGAACAAATTACAAAAACACAAATGTTGAAAAAAATTTCACGAGCAGGGTTTGAAACTGCACCTTTCTGACATACTGGGTCAGGTGCTCTTCCAATTGATTTTTTTTTTTATGATTACAGTGTTATGACCAGAATTAAAAAAATATTTTATTTCACTGGATTTTTAGACATTCTTAACTATATCAATCCAAGATTTGATGACTATGGAGTCTTATCAAGCTTGATCCAACTTTGGCCAAGACCAGTCCCACAGGAGCTGTTCGCTCGATTCTGGTACCACGCACCTGGCTTAATGTTGTTGTACACAACAGTGACGAAGTCGTCCCTCTCCGGCCGGCTCTGCTCGTGCATGAAGCCGACGGCGTGCAGCAGTTCGTGCAGCACCGTGCCCTTCTTGGAGACGCAGCCGGGGGCCTGCAGGTTCACCTCTTGGCGACCACCTGGAACACATGGAACCATTTTAAATTGTTATTTTGCATTTACTGAAATAGTTTTTTAAAAGGACGACTGTCATTAATTAGGTGGAGGTGGGTCAAGAACACTGGCAACTAAAGTATTAAACGTACAATTAAAAAAATAAGAATATTGATTTTTACGAAATTTCTCTTGGTCGTCTGCGAGCTTTATTACAGCGTAACGCAGGCTAATAAGTGGCGAGAAACATAGTAATATCTCAAGTCTCTGAAGAACGAACCCCTGAGCTTTTCAAGGTGCAGCATCCTAGGAAATTGACTCCAATTGATTCGTGGGGCGTTCAAGTAGGATGTCGAAAACGGGAGGGGTAGGGAAAGCGCCGGAGCATATGTCTATAAGTACTTGGTAAAAAAGCGAGCAAACCTGGTCTTCGTAATCATCCAAATCACTTTTTCGTAGCATATAAACAGCTTATGTGGCGTGAACAAAGGAAAGGTTACGCCCAGAGCAACAGTGGGTGGTACCTTTTGAAAGTTTATCATATGCCCAGAGAAGTACCAGGTTAATATAAAGCAGCAAAATCTCACCGATACGGCCGACACTCGACCAGCAACCGGTGCTGCCACTGCGAATGGTGATGTAGTCCTTCTGCCCATTATAAGGCACGAACCGCAGACACGTGAGCCGGTGGTAGTCGGCTATTGATTTCATGATCATGTCGCGTTGGTTCTGATCTGGTGAATGGAGAGAGTAAAAAAGTTAAGAATTTGTATTCCCTATATTTAAGGTAAGGAGAAACCATCTAAATAATTGTACTTCTAACAGAACTACTCTTCGATTACGTAAAGAATGATGCCGTTTGGAATTATGTCCAGACGTCCTGGGTTCAATTAAAGAGTGGTTCGGATTATTTGATTCATTGCCTGGGTTTGTGAGATTACCAACTGATATTTTTATGTGCCAATACCTATTAATTGTAGCGATGACTTAATTCCAATGATTTTCATTCTAGATGATTAGGATGCAGGTGCCTGGATGGGTACCGAGAAGTGAGTGTGCTTACAACTCCGCCACCAAAGTGGACATTTGGTAGTTGGCTTTAGAGCTGACGGCCCAAGCAGTGGTACACTGCGACTTGTGCTCTTAGTGCAACGAGAAGTGAGCGAGCTTACAGCTCCGGTGACCTATCTGGATATTAGGTAGTGGACTATACGTGTCCACGGGGCGACTAGCTTGAGACACTAGTCTTAAAAGTACTGGATGAAGGATGCGTACCGGCGTGTTCTGATCTGGCGTTATGACCTGACGTAGATGGTCCCTTGTGCTTGCGCAAGGTTATTCTGACACTTACTTTGTAACCGGAAGGTTGGTAGGGGGTGTCAGTATAAACTTTAAAGTAGTGTATAGCGGGTTGTTGTAGATGATTAGGCAAATAACTCCGTTAAACTTGATGTTAGGCAGAAGCGGCGTTTCAGATACGAAGACAACAGTGAAGCAGATCTGTGCGACAGTAGCCTTCTCCACCTTGCCGACTCCCAAGTTGGTTCTTCACCTTTATTTAAGAACCGCATATTATAGGAGGGAATACGTGTGCTGGAAGAGGTTGCCATTTATTGGTAGTGCGACAAAGAAATGACTAAGCATATACTATCTTCGTTCAAAATTCAAAAAATGTCGACGGAACACCGAAAACCAGTATGCGTAGACCTATGAAGAAAGAGGGATAACGACGGAATATCAAAGATTGTGGTATTTACCCAGCAGTGGAACAGAATATAGGCTAGTTTAATGTTGTTAACTTACTGTAATACCCTTCGATGACGTAGGGAATGATGCCGCTGGGCCACCTCGAGGTCTGGTCGCGGATCCCATTCCTGCCGACCTGCTGCGGCATTAGAATGTCTCCCTCGGCGTACGAACCCATTTCCTCAGGGTTCATCAGGGAAGACTCACTCCATTCGGTGAGGGCGTCACCTTTATTGATGTAATATAATAATGAAATGACTTTTCTATTGGGACACTGCTGTGTGCCTTGAATTGGTAGTTGATATCGTTGGGGCAGTAGAAGGATAACACTTTGTATATTAAAGTAATTTGGACTGGATTGGCATAATATAATCAATTAAAATAATATAAGCTAGTTATTTTTATTTTTTCATATTTCAATCGTCTATATGCATGCATATAGACGATATTGAATTATTTAATTAAGAAAGCTATATTAACTAAAAGCCTAACTATTTAAAACCACCGATTACGTTAGGCATGTTCGTTGCAAAATTAAAAAAATAATACAATATGTAAGCAAACTTTAATTTACTCCCATAAAAACTCTGAATTTATTTCATAACGTATTGCTTAATTCCCGTCAATTAATGTTATGTAAAACTTATTATTTATTTAATGTTATTTTTGTGTGCATGCTGTCTTCACAGTAAGAAGGGCATACAGTCACTTTTCGCAATGTTGTTCTTTTATAAATTTTAATTAAGTACTGTATCTACCAGTTTGTGAACCTAACAATAAAAAAATACTTTTTTCGATGTTCGAACTTATTTTCCGGCTTTTTTTAATTATTTCGGAGGAAGAAAGGAGATGTTCCATTCTTGTATGGAGGCTGGGCCCCCTAATTCTTACAGTGATGAAATTATATTTTATGAAAAGAGCACAAAATAGGGAACCTTTAATTTTTTAAACATACCCAAACATTGTATTATTTAAAAAGGTCAGATAATAAAAATTCATAAAATAGCACCCCTAAACTTTTTCTACCTTGGCAACAACGCTTTTCTAATGTATGTACATGTATTTAAAAAATATAACTTATTTTTTAAATCAGTAATGCAATGCAATCCATTACAGCCAGCAACCGCATGGTTTCATTTTCAGGAGATTGCATTGAAACCTTAAAATACCTTTTAGAATGTATAAATAAGTTCAGCAATATATATGTATATAATAAACACTTTAACTTTCATTATATCTCTAACTCAACTTCTAAAACTTTCATTAGAACCCAAAAATAATAAGCAAAGCTTGATAAAGAAAACAAGATTTCAAGTTTTTAAATATTTTTTAAATTATGTTGGGGCCTTTTCATATTTTTTTTCTTTTTAGAAACATCATCTCAGAAGGCAGATCTATCAGAAAAGCATCACTTCAAAACTGTAATAAAATAAGGGCGCAAAAACGAACATCTCCTTTCAGTTTCTCAATTTCAATTCACTAAGCTATTTCTTATCTATTTAGGTAAATTTGTAAATTTACTACTAAGTACTCCCCATTAGTCCCCATACATTTCAATAACTGCCAAATACCATTTAAAAACCACCTACCATGACATTGTGATACACAAAGGTTTTTAAATTTCAGCGAATTAAAAAACATGAAAATACCATAAGATGGTATAGGAGCCTCAATTCGACTTACCTGTTTGACTTTAACTTTAACGTATAACGTATTTGTTATTTAACAAACCACACGCTTAAAAAAATCCAAAGATCAAATTTATTTAAAATCAGACGCAATACCTATTATAGGTAGACGGCCTTACTGGTTCAGTAATCCCAAAAGGGGTAAAAAGGAAAATTTATTTCCCAACCGCTATCGAAAAACTAATAAACCGGTACCAGGATGTCATAAACTGGAGGAAATGAGCCGTCAAAGGATCTCGAATGCATTGACAAGTTTATCGAACGCCTGTCAGTGGCACCATGTTTCACTGGTAACGTGATAATTGGTAGTTTGCTAATTTGTAACGAAATTAACATACATAAATATTCTTCTTAGCCTTTGGCCTTTCCATATTATACCTACTGCTACTACGGATGATTCTTATTTTTGATGTAACATCTTTCCGCTTGCCTTCTATATATTCAATTTGTGGGAGTGATTTCGTAGAAAAGAGACGGAAGTAGGGTCGTAAAAGTGTGATCATGTAACTGTTACGTGCCACTATTTCAATAGGTCGTAATATATGTGGGAGTGTCATGTCTTCTAATAAGTATTTACTGCATTCTCTTTATGATTTGTAAATCTATATTCTATTTTCTATTGTAATATTGATTTCAACCCTTTCGTGTGTCAACTTTATCATTATTTATTTTATAGTTATAAAATGATGTAATAACTGATCCATTTTTTTAATAACAGCAAACTTTAGCACATATTTAATTCTTAGTGATTTTATTGTGCTGTAAATGTATGTTTTAAAGTAATTTATTTAAAGGGAATAAAAAAAATAGGCAACTTCACTCACCACTTTCATTCCTCGGTGTCCCGAACGCCTCCGGTCCCAAATGCGACAAGTTGATACTATCATCGCTTCCATCAATACTATTATCGTACAAATCAATACGATTCTCTAACACATCAACATCGTTTGCTATGAACCCTGGCAGTGGAATATCAATATCTTTGGTGGTTGGTATAGCATTGTAACCAGTAAATAATGAAAATAAAATTAAAATACTTGAATATGTCATGTTTAAGCGGAAATTAAATTTAAAAATATATTTTAAAAGTTGTTTTTTTGTTTTTTTAGTACGGTAATCCTACGTACTAGTACCAGGCAAACAGAAGCCAACGGTAGGTATGATACTCTGAAGTGTCAAGCAGCGTATTTATAATGGTTCGGGGTGTGCTGTCATAGGGTAAACACGGTTCGTTACTCCTAAATATACGTACCTACTTCCTGATAAAGGATACGCCGCGCCGACGAAAATATGTAAAGTTATCGATAAGGTGGACCTTGAATAATTTTATTTTTTGTTTTAAATTACCTTTGTTGTCGTTTGTATTGTTTACAATGCGAAAACACAAATAAAAATCAGTTTAAATAAATTAGCATTATATTTTATAGTGGACGCGGCGGACTTCGTACCGCTTTGACAGTTTCTATCAAGTGACTAAATTCTCTTTGATTTCCATGACAACAAAACAAACAAAATCATTTTTTATTAGAAAATGAAATTGTCGTTTTTAGTATATTTATAGTGTGATACCCGTGGGAATATAGGGATAAAAACTATCCTATGTGTTAATCCAGGTTATACACTATCTGTATGCCGAATTTCATCCAAATCCATCCATCCGTTGCAGCGTGAAGAAGCAACAAATATACGAACATACATACACACAAACTTTCGCATTTATAATATTAGTAGGATTAGCAGATAAGACAATTTAAATGAATGAATAAACAGTACGTCGCGATTCATTTTGTTATTTGGAGGAATATTATTTGAAATTATAAACAATTTAAATGAATCGATTCACATATTTATTTTACCAATTATTATTTTTTAAGTTTCGAACCCTTTTCTGTATCTGGGGGCCGGGGAGTCTTTCCCGATTGGCGATGGCAATGGCGCAGTGGTAAACACGCACGGTCTGCTATTGCTGAAGTTCTGCAGCTTTCGCAAAGGTCATCAGATGGGTGGGCCAAAAATGTATCACCGAGCTTCGAGGTCCCGATTCCTGACTGCATTAGTAGTCGGCTCATTTTCCGTGTGGTGTTTTAATCTATAGGGATGGGTTGTGCCTTTATAATATTGTAGCCTGAAGGCCATTAAAAACTCAGGAGATCCACAGTAAATATTTATTTAGGTAAAATTTATAATTAAGCAGAAAAAATCTAAAAAGAGAAAAACAATAAATCAGTATAGGTACTTACAAAAATCTAAGCCAATTGCTACTTACAAATATTTCTTATAGAAATATATGTATGTATCCACAGCTTCATGGTCCTGCCTCAGCAGTGGAGACAAAAAATGAGCAGGTACCTAATAATGATAAAAAAGAGTTTAGGTTAAAATACGAAAAAGTTTTTAATGCCATGCAACACCCATAACATTGGAGTTTTGGTGGAGGTCAACTAAATATTTACAAAAGAAATTACATCACATTAGGAAACTGTCCACCAGTTCCGTACAACAAGGCCCCACCACGAAATAAAGAGTCTGCAGAAAGTAGACTTCATACAAACGCGATAGAGCAACGCACACATAGACAGCCTCTCACGGACACGGGATCTCGCGACAGCTGCGCTCGGACTGTTCCCAGCTGTTCCAAGATCCGTGTCTATACAGAGTCACTTTTTTATCACCGTCCAAAACTTCTGAGATGACTCCCTTAATACAAACGAACGACTCTTACTATTGGACCAACTACTTAACTCGAAAATAAAATTCAGCTGTTCCATACAAAACATCAATTTATTCGACCAAAATGTAGGTAGGAACAGAAAATGAAAAGCTGAATTTTATTTTCGAGTTAGGTAGTTAGTCCAATTGTAAGAGTCGTTCGTTTGTATCACGGGAATCATCTCAGAAGGTTTGGACGGCGATATAAAATACATATACATTTTGGTCGAATGATTATTGATGTTTTCTATGGAACAGCTGAATTTTATTTTCGAGTTAGGTAGTTAGTCCAATTGTAAGAGTCGTTCGTTTGTATCACGGGAGTCATCTTAGAAGGTTTGGACGGCGATAAAAAAGTCATGTATAAGTGGCGGCACGTAAGTCTAGCGCTGAACGAAACTTGGAGGGGATAGCTGCGCATGAGTATTGTCGCGCGACCAATGTGGGGCACGGAATGCGACTAAAGAGCCAATTGGCGCTACGCACGCACGCCCGCCCTTCCCCAGCCCCCTCTGATACCTTAATTTTGACTTCTGCGCAAAAACGGTCAGCGCTAGACTTACGTTCCGCTACTTGTATGTGCGTTGCTCGAGAGCGGTATGTATGTATTAAGCCAGGGGTGCCAACAAAAGAGTGTTCAACAAAAATCACGAATTTATTCTATTTCACGTTTAGAATCAATACAAACATATTACTGATGTTTACCTGGAAAACTGGGTGCCAAGTGCGAGTTTCATTCGCCATTCGATAGCGTTAACGAAAACGAGAATTTGTATGGCAAAATGTTAACTCTTCTCATATGCCGCCAGGGGGCGCTGCTTCGATGCCATACTAATTTTCGTTTTCGTAAACGTAATCGAATGAATACGGATAGTAAACAAAACTCACACTAGGCACCCTGTTTACGTGTAGGAACAACCTGTCGATATCAACATTGATGCACTTAGTTCTGCCAAACAAAGTCAGACATCTCATTAACATATTTTGTAAATAAAAGTAACTAAGTAGGTAACAAATGTGTGTTCAATTCTCACATTTTCATTTTCAACTACTTAAAATTTGGTATGCGGCCCGGTGCCAAATCCTTTTTCCGAAATTTGGCCCAGCTGCTGAAAAGGTTGGTCACCCTTGTATTAAGTTTTAACTTCTGGATCTCTTTATTTTGTGGCCTCACTATCTGACGGAAGAAGATCAAGTTGACACCGCATCAACCTTGGTAGAGATTACCTTTCTCAGCCTCGTTATTTCATGATTACATGTTGATTACCAAACTGACTCATGACACTAGTGAGATAATACAGATACAGACATGTCACGTATTAATATTTACTCATCATCATCAGCTCATTTTATATCCCCACTGCTGGGGCACGAGCCTTCCCTATGGATGGATAGGGAGAACGGGCCATAAACCACCACACAGGCCCAGTGCGGACTGGTGGTTGTTAACGACTGCTAATGCAACCAGAACCAAGGGCTTTACGTGCCTTCCGAAGAACGGTGTTAATATTTACTACTTACTTTAATATTATAGTAAGTAGGCTGGCACCAGAGTTACAGTAACCAGTGTTGACATTTTTTTTTAATCATTAAAAATAGGGGCCAGCAACTGGTTTTAGCCATCCCCCATTTCCGTAGGCCCAAACACGCTTTATCGGAATCCCCCAATCAGTTATCACGTGACCTGGATTGCCTTTGCGGCACAGGGCACTTCGTCGCTTAGTTAGTTAGCCGACATAGGCAGCATCACTGCAGTTTGAGCGCGCCCCACTAGGAGGCGCCGACTTCACCACGGCGTGCACTCTGATTGAGTAACGCCAACGTTGCCTCCCACCCACGGGAGGCGACCGTTCCGTCAGCCTATGTAGCCCTTCCAAGGCTATAGGCAACACCAGGGGGTGTTTAGTCAGTAGGAGTCTGACACAAGCTAGCGCCGCTTGAGGTAGTATCGTACATGTAGTATTCCTGGTACCTTACATGACGGAAACAAAACACGGAATAACTATTCGGACCTTATTCTTTGAAAAAATAATAGATTTTTATTGCAATTTTATATTCAGACATATCCCATGAAATTGCAATAAAAGTCTATTATTTTTTGGCGACCAAAATTATGTCGAACATTGGGTTCAAAGTGTCGAGCACTGCACCGCAGTGCTATTCTCTAAGCAAAACAGCGTCGATCTCGACATTGAACTCACTCATAACTTGTAAACGAATGTAGACTTTATTATTAATAATAGTAGGTTGAAATTCGTTTGCAAGTTATGAGCGAGTTAGCGCTGCTGGTGCGAAAATAGAAATAGCAAAAAAAAGCTCTATCGATACTCTAAACACACTAGCTAACTATCCGTCCGTCACCCGCCCGCTTCGCTGTGCGAAAATTAATTGTTTTTTTATTTTTTTATTTATTATTTTGGCAACAAACAGTCAATTACAGAATGCATGCCGATATGAAGTAAAAAAAAAACGACGACGCGGAATTACATCGTGGTCATCGTACTTACTAACAAAATAACTCAAACAGCAAAACAAAAAACATAATACAAAAAAATAACACATTTGTTTACATTTTCTACTCATCAATTTCATTGCCTTTAAGGGTTTCGTAAGTTAAGCGTTTAAATTTAGTAAAGGAGTTACTGAAAATGTCTAATTCTGAATTAATATTATCTAGCTTACAATATTCATTGTTATACATATTTAAAGCTCTTATCAAAAAACGATTACAGGTATAATTTTTACATGCAGCGGGGGGCACAAACACGTGTAAATATTTATCATTTAGTGACTTGACGCGTGAGGGGCGCGACAAAAATTTACTTTTTGTAATGAAGCCTATTTTTTGTAGTATATCAGGGCAGTCTAAGTGGTTGTTAATGATTTTAAATAAGTTACATTGGTCGAAGTGTAAACGGCGGTTTGTCAGGGTTGACATATTATAGTGACTGATAGATTCCTTGTATGACGAATCAAAGTTCTGTGTTTTGTAATTAAGGATTTTTATGAATTTTTTTTGTACTTGCTCTAATCTGTTTATGTGTACCTTGTATGAGGGGCTCCAAATAATACATCCGAAATCCAGTATGGATCTGACAAATGCAAAATACAACATTTTAAATGTCATTGCGCTTTTGAATTCCCTACCGACTCTGTTAATGAAACCCAGCAATTTCAAGGATCTTTCAACAACCTTATCAATATGTTGAATAAATGAAAGTTTTTCGTCCATTATGATATGATACCAAGATCTCGTATTTTTTTAACACGTGTAAGGGTATGATTGTTAATTGAATATGGGTATATAATAGGTTTACGATTTCGCGTATAACTGATAGTAAAGCATTTGTCATTATTTAGGTAAAGCTGGTTATTGACACAGTACTTAGATAGGTTTAACAGGTCAGTTTGAATACACTCGCAATCACTGACAGAATTAACAACAGTGAATATCTTTGTGTCATCGGCGTATAGCAATTGACGAGTATTTGGTAAGTGAAGACCCAAATCATTGAGGTACAACGTAAACAGAAATGGTCCCAGGTGTGAACCCTGCGGAACTCCAGAGCTTATATCAAGGTAATCCGAACAGTATCCTTTGACACAGACTGCCTGACTTCTATTTCTTATGTACGATTCAACCCAACGCAATAGGCTGCCATGTACACCGGCCCTCCAAAGCTTATCTAGAAGTGTATTATAATTTATTTTGTCGAAAGCCTTGGAAAAGTCGGTGTACACCACATCCACCTGGAGATTCCTATCCATAGCACTTAGCAAAAATTCAGTAAAGGAAAGCATATTTGATTCAACGCTGCGAGATCGTACAAATCCATGTTGATCAGGTGAGATATAGTTTTTAAAACAAGATGAGAGGAATCTTGTCACAATTTTTTCCAAAATTTTACCCAGCGTGCACAGTTTAGAAATGGGTCTGTATTCAGTCACAAGATCTTTTTTTGAATTTTTTGGAATAGGTGTGATTAAAGCTTTCTTCCATACGTCGGGAAATACACCAGAGCTAAGTGAGTACCTATAAATGTATGAAATAGGGATCAACAATTCGTTTGCGCAATTAGCTATAAGAACGGGGTGAATACCATCGGATCCAGCTCCCTTATTAATGTTTACGTTTTTTAATTCCTTCAGAATCGTATCCGAGTTCATATCCACGATGCTAACGTCAACAAAACTGTCAGTGGCTGGGATGCTTTTATATATAGGCGAGGATGACTGGCAAGGCGTATCTACAAAGACAGATCGAAAGTATGCATTAAACGCGCCACATATTTCTTTTCCTTCTGATAATGATTTACCCTGATAGGACATTTTGTTTGGTAAATCGTTAAATCCACATTTTTTGTTTTTAATATATATAAGTGGGATTAATTTTTATTTTCTTTTCAGCATACTCAATATAACTGTTATGAATTTCGCGTTCCAATTTGTGAAATCGTTTTCTTAAATATGAATAAGTATTGTAGTCGCTTAAATTACCGTATATTTTCCATTTCTTATGATATTTCTTTTTTTCCCTTTCTAGTTTTATAAGTGACCTAGTAAACCAAGGGGGGTGGCTAGAATTCGAGGATATATTTCGAGAGGGTACGTATTTATCGATTAATTTTTCTAAATAATCATAAAAGATTTTCGTCATATTATTTATATCTTGTTCGTTAGAAAATCTTTCTTCCCAGTCGACTAAGAGTAATTCGTTTTTAATACTTTCAAAGTTCGATTTAAAAATCATTTTTTTGATAATAACGTTAGGTTTAAGTGTTAACGAGAGATTTAATGGGAGGGTAATATCAAGAGACTTATGATGAGGGTCCTCTTTCGTCAATGTTAACGAGCAGGAACTCACCACACAGTGATGATTACAAAAAACTAAGTCAAGAAGTTTATGGTTATAATTAAATTGTGAATTAAACTGAAACAAGGAGGATAGACTCATGAAATTAGAGGTAAGAATCGCTAAATTATTTTCATTATTTTGTAGGTTCATACTATCAATATTCTCGTCATATTGCCAGTCTGCGTTCGAGACATTAAAATCGCCCAGTATCAGAAATGTGTCGTTAAGATAACAGTCAATATTTTTATTAACTTTGATGATTTTGTGATTTTTTTTATAGCCTATCATTCGCACAACATCATGTTCTTACTCATCATCATCATCATCTCAGCCAAAGACGTCCACTGCTGGACAAAGGCCTCCCTCCAAGGATATGAGGGGTATTTGCCGTATAAGTGGCGGCACGTAAGTTTAGCGCTGAACGAAACGTCGTGGGGATAGCTGCGCATGAGTATTGTCGCGCGACCAATGTGGGGCACGGAATGTGACTAAAGAGCCAATTGGCGCTACGCACGCACGCCCGCCCTTCCCCAGCCCCCTGTGATACCTTAATTTTGACTTCTGCGCAAAAACGGTCAGCGCTAGACTTACGTGCCGCTACTTATAATCGCCACGCTTGGCAGGCGGGTTGGCGATCGCAGTAGGTTGAGGGTAACCTCAGAGAGAGCCCATCCTCTGGAATGGTCCCTTAGTCGGTTTTTACGACACTCACAGGAAGAGATGGGGTGGTGCAATTCTTTATCCCCGGCACCACACAGGGATGTTCTTACTACATACAAATTTCCATCAAGATCGGTCAAGCCGTTCTTGAGTTATAAGAGGACATACAGACAGACAGATTAAAATTTCAAAAATCGTAGAATTGGTGTCAGTGAGTCATAAAACGAATATTTATCCCAAAATTTGTCAGAAAAATTGCATGTACAGAACTATCTGTACTGTGCCTACAGATTTATATAGTAGTACAGAAGATAAATGAATATGAATATGGATATAGTTTTGCCTTCCTGCTTCAAAAGTTTGAAAAGCGATGAAAAATGAAAAAAATGAAAATGAAAAATGTTTATTTCAACAATAATAGGATAATAATAATAGGATGAAGCAGCGCCTTCTGGTGACAAACGAATCCTCGTTTGCTATCGCCATCATCATCATCATCATCATCAACATCATCGAATCCATTCATTTTTTTCATACAAAATCACATTTTCATCAACGTCAACGAATGTCAAATAAAGAGCTCACACATGTGCATTGATCACCATGGCACAGTCAGAAAAACAAGTAGCACTTCAGTATGCTATCTACCACCTATTTATTTATTTAAATTTTGCAACATAACTACATGGCGGACTTAATGCCTGAGGTATTCTCTACCAGTCAATCATAGGGTGGTGCTGAGATAACATTGCTGCAATCAAGATATATTATAAACTAGCTGACCCGGCGGACTTCGTACCGCTTTGACAGTTTCCATGACAACAAAAGAAACATTTTTTATTGGAAATAATTTTTTTTTCCACTAATTTCCGTTACTTATTATTTATGTTTCTCACCGTTTAAAGCTTCCCTGAACTTCCACAAATATTTCAAAATCAAAATTAGCCAAATCGGTCCAGCCATTCTCGAGTTTTAGCCACTCAAACGAACAGCAATTGATTTTTATATATATAGATGATACTGACACTTATTCTAAATAGCTGTTGCCCGCGACTTCGTCCGCGTGAGCTAAAGGCTGTAGTCTGTACAGTTTAATTTTTATGTAGGTATCTATTTAAGCTTATTAGGGTATAATAAAATTATATGCATCGGAAATTTAGTAAATTGACATTGTATTTACCGACATAAGTACGTACATCTACTCACTCTTAATATCCTTTTAGCTTGGAATGCTGAGATAGACAAAGACAATCGATCTCCATTTAGTGTGGTTCTGGCATACTTCCTGTGCCTCCTTTACGTTCATCATTATTTTCATACATTATCTCTTATTCTTTCGACTATCATCTCTGCCATGTACATACATATATTTAGTTTGAAGCACAGAATCGTCCCGTTCATACAGATTCTCACTCAGTTTCCCGTTTCAATTATCCCTCCACATACATTCAGTATACAACACCGTTTCTCGGTGGGTTGCGCGTATTTGCTACGTCATACAAACCTGAAATGGGTTTACTGACGCTCAATTATTATGTAATAAAATTGGTATTTTACAGCTCAGGTACTCGTCCGGAGTCGTCCTAGGTACTGGTGTATCTTAGCTAAGATGTGTCTACTGTTATTCTGTCCAACCACGGACTTCAAAATATTTTTTGCCTTGTCCACCGAAGCTGGATATCGAGTAGCAGGTAGCGGTCCAGGATTATTGGTTGTCGGCCAGAAGGCACAAAAAACTATTTACCAACTATGTTCTTATTCGTAGATACAAATAATCAATAAATTGAGAACTGTAATAAATTATATTATTGTCTATTAGGTAATACAGTATAGTATTTTATGTTACATATACTTGCGATAAATTTGAACTTCTTCGTGGCATCTTGTTAGGTAGGTAGCTTTTTAGAGGTAGATCACAGGACACAGAAAGAAGTTACCTCTAATAAAAAAAATCTGAAGTCCGTGCCTCTAATACAGTTGTACCCTGCAAACTTAAACATTTTTGCAACTCTGATACCAGAGGTAGCCATCGTCTTATGCGATAGAAGAATGAAAAAAACATTTTTCTGTAATCTAGAAGTATGTACAAAATTCATTATTTATAGGTTTTATGATATTAAAATTGTTATGATTCTTACTTGCTTATATTGTATCATTGAACACAGATTTATCCTATAAACATGTTAAGAAACTAAAGTAAGAAACCGCTTACATGTAAAATAAGTACTGAAATAAGTGTTTAACTTACCTGCATCAAATGTTTCATAAAACTTTTACACATGAATAAATCTTATTTGAAAATTAATAAGATCTGAATAAGTACTGAAATATTTAACGTACCTGCATAAAATGTTTTAAAAAACTTTTACACAATGAATAAATAATATAATTTGAAAATTATTAACAAAATAAAAATAGGTACTTATTGCATTGCAAAACATCAAAATTTTCTTCTGTTCGTTTCAAAATTTGAGCGTCAATTTTTTTTTAAATTTTCCTGTTCTCCCGTTTTTTCACCAAATAGATTTAAAAAAATAACATTAAGTATTTTGGGCAACGACCCAAAGGTTTATACAGCCAAGCTATGTAATTCAAGATATCTTCTATGTGCAATATTTTAAAAAATGGAGACATGATTTTGGGCAATGATACAAAGTTTTATACAGCCAAATTTAATGAGTAGGTAACATTTCTATGCATAACTAAAAAAAGAGACATTATTTTGGGCAACGACACAGAGGTTTATACCGCCAAATATAGGTAATGTTTTAACTTTTAACATTTCTGTGTATTAGAAAACTGCAATAAGCGCCGCGCGCAGGCGCGACTAAATAGCCATATTATTATTGGTTATTTTGGAAAATGAAACAAAAGGTGTACCTATGTACAGCCAAGTTTAATGATGTGCGTGATTTCGAGCTTGTTTTTATTTTCCGTCGCTTTACTACTGCGGTGCTAATGTTCGCTTAGGTGCCTCACAGATTTATAAAGGGTAGGTAACCTTAGAGAGTAACAAAACTTTTCTAAAATAATAACTCAACGAACGTATCTAACAGTTGGTCGCGTAAATACGTATATTAAAATTTGTTTAACATTTTTCGATTTGTATGTTATTCTCCGAAATTTTCTAAGCATTTTGGTGATAACCGCATCAAAATCGGTATTCTCATGACAACAACTATCAATGACAGGGTCAAAAGGGCAAAGAACCCAGAGCCGTAAAACACGATAGCAATAGAGAGCCAGAGCCTCAAATGCCAGAGCCGTAAAACTCACTAAAAAAAATCCCCTATGTTACATAATAAACAACAGTTGCCAAGCAACTAAGGATTAAATCCCGGTTTAGACCAAATCAAAATTTAACAATTTTCGAGTATTTATGTAGCCTATGTTATTCTCCGGAATTTTCTTAACATTTCGGTAAAACCGGATCAAAATCCGTTCAGTAGTTCTCGAGTTTATATCGTGTTCAAACAATCAAATAAACAAACAAACAAACAAACAAACAATTTCTTTTTAAACTATTCTATCGTGTTCCGTAAGTGAATTTAAGGCAACCTGTGTAATTTTTTTATTTATATCTTGCAATTACAGATTTTTTTATCCCTACGTTCTTATTATATGTATAGATAATTTAAACGTAAGTACCTATATAATGCATGCATAAATATTATATATACATAAACATATATGTGTATTGTAAATACGTAAACTACAACAAATAAACATACATAAAATACATAATTCTAATAGGGCGTTATAAAGATGATTCTGCCATGATTCTATCAAACAAGAGCTCGCGGACTTTCTTTTTAAAAGCGTCACGACTCGTAGCCATCCTGATTTTGAGAGGCAGCACCTATATGTACAGTACAAACAGGTACCACCCGCTGGGAATCGAACCCGGTACCTCTGGGTCTGACACCGGTGGTATTAACTACTAGAACTACCTAAGTAGTTAAAAATAACACAAACATAAGAAACAGGTTCAACAAACTCATAATTATTGTTATAAGACGAGACTATCTCTAGGTAACAATAAAACCTAAAATTGATGGCGCCTAGGATTGTTATAGGGGTCCCTCATTTGTCACCCAATCTTGTGGTAATTAAAAACTTTAACTACAGTTCGTTAACTTCGGTGTTCCTAATCAACTTCCTTAGGTACCCTATGTTAATTTTGCCGTTTCTAACTTATTTTTGAATCTAATTTATAAAAGTAGCTTTTAAGGTCTGCGCAGACTGTTGGTGTGTTTTAAAAGTGAAGTGATAAAAATTTACTAAAAAAAACAATTTTTTCTAATAATTTTTATCTTTTAACTACATATAGCATTGTGAATGCAAAATTCAAAATAATATAAAAGTTCCTAACAAATAAACAAAGAATAAGGTCCGAATAGTTATTCCGTGTTTCGTCTCTTTTAGTCTAATTTGAAATGACGTTTACATGACGGGAACAAAACACGGAATAACTATTCGGACCTTACTCTTTGTTTATTTGTAAGGCACTTATTGTGTCGACTAGAGAATCGCGTAACGCACATCCACGTCTGTTTTAATGAATGCGGTGGGTGCTGTTTAGATAAGATAGATCAAGCAAATCAAGATCAAGCATGTTAGTTGGTGGATTTCAACGTCATCTTACGTCAACAACCGGGAACCGCTTACGTGTCTTCTGAAGCATGGGGAAGTTAAAGATATTACAAAATTTGATTACCCATTTCAGCGGGAACCGCTTACGTGTCTTCTGACTGAAGCATGGAGAAGTTCGAGATACTTATTACAAAATTTGATTACCTATTTCAGTGATAAGTTTAGCGAAAGTTGCCTTGCATGAATCGCTCGCAACCCGAATACGTACGCAAACACCATCGAGTTCCTCGGAGAATCTTCAATTATCAGGTTTTGATTTTTTATTCATTAAGTGTTACCACTTGGCCTTCAACTCGATTCCTTCCGATTCCTTCCGATCCTTCGATTCAGTAATTTTAAGGCCGAAGGTAAAAGCGCACTTCACCTAGAAACCTTAACTAGGTACTCAGGCACTAGCTATCTTATCTCTAACTGCCGGAGCACAACAAATGCGTGTGGCTCATCTTGGCATGGCCACCACCACCAACTATAAATCTGACTTTATAGATAGTTTGTCGAAATATGTCGTAGACCGACAAACTGATTTGGCGGCACACTTCGACATACTCTCGACATATTATGTAAATAGGCTTAGCCAAAGTAACATTAAGAAAACGATAGCGAAGTCCGAAAAGAATAAAATGTATGGGATAGCCGCGCTAAATCAAGTGGTCAATCTTATGTCAATCCCATACATTTAATTATTTTCGAACTTCGCTATCGTTTTCTTAATGTTACTTTTTAGCTACCGCCACAGATCTTCCCTGCGACCTGTAGTTTTCGAGATACAAGGTGGCCATGCTAAGATGAGGCTCATCCTGACATGCCCTTATAACTTTCGAACGGTAGACCGACAAACTCTGATATATGACGTCAGATTTAGAGTTGGTGATTGGGGGCCATGCCAAGATGAGCCACACATCAAATGCTAACAACACTGATGTTATGGCGACATATTTAGATAAGGTAGTAACTAGTGAGGCGGATTAAAACAACCAATCATGTATTCAAATTGAACCCGGGACGTCTTGGGAAATTATTTCCCACATAACACTACCGTAAAATTTATTTATTTTTCTTTATTGGTAACTCTTATCAGTACCAACGAACAAAATAATCCTACAGATTTTTTAAATCTTTTATTTCATTTTGTACGAAGCCGCGAACTGTTATCGTATATCAATGTCAAAAACACAGTTTGAAATACTTTGTGATAAAACCGGTTTTGGCGGAAGTTTTTAAAGCTCTTGAAGAAAAAAATCTGCTAAGTGCATAAACACAACATTCGCGTAAACTAGACTTGTTTTCTGAATGCTTTTTAAGATTTTTGCTCTCGTAGCATTAATATTTATTGGATTTTCTTAGGTTTAATCAAGTGGGAAATAATTTCCCATTGTTTGTTCCTGCATTGAAAAAACACACCAATTTCTATATGTGAAGTAGCTCTGTGTGCTAAGAACTGCTTAGTTAATATACAGGGTCTATTTAAACAATCAAAAACTGATATTTTTTTTCAACGAAGTCGTTGACAATTTCCCATTTTTGATGATATTAGACCAGTTACCATTAGACCAGTGCGTCAAACCCAAATCCGCGCAGACTCCCTTGCTAACCCGCAAAATGTTTTAAAGTTGTTGTATGAGAGATCTTCGCAAGGTGGCTAGCAAGAACTGGATGAGATAACCGGCGGCGGATTGTGCTCAATGGCGCGCCATTAGAGAGGCCTATGCCCAGCTGTGGACTGATGAATATAGGCTGATGATGATGATGATTAAGATACCAAAGTTATTGGATATTGACGACCTCCGTAGCAGAGTGGCTTGCACACCGGACTTTGGGCAGCACTAACTCTGACTGGAACCCGGGTTCGATTCCCGGTCGGGTCAATGACGAAAACGAACTTTTCAAATTCAATATTGTATCGAGTAAGGGGGGTTGTGGTACCGTTGTTGTACCTGATTTCCATAAAACGAGTGCTTTAGCTACTTACCCTGGGATTAGGACAATGTATGAGATGTTGTCTAATATTTAATTTGAATGCGCTGTAGGTAGCAGCTATTCTCTAGCTAGCACTTTGATAAGAGCGGTTGTGGTATGCAATAAAAGACAATGAAAAATATGTAATTTGTTTTGTAATTCTAACATATTATTATAACTTTATACACTACGTCATTTTATTTACATGAGCATTTTTTTGCTTCACAATGTTATTACAATTAAAATATATTTCTCTCTTTATTATATTACTCTACATACATACATATTTCCATTCAACATATCCTTTAGGCGAAGTGACCAATATATTCAGTACAAAAAGCGTTTTTGAAACATACATACAGCTTCTTGGACAAATTTGACATTTCTTATGGAGCGGCCTTTAGCTGTTGTGGTGAATTTAAAATTACTACTTAGTCACTTGTTTTAAAACATGGCTGACACATGATTAATATAGATCTATTCGTAGACAATTCTCATAAATAATATTAGTGTCACAATCAATTATTATCTAACAAATCAATAAAGTTGAAACATTTGGACATCAAATTCTATTTTCAAAAACACTAATAATTAACAAGATTCCTAGTTTTTCATGATTCCCTGTCACCAGTACATTTTAAAACATATTGTCAAATTCATTAAAAAGATCTAAAACATATTATAACCTATTTTTATGATTAGTGACTTTATCACTTTCTTTTATTTTTGAATTTTAGGTTAATAAAGGAATTTGACAAAAACACTAAAAAATTTGTAGGTTTAGTAGAAGTATGACAATAGGATGACGCCTAGCTAGGATTGGTTCATAACGAAAATTGGTAAGCTTTTTTAATTATTTGAAGAAAATGTTACCACCAACAATAACAAATTATTTAATATTCCTTTGAACTATTTACACATCGTTTCTATAAGGTAGAAGAATGTTAACTACAATACTTTTAAAATGTTTACTTGCAGTCTCATTTTTGCACTTGGTTACCTATGTACCTATAACATTATTTTTCCATATGCGTCTGAGCAATTATAAAAATAGTAAAGCCGAAATATTATTTTTCAATTTCATATGATAAAGATCGAGTGGCAACAGTTTAACTATTACAAATAATTACAATTCACGAATGTGTTTCATTTTCAAAATGTCTATAAAAAACATTTGAAAAAATATTTATTTTTCTTAATTTCTTAATGGCCTATTTTCAGTTTGATATTTTTCAGATTCTTATTTCGATGGAAATTATCGTTTAGTATATTATCTATTTTCATTATATTATGTATACTCCCCCTGAGCAGTTCATGCAAGCTCGATCAAATTATACTAACAACAATATTACAAATAAATCCAGCCACTTCAGTCAAGAGTCAGCTGTTGGCACAATATTGCTTGGGAGAGGACCAAATGCGATATATCGTTGTCCCTTTCTAAGCGCACCTACGGCAGACTGAGCGAAAGAGACGAGTATAAAAATAAGGCTAGATTCGCACTGCTGCTGATGACTTTGCTTAACATTTACTCTTTTGTCTTGAATTCACTATTACAGATAAAAAACAGATGTGTAGCTAAAATATGTGTTTGCTTAATTATTATGTTTATTTACGCTGTAACGTAGCAGTGCATGCCTCACTGAGCCACGTTATATATAGCTAGATAAACAAGAACAATCCAATCGCCCGCAAAACTTAACAATGTGGAGAGAGCAAGTAATATTCATACCCTCAATACTTATTTAATTACCTTATTATAACAAGCGTTGGATTGTAACACTGATCAAGTTTAATCATTTATATCATACAATATCAGATCTGTGTTAAAATTCAATGTTTGCGCCACATTTCTCAAATCAGTCAAGCTAAGCTTTCTATGTCGACAACACTAATTCAAACATTTTTTAATTACACACAGTACAATGTTGCCGCGACTATGAAACACTCGCGGTATGAGTTTTGTATCAACCTGCCAGCACTATAAGTTAAACGCGCCAACTCAGCTTGACTGTAAGAAGTTTTGTATTAAATATAATCCCGCTTAGGCACACTGTGAGGACGGCCGCGCGGCCCGTGCCACTTCAAGAAACCAGTTGTTCGCAACTCTTAACTCATCATGTCCTCCTAGTAGGGTTTCATACCGTCAACATTATGTATATTTTTTTAAAATAATGAATTATATATTTATTCGACTTGGGGGCAGAATGCACTAAATAATGGAATAAAGTATAGCAAAATCTTATATAAAGCATAAACTTTTTAACAACTGAAAGACAGTTATGGTTTAAGTAGCATTACCACTTAATTAATAATTAAATTAGTATTTCGGTGCAGGCCGCCCTTAAAAACGTGTTGATCCACAAATACAAGGAAAATTGGGGTTTGAAACCACCATGAGACTGAACCAACATGCCATTGACCACTGGTTTCTTGGTGCTTGATGCCAGCTATCACATTGGTGTTCGAATTAATATTGCATTCACATGTATAAGCCACAATTTTTAATTATCTAATTCACATTATCCGTTATTGACTTTATAACACTATTGTTAGAAATTGACAACAGCTATACAGAGGTATTTGTACAGTTAGCTACAGTAGGTATCTGCACACATCACAGATTATATAGAAAAAATAAACTTTTTATCTTGTTAGTATAACAAGTACTCTAGCCCTAAGCCTACGACTCCGCAGTAACAGAAAAATAAATTCTTTAGAAGTTAGCTCAGCTCGCCTGATTATGCGGTTTACTTATCAAAGTTGCGCTCCTAATTTCCACACTTCTTCGGAAATTAACCTACAAAATACACACTCATCGCCGTCTGATTCATTTGACTATCCAAAAGGAATCCGCTCCAAAAAAAAAAAAAAAATTTTGACTACACTTTCGTCCCTAAATGTATTGTACGTACTAACAATAAATAAAATTAAATAATGGATTTATTACATTCACTCGATAACTATAAATTATTGTATGCGATCACAATGTAGACTATGGTATTTAATAGAAAAATATAAGTGTACACCCGTAGTGCATTGGTACGGTGTCGTACTTACATTACCGCCACGTCACTTCAGTCCTCTGAATATAGTCACACGCACTAACTTCACTTCAGACGTGCGCCGTCCCACTCACTCTTTGCGTTGTCGCGCAGGAGCGTACGAGACGACATAATGATACACAAGAACGCCACTCGCACCGAATTTATTGCTAGAGAATACTTTGGCAGTGTACTATGAAGTTTCACTCAAGACATAAAGGCAGACCCAAAATTAAGGCCATAACAGCGCCGTTTAGCTGATTCTCGTCTTACGCTATTCGCAACGCTTAAAAATTCACGTAACTTATTGAGATTATATGCCTAAGGTAGCATCGAAGAACTTCTGACCCCTTATATTATGCTATGGATCTTAAATACTGTCTTGCCACGCCTGCTTTCGCAAAATTGCATTCTCTATGCTCTATTAAAGTATTTGCCACTTCCCCAGCGAGTTAACTAGTTACATTATACGACACACTGACTTCCCACATAGATCCGCCTGCTTTACACTCCCAAGTTTTCAGGTAATCAGCATACTTAAACGTGTGCCTGTTTTCTAAACGAATCTTCGAGAACCACGGAAATGTCACCAATACCTCACTCTGATTCGTCCTCATGTTCCATCTGATCTTTAAAAATTGCGTCTTTCTCTCATCTCTAAGTACCAGGCAACTAGACAGTGCAGAACTGACCAGATCCTGATTACTCCGAATGTTTCAAAGTGAGATTTGGCAATCAGAACGTGCTGAAAGTCGACCGAGTCGAGTCGGTATCCAGGATGTTCAGTAGTTCTCCACTATCTGTGACATATCTCATACCATTCCAATGGTTTTGTTTTGATTCCTCGTAACATTTAAAAGTGCGTCTTCCTCTCAGCTCTAAGTACCAGGCAACCAGACAATGCAGGAAATGTAGTTTCCATCCACAAATACGTCACTCCGATTCGTCCCAAATGTCAGATCCTCAGAACATTCAGCATCTTTTTCCAACTCTAAGTACCAGGTTACCAGACAGTGCAGGATATGCACAATTACCTCTCGTCGTTTCTTTCAGATAGCATCCAAAACGTGGTGAAAGTCCACTAATATCTTAAAGTGAAGTAACAGGCGTCCAGAATCCTCAGAGAGCTCTAGCAACGCGGCGGGCGGGCGGCGATCACGCGGGCGGTGTGCTGGCGGCGGGGGCGGGGGCGGGGGCGGGCGCGGGGGCAGAGTGCGCGCTCGACACCACCACCACGGGCTTCACGATGGTGGTGGCGCTGAGGTACTGCGCACTCACAGTTAGAGGTGCCACGTTGCCTTTCACCATTTGTGTTTCTACCATCTAGAATAAAGCATATTTATAAATAATTACAGTTATATTCTAAGAATTATAAATAAAATCCACTTCGAAATACAAAGTTAAATAAAAATTAATGTGCTTAAGAGCCATTTCACCTTCAAACCAATAAGTCGATTTTATAGAAACTGGAATAAACAGAAATGTTGACAGTTAACAGAAAACATTAAAACAACGTTTGTAAACATATTGTTTTCTAAAGTTCGCGAACACTACACATTGAAATGAAACCACTTTTATGTTGCTCCTTGTGGCCACGGACCCTGCAAAGGGTTCGAAACGTCAGAATACTCATCTAATCAAATAAATGTTTAAAATAAATGCGAGTAGATCCGTCAAAGTAGTTTTAATTTTAACGTATGTAAAGCTGATTTTATGCGATTTGAAACTTATAACGGTGGACTTTAAATCGCGTCAATTCCCACTCAAGATATTTTCTATAAAAAAATTTCGTATTAAAATATAAAAATATTTGTATTATTCACCTTATGCGTGAGGGTGTGCGTCTGCAGCAGATGCGCCCCAGGCTGAGAAACCACCAGAGGCGCCAGTCCGCTCACCACCATACCACCTGAAAGCATCATGGTTATCAGCACACCACGTCTCCACACCACATTTTCACAACTAGCTTTCCGCTTCTTAGGGTTGTAAAAGACTCGATGCCGACTAACGCCCGTTCCCTATATTCTATCTGTCTGTCGTTTTGCTTACTGGAGTTAGAAATTTGACATAATTCGTATGGAGCTTAAGTCAAATTTGTATCTATACGCCCGTTCCCTATCTATACTAATATTATAAAGCTGAAGAGTTTGTTTGTATGTTTGTTTGTTTGTTTGTTTGTTTGTTTGAACGCGCTAATCTCAGGAACTACTGGTTCGAATTGAATAATTCTTTTTGTGTTGGATAGTCCATTTATCGAGGAAGGCTTTAGGCTATATAACATCACGCTGCGACCAATAGGAGCGAAGCATCAGTGAAAAATGTTGCAAAAACGGGAAAAGAGCCTAAAAAATTAAAAATGCTGCCGAAAGTCACTATTCCACGCGGACGAAGTCGCGAGCACAGCTAGTCTAATATATAAAATTCTCGTGTCACAGTTTTCGTTGCCATACTCCTCCGAAACGGCTTGACCGATTTTGATGAAATTTTTTGTGCTTATCCGGTATCTATGAGAATCAGCCAACATCTATTTTTCATCCCCCTAAATGTTAGGGGTAGTCCACCCCTAAATTTTTTTTTTTATTTTTTAGACAAAATTTTTATTTTCTATTTTTTTATGATACAACATACAAAAATACATACAATCCTCAATTTTCACCCTTCTACGATCAACCCTTATTTTTTAATAGCCATTTTAGTAATTTAATCATTTTTCCTCTCCGGTCGAAAACTGATCAATCGTCATTTAATTAGTTATCCCCGCCAGATGTCTACAGGTGTCACTTCTGACCCAGTAAACAGCACGGAGTAGGGATGAGAACGAAGCCGGTCTCCTTTCTTTCTCACTCCCTACACAGTTGTCGGCCATCATTATTGTTTATGCATCAAGTGTAGTAGTAACGTTGACAATTATTATTTTGCTATCTCAGTGTAACTCTCATATTAACTTTTAATCATTCCTATTTTATCAATAATAATTAAATTATCAATTTTGAGTGTATTTTGCACGATTAGTTAATCAAGTGATTTTATAACCTCAAAAGTACTCAACACGTGACACGAGCTTACAATAACAACGGATTTTTGTGTTGTAAGTATACTTTTTTTTATATCGAAAATGTTGTTGATCTTATAAAAATGTAATTTTAATTTAATTTTATTAAAAAAATGTAATTGAACAATTAATATTTTCAGTTTCCAAAAAATCAATCATTATGAATCTTTATTTTGAAATGTCAATGGAAATATTGGTTGTATGAAAAAATTATAAGAGACAATGTTTTCCATCCAGTTTGTTTGTGTTAGCTAAAGATGGACTAACAAAAAATATTGTTCACGCTATAGCATTAAGAGATTGATATTGTTTAATAGTGTTACTGTCGTAATTGTTTAATTAATGATATATAATTTTAAGGAATAAATTATAATAACTTAAAAATAATGTTTGCCTTTTGTTATTTTTATATTCCCTCATCGTTCACAGCGCTCCATGCTTATTTCACGCATATACCACATTCTTACATACATACAATATACACATTCTAACATACATACATACTAACAATAAGTAAGCTATTTTTTGTCTACAATAGAAATTACTAGGAAATTATTTATATGGCAAAACAACGTTTGCCGGGTCAGCTAGTATTCTATATGTCTGTTGTTTTGCTTACTGGAGTTAGAAAGACATAATTTGTATGGAGCTTATGTCATGCTTATGAATTTAAAAGTCAACATAAAAATAACCGTTGGGCATGGAACGTGTTATAGGGGCTAAAAGTATAGCAGATGACCCTTTCTGTCGGCCAATTCATTTTGGCACACGATGCGCCAAACACCCTGAATAATATATTACTTTTAACAGTCGGAACACAGCACTGCTACTAACATAATACACAGACATACTTATAAAAGACTTACTAGCTAGCCAGGCGGAGGTACAAAAAGCGTAACCACCAACCAAACCATGTAGTTTTAATGATACCGAGCCGGCAAACGAGCAATCAACCCGCCAGATGGAAAGCGGTTCAGTAGCCGCTTGTAGGTATCACGCGCGATCCGATCCGAACCCTTCGGAGAATCTAGTAGGGCACGGGGACACGCACTAGTGCGTGATGCCGTTCCCTCTAGAAAACCTTCGAAGGTGATTCGTTTCACACGGCTTGGGGAACCCTTTAAGTTTCTCGCCGCCCCCAAACAAGCCCGGTGAAGCTGAAAATGCCGTTTGAGGCAACCAGCAAACTCTATATAAAAAAGGGTATCACGCGCGCATACCTGACCCTGTAGTTAAGTCCTATGCTTTTTGGCCTTCGGATCTATTACCCTCGGAACTGGATCGGAGCAATGTAAACTAAGTGTATACCAACATAGTACTTAAGTCCCATTGTATAACTTGGTAACGGCATATAATTTTGTAAATGTCGTTACATAATATATTAAAGCTGTGGCGTTTCTTGCGCCCATTCTTCTCCACAGCTAAAAAATAGACGTCCTGAATGGGTAGTATGTAAAAAAATTTTGGACGATTCAAAACCACTTTTCTAAAGTTTATTTGAATAAAAGATTTGACTTTGATTTTGACTATTGTTATTTACAAAGATGAGTTGTAAATTATTACGCGAAATAAATAAATTCTATTATGTTCTATTCTAAAACAATGGCGACAGAAATAGGTATCCCTAATACCAATTTGTTTCTATTTCCAATCCAGTCAGTTTCTGGACAGAATCCTACCACCAAGATATACATATAGGCCAATATAATTGGCCTGCTGGGAATGAAACAAAAGACGTACAAGTGCTGTAAGTGTAACCGATTATTTCCGGAAGTCTCCAAATCATCATCATCATCATCAGCTCATTTTATGTCCCCACAGCTGGGGCACGAGCCTTCCCTATGGATAGATAGGGGAACGGCCCATGAAGCACCACGCCGGCCGGTTGCGTATTGGTAGTTATTAACGACTGCTACTGCAGCCGGTACCAACGGCTTTACGTGCCTTCCGAAGCACGGACGAGCTCGAGATGATACATATTGGTCACCCTTCCGATAACCGGCCTTTGCAAAAGTAGCTACACCTTAGCGATAGGAAACCGGGCGCGTAAGCCACTAAGCCATCGAGCTCCTCAGTCTCCATTAATAATGGCCTCACTGACTACTTCACAATTCTAGTCTAAAACGAACAGAGGCGAAACGAACAAATCCAATTTTTATCTCTCTTCACGTAGCAAACAAGCTGATGTTAAAGGGATGTGTCCATCTGACTGAAGTCAATTCTGTTATTTTTTACGTCTATCGTGTGTCGGTGGCCTTATTTTGACCATTTTCCCACAGTCCTAATGACAAAATAAGGTTACCGCATTACCGCAACACCATTGAGACGTTATTGAATTAGTAGACTTGAGACCCAGTGCTAAGAACATCAGTTGATTCAATGCCACCTTATATCTGAATAGGATATGTATATAAAAAATATTTAAAAAAATATATCCACCTGAGGATACCGGCGTTGTCGGTGATATAAGGCCATTTTCTTTATGCGTCCTATGGCCATTCGCAGTCAGACCTGAAAATAAACACAAAACTATATTGTTCTATTCTATTCTATTCTATTCTCCAAAATACCAAGACAAAATACAAATAAAGTCTGTCGCTGTCATAACAAACTGTAACTGCAGCATGGTTGTGTTCCGACATTTTGAAATAAGACGTACTTCCTCAGGATTTGAGGATTTTAAGTGAAATGCGCTTCGTTCCTACGGCCGTATTGTTACTTACCATTATCTATGTGCCTAGTGCGATTTTTATTTACCATTCTAAAACGTTACGATAATAAAAACAGGAAGTAGTCATGGCTTCGAGGCAGCGAGTCTCGTCTCGGTGACAAACGAGATAAGTTGAAATTTTGCAAATTCTCGTTTTCGTTAACATGACGGCCGCAAGTTAAATAAAACTCAACACTCTAGTGCACATAAGAAATAAAAAAATATTACTCAATTCTTTAAATTAAGTTATAAATGGGACTTTTTGGCGGGAAAGTGAAGCGTCATGTCTGCGGTTTTGTTTTATTTTCTAAAATTTGTGATAAGTCGAATATTAATGTGAAATAATGGTGGATTATTAACCGTTAAGTGTTCGTGAGTGTGCATAAGTGTTGGCAAATGAAACAAAACAGTGCAACGTTACTTTTCCAATTCTCTCAAGAAGCTCGCGTGAGGACTTAGAAATGCCCCACATTTTTACTGCGATACTCGAGGGGTTGGGGGGTATATCATTTCTCACTTCCCATTTCTAATATCATTCATCATCATCATATAAGGAAATATTGTTTATTTATGTATTACTTGTAAGAAAAATTACTTTGACATTGGCTAAATGTGCTAATCGCACGAAGCCATCAACCAAAAAAAAAAAAGTTATAAATGATAAAAAATATAATATACTCGTTCGATCAACCTTTATACGACATCGCTACAAGAATATCATGCACTCGGGTTATAATATTATAAATTCATTAGTGTACAATATTATGATTAAATGTACATTATATATTGAAGACCGTTAAATATTTTTATAGTCTCGATCAAGCAACTCTAATTGACTCTATTAACGTAAATAATACATGTCGCCACAAGTGTAATGTTAATTCCTCAATAATTATTAACATCAATAATGTAGAGCGGTGTTGACATTGCTGTCTTCTGGTTTGAGGAGTTCATACAGTAGAATTACTAGGCAGAGTAGCTTTATATTGTAAAAGCCTCGGTAAAGCGTAAGTAACATCAATGACGTTATTCAGTTAAAGCTTCCCACTAGACTGAGGCTAGGGGGTCGCACGGCGGATACGGATGTAAGAACCAAGGAGTTACACGCAATGGCCGATTCCGAGACAAACAAATACAAATATCAAAAGATACGAGTAAAAGTATATCAGTAGGCCAAGCACGAAGTATCGTAGTTCGTAAAATAGGATAATATGTATGAAGATTTATTGATACAGCGAGCGTCACAACGTCCGTAAATGGACCTTACAATCGGGAGACGTCATTTCATAGATTTTAAGACATTAGCATCAACCCAACTCAATTAAAATTGGTTGATGTAAATTTGCTAGCTTAGATATTTTTATTTCTTTAATTTTGTTTTTTATATGTTGTGGGTCTTTTATATTTTATGTGTTTATTTGTAATGGAAAGTGTCGTTTAATTATAGGGCATTTTAGCTGTAAGGGAGAAAAAAATGCCTTTGCTGAGTTTCCTGCCGGGTCTTCTCAGTACAAGGTGCAGACTTAAGAACTTACGCACCGTTTAGACTTAGACTTACGAACCGATATGGCATAGTGCCATTCATAAAAGCTATTCGTAGCCTAAACTGAATAAATGGTTTTGAATTTTGAATTTTAATTACATATATATATTTTACGGTATTAGCATGACTCAACACGATTTCGATACAAATTCGTAGCATACTGATGTTTTTCTTTACTCAGCGTGGTGTTCATATCCCACCAAGGTACCAGGGTCGCATAACTCACCGTTGGTGTGCACCGGAGCTTGGAGCACTCTCAGGCCGCCGCTCGCCGACAGCAGCTGCAACGCCGCCGGCCCCACTACCAGCCCGCTACCACCCACCACCTGGGACAAACCAAATATATTTATTTATTTATTAATTAAAACTAACAGCTTATGTAAGTAATTTATTAGCTTAAGATATCATCGGAAAAAAACATATATACACCTTTTATTGACAGAAACTCGATGACGCAGTGGTAAACGCGGTCGGTTGCTGAAGATAAGTAACTTACAAAAACACAAATGTTGAAAAAATTTCCACGAGCAGGGTTTGAACCTGCACCCTTCTGACATACCGGGTCAGGTGCTCTTCCAATTGAGCTATCGTGGTTCTAACCAGCCCGCCGAAATTATTCAACACTATTTACTTTTTACTTTGAAAGCCAAAGGCGCCCATTCAATGTTAACAACTACCGTCATTAACATCCGATCATAATATTTTTACAAATACTAAAGATCAGTTAAGAAGTAGGCAAGCTATTTATAAATTTATAAAGAAACAAAATTTGCGTTAAAAAAAATTATATAAACATTTATAAGTAACTTACACAAAGATCGGTCATTGGATCATCATCATCACCATCATCATTTCAGCTAAAAAATAGACGTCCTGAATGGGTAGTAGGTAAAAAAAATAGGACGATTCAAAAGCACTTTTCTTATGTTTATTTAAATAAAAAATTGACTGCCCGTAAGCACCCACTGCTGGATAAAGGATAGAGGTGTGAAAGAGGATTTCACACTCTTTAACAACTTATCCGGTCCTGTGTGTGTCATTGGATGGGTGACCAAATCTTTTTCATTTCAGGCTTCTACTTTTTCTTTTCTTCTTAAAAATATTTGTACTTACTTAATATTTACTTTCATTGTCATAAACGTTATTTTGTGGCATTGTGGCCCCAAATTCGCGTTTTAAAAAAAGTTTTAGGTTTTAAAAAAAAATGCAAAATATAATTATTGTGTTTCTACGTCTGGTATACTCACTTGAGATAGGGGAAGGTGTATTTGGGCTGGATGCACCAAGGTACTAAGCGTATTCGTCACACCATTCTCTGGTTGCCCGTTCTGTAACAAAAGAAAAAGCAAATTCTTTAAAAAACGGGTGATTTTTTACTTGCACATTTTTTATCCATAATATAGTAAAACATAACATTTTCCGCATTAAGTTTTTTTCGCATAATTTTTGTTCATTGAGATAGTTATTGGCATATTGGTTTCTAGCTGTTATTTTGATCAGCATAACTTTAGTGCGCTTATATGAAAAAGGCATATTTAGTTCGTCTAAAAATATGTCTCACTTATCCTTAGCTTCTTACTTAGCTTTGATAAATAAAGTTAAAATTACTCAAGCAACAAGATGTATGTGATACTTTAAAAAAAACGATCAGTTTTGCTTTTATATTAAGTGTTCTAGATGATTTTGTTCAGGAATAAATGAATTGAATTGAATTGAATTGAATTGAATTACATCTACACATCGATTTGCGTTCTATCTCTTATAAAGCAAGTGTTGCGTCAACGCAGCAA
This sequence comes from Eudonia lacustrata, assembly GCA_947562085.1. Taxonomy (NCBI): domain Eukaryota; kingdom Metazoa; phylum Arthropoda; class Insecta; order Lepidoptera; family Crambidae; genus Eudonia; species Eudonia lacustrata. Next base: position 15,124,563 of record OX387329.1, read on the forward strand.
AAACCTCTTTAGTCCTGATAACCAACATCTAACTAGTACATGTTTCCTATCATCTGTTTTATTGATCACGTTCTGATTAACACATATTCTTTTTTTTTTCTTTACTCTTTATTTAATTTGGGGCTTTTGTCCACATGGATATGCCAGCCCCATTGTATCTTCCCAATTACAGTCTTAATCTAAGCTTATAAAAATAAAAGTTATCCCAGTATGAAAAGGAATCACTGTTCAGTCAACTTTACCAATATACAGAAAACACATATTCTTGGATCACCTTGCACTAATAAATAATTAATAGTGGTCGCCCAGTGGTCGAATCAGTAATTCACAAAATATACAATGTATATTATAATGTATTTTAAGTAACACATAGGTACCTATTATACATAAAGTTTATCATTCTGCACTCCTTCTCCATAATATGATCTTTATCTCACATACCTCCGTGCACGCAAGCATAGAAAGGGGTGCAAAGGTTTTTCTTCACGTATAAATATATAGGTTTTTCTGTACCTGCGTTGCGTCGGCTGGCGCGAGCGTGGTAAGCGTAAGAGTGTTATGTCTCGAGCCGTACGAAGTCCGCACGACCTGCAACGAATAGTGTATATTTTATTCAAGAGTCTTTATTCGATATCCAATACAAAATTAAAAGTTCAATTTCAGACCAACAAGCCAATTTCATGAAACTTTCTCAATCAATCAATGAAAATATAGTGATTTCAATAGATTACACCACTGAATATATGCGATTTTTGCGTAAATGCATAGTTTCAAATCACATAAATTCAGTTAGCTCGTTCGTTCAGTTTTCCGCAGGCGAGGACTCAGTTAAGCGATCTTGCTATAAACAACTTTTTTTTAAATGTGTTCTGCTAACTATTTAAACTTGTAGCTTCATCAAAATTGGTTTATTGGTTTAAAAATATTCAAACTAGGTATCGAAAAGTGTAAAGGTTCTTAACGCTCAGCGCCATTTTGGTTTTTATGCCATAACCTGTAATTATTAGGTGAAGCTTTTGAAAATTATTGCTAACCTGATAATAATAATCATCTACAGTAGGTAAGTAAACCTGGTTCCTAGTAGGTGAGTAAACCTACTGTTGTTGATTACGTCAATAGTAAATATGTATGGACATTGACATTCCTCTAATTCCCTCACACTGGATAGAAATGCAGCGCTAACGTTTATGATTAAAAAAAAATTTTTTATTCCTGTCCTAAAAGGAAAGTATTATGAATACAGTCTCAATAGATGCAGGTAATTTAGGCGTATATGCAACGTTAACTTCGCAAAATGCAAGTAAAAACTTGGTGTTTTCTAATATTTGTTTCAATATTCGTTATATGTGACAGGTTATTATTAGTCTAATCCTAATAATAACGTCGATTTGCAAATAAATCAAACAATAAACCGAAAACTTACTGGATTTTAGGAAACCAAAATCTAATTGTAAATATGTTTAAAAAAATATGAACGACGACATCTACCGTAAACTAAAATAACTTTCCAATATCGAGCAGAGATGGCGCCACACGCAATCCCAGCGTGGGGTTTCTAACTTGTTTCTAACTCTTAATCCAAGATTAGTTAGTCAGCTCTAATTTGTAACGCGCTACCAGGAGTGCATACCTGCGAGGTGGTAGGCGTTATTTGTATCGGCAACGTGTGCAGCTTGGTACTCAAGTTTAGGGTGCGGGGGGGAGACGCCTCCATCCGTGCTATGCATTGCGGCGGCGAAGAGGTAATCTGTAATCGGGAGAATTATACTGTAGAAAAAGTCCTATTCACTAACTTCAACAGCTCAACATTGCATTTACTTGTTTCAATGATTACATTTAACTACGACTACAAGCTCTTAAATAGTTACTTTGTGTAACTTACACTTATAGGAATTCCTAAAACTTGGTTATTAACAGTTTCCTCCCTATCTTTGTCCTCAGAAGTAGAATCTGAAAAACAAAACAATTTTGATTTAAACTATATGACACTTTTTTGAAACTAAATAAGCTTAGTCAACAAAAAAAACAGTAAACACAGCAAGTCAAACTCTAACCAGCGTACTTGCCTAATGTATACCTACTTTTTTATTTAATATTTTTATGACTGACAATTTCGATTTGAAATCAATGGAGTGACAACGAATAATAATAGTGTTGTTCGTTATTATTAGTTTAATTATTAACGTGCCACAAGCGCCAAATATTAAATAATCTCAACCGCGTGTACCAGGAGCGCATGAACCGCGCGGAGGTAAACGTACCGATACTCCGAGGGCGGACGGAGGCGCGCACCGACACGTCTCTCTTTAGCGCGGCGAGCCGTTGTTGCGCAGCGATCTTCTCGCGAGCCAGCCGTTCCATTTCGTGCTCGCACTCGCGCTCCTTGCGTCGTAGCACCTGCGAATAATTCACCAGGGACACATGAGGCGGGTGGATCTTTTTGCCAAAGATACTCAACTAAAACCATTGGGTATTCAAACGGTAGTAGGTACGAATGTTTGTTTTCTAAGCTAAGTCAGCAAACTATACTTACGTATTTTGAAAACATTACGCTTTAATTCCATACCAAAGAACAGCGTGAAACAATATAAACACAAAAGAAAAGAAACATAACGTAAGTTTCCTCAGAAATTTTATGAATGATTTTTAATTCATTAGCAAATGAAAGAAACAACTCCGAAACTTTTAACAATGGTCAGTATAATTGAATTACGAAAGCTTACTTCGAAACTTCTTCCATCAACGCAGCATCAACGTGTTTCAATCGTAACATTTCTATGCCTTAAGAAAGTACAACGTTACAATACAATTGAACAATACTAACCGTTTATGTTGCCTTAGTACGTATTCTCTTTCAGAGACTTTGTTTCTCTTATAAAAAACGTTTGTCGTTTGTTTTTGAAGTCACAAAACAGTTAAGAGTCTATTATGGTATTGGTATAGCTCAGCATACATTAATGTTTTCAAAGTAGTTACGTCATACCAGTCACATTCAACTGGTTGATACTGACAGGCATTCTCAAACTTTTATTGTTTGTGTTTAAGGGTGCGCCGACCAAAAAATGACAAAAATGCAGTCACGGTTAAGTTGATATAATTGAAAATACTATCATAATAAACAAAATATGTATTTAGTATCAAAGAGAACGTGTTTACAATAAGTCCAACCCATAAATTCATAACACACTATAGTTTTTTCTACAATATAATTTAAAGTTGGGCAAGCGGCGTTTAGTTGATATCTTATAGTTTATCTAAATTATTGTACCTCTGATTTTGTGTAAACAATCACCAATGGTTTGAACTACAAATCGTCCGTCTCACATTTTCGATTTATCGAGCGGTTTTTTAGATTATTAAATTCAAATTAACACGTTCAATTCCCCATACAAAATTAGTATGGCCACGCGGCATCAAATATATATGGACGAAGACATTTCAAATAAAATATATGACACTTGTCACTTACGGACCGCGCACCCCAGATTTTAAAATGGTAAAAAGTGGAACACAATCATAGTAGGAGGAAACTCATTGGTAATGGAAGAGAATATAACAAAAATTAAAGAAAAAATATATAACGGGCGATCTGAGGTCGGGTAGTGGAAGGGGCGGGGGGGTTTTAAGAGTAAAAAACGGTTTATCTGGATTTACGGCAAGTTAAATAGCTAAGTTGTAGGTAATAAAAAGATCTACCTTTAACTAACTTTTGTATTTACACTTTTTTTACATAACCTCAATATTTATGTGAAAAATTCAAATAACTAATTGTTTGGTTTTTTATTTTGTCTTTTAGACAATTTTTTTTTCACGAAATTTGGTGTAAACTTACTTTTTTAAGTCCCAAACACACAGATATTTTTTTTTTTTTATTTGAGGGAGAGAGATTTGAGGTCTATGTGCGAGTTGCTAGAGCGCGGTATATGTAGATATTAAGCTTTCCTATTGTCTCTCCTTACTTTGTGACACCGCCGATCCGATCCGAACCCTTCGGAGAATCTAGTAGGGCATGGGGACACGCACTATTACTGCGTGATTCCGTTCCCTCTAGAAAACCTCCGAAGGTGAATCGTTTCACACGGCATGAGGAAGCCTTTACGTTTCTCGCCGCCCCCAAACGAGCCCGGTGACGCTGAATGCTAAATGCCGTCTGAGGCAATCAGCAATCTCTCTCCAAAAAAAAAATACTTTGTGGCGATAGTCTCACCACTAGACTACAGAGCAGCGTTGCCAGATCTACGAATTTTAGGTCTTGTCTATGGACATACGGATTTTAGTCGCAAATCTACGGATTTTTTTTGATTTCATCCACCCGACCTAAACAATAGTATAAATATTCAAATTAAATAAAAATTTGTGTAAAACGAAACTTAACTTCAAAAAAAGGAATACCTGCGACTTGCGTTTCGTTTTTTGTTATTTTGTCTGTAATGATTTCTCAAGATTTGGCTGTATGGCTCTGTACCATTGCCTTTCCCTTCGTATATTACAACTACTACAGTCAATGTGAACTTATAAATAAAAATTAAAAACTACTATTAAAATTTTGTCTTTTCCTTTGTCTTGGGGAATTTCCTATATTTTTTTTCAATTTCTTTACCGGCTTTAAACTTGGCTCAAAATCAGTCCATCTCTAAATAGTCAGATTTAGCTTTAAAAAATATCTGTAGATCGACGGATTTTTGTAGAGGCAATCTACGGACTGCTACGGATTTTTGAGCGTAGCCCTACGGATTTTTAAAAATTGGATCTGGCAACACTGCTACAGAGGCAAAGGGCTCTTAACTCCGCCAAGTTAGTCAACCCATTATTACGGGATGATAGCAAGGAAACGTTCAGTTGGAATTCAATTGTTGCCTAACTTTAATGAATAAAGGACAAAAACGTCGATCACTGGCTCCTGTCCAGCACTGTGGCCACTACCCTACGTTACAAGGTTATCGAAAGGACAGCGCTAAAAAAAAGAATACACTTCCCTACTATATAGGGTCTAACAATATCAATAAGCGAACGTTTAAGGGGAGCATCTATACATCACACTGAGCATGCTCACCAAATTTGGTCCAAAACTACAGGCTCGTCACCGAGATAATCAACAATACATTATCATAATTCACCAAAAAATTACACCCTTTCCAAACCCTTACAGCTGCACTACACGCATACAAAGATAGCCGAACATGCAAATTGTGTGCGTGTATCTGTACACTATCTTTTTATTGACGCTTGCGTGCGTGTTAGTAAAGATACAGCATGTTTCATGATGTGCATTATTTTAATTGATTTAGTTTGTTAGAAAACATAACTTTGAAAAATCACTTTAAAACTGGAGCCCATTTTTTGACATTGTATTCAGAATGATGTATAGATACCGCCCTTAAACGTTCGCTTATTGATTTTGCTAGACCCTATATATATATATATATATATATATATAATCCTACCTGTATGTATCTGATGGCCGACCCCAATATCGACAGATTGGATGTTTTCTTATCATCAGGTGTGGCTGGCAGGTGCCTCTTGAGCAGCTCGAAGCACTCCTTGAGGTGCGCGCGGCGGTTCTTCTCGAGCTTGTTGTGCACCTCCCGTGTGCCAGCCCGGGGGGCGCTGGAATTGCTACTACTGCTGCCGCTGCTACTGCTCACTGAAGGCGGAGAGGGGATTTGTGGTGGCCTGTGGTCAAAGCATCACCATTAGCATTATTACCAGAAGTAAGTAGAGTAGCTTACCATCTTTCACCAGAATAGGAATGAGATGTTGCAACAATTTATTCTAAAACTTCAAGTGCCTTACAAATAAACAAAGAATAAGGTCCGAATATTTATTCCGTGTTTTCTCTTTTACTCTAATTTGAAATGACGTTTATATGACAGAAACCAAACACGGAATAGGTTATGTTCTTTGTTTATTTGTAAGGCACCAAGAGTACAAATAAGTTTAAGAATAATATTGTAGTAAGTACATGTATTGTATATGTATTGTACCTAATATTGTTATTTTTATTTGGACTTTTGTCGCTTCCTTTTAAACATGATGCTCCCATTCCACCTTAGGTTGGCTGGAAGAGATCTCTTTTAGATATAAGTCCACCTTAGCTCACCATTGTTTGTAAACTGTTCTCTGTATGGTGTTTTTTGTGCAATAAAGAATATATATAAGTTCAGATAGCAGCTTAGAAACCTAAACAGATTCAGGTGATTTACAAAACTGGTCATCAATGTGATCTACAAATAATATCGTATTTGACCATACACATTAAGTGCTGCATGCATGTACCTATCCTGAATGTTAATTCAAGATAGGTACATGCATGCAGCACTTAATATGTATGGTCCATATATGCAAGCTTAAGTTCTATCACAGTGGAGTACCTAGCTGGGGTGATTAGTGGGTTTTTTTCAGATCTATTATTAGGTCCTTACCCTTAGAGTGTTGGTTTAATGCTCTAAGTCCTTACCTATGAAATTGATGTTATGTATGAGGATTATTATAAAATTTTATTTTTCATACTAACGTTTTTTTAATTTTCTTAGCATCTTTTTATGTTAACACTATAAAATTGTAGAGTAGTGTGTTTTGTTTCACTAGCTAAATATAGCAGACATTAAAAAGAAAAAAAATCAAGTCCCTTCAAAGCTACAATGAAACAAAAGGACAATTCCGCGAACAAAAAAGGTAGTCAAAACAAATTGGGCGATAAAGACACAAAATTAATAATCATTGTTATTACTGAAGCCTAAGTAACATACAGTCCTAATTAAAGGTGTACAATAATATTAACAACCGGTATTGACTTTTAGCAGTAATACACTTATTAATAAGTGAGAAAAAAACGTCAATTTCATAGGTAAGGACCCAATATTTTTTTGTAGAAAGCTTGGCTCTGCTCTGCCTGCTGTCAAGCATTTCAGCAGATTCCAGATGCAAGGACAGCTAGTGAAGCAGAATTTTAGGATTCCAGTTCAATCCTAAAGACGAAATTTAGATCATAAGCGTAGGTTTTATTTGTTTCGTAATTTCGTCCCCGCAAACAGTTTCAAATTTAATTTGTCCTATTAATATATAAATTCTACTACGAGTAAAAGCTCTTTTTGAATTCTGTAAAGATTATTGTTTCATACATGAGAAGCGTGAGATACGGTATAGGTTAGACAAAGTTTTTTATGAAGAAGTGTCCCAAAATATAAATTGTATTGTAAGTACGAGTACATGTTAAACACTAACACCATAACAAATAAACAAAGAATAAGGTCCGAATAGTTATTCCGTGTTTTGTTCCTGTCGTGTAAACGTCATTTCAAATTAGAGTAAAAGAGACAAAACACGGAATAACTATTCGGACTTTCTTTGTTTATTTGTAAAGACCTATATATATATTTTGTGAATTACGGTCGAATTTCGTCCATTGCCACTGGGCGATTAGCGACCACTAGTAGGTAGGTATAAATAAGTATTTCAAAATGCCTTCATCATCATCATCATCATCATCAGCCTACACAAGCCCACTGCTGGACATAGGCCTTCGCAACACGCAAATTCGCCAGATGCAGAGAACCAGCAGTTTCTCTTACTTTCGTTAAATGGTCTTATTTTACCAGGGCCTGCTAAACATTCCTTCTCCCAGTACCACCTCGACACATCTGAGTGCCAAGTGCAAGTTTCATTCGGCATTCGTTAACGTTTACGTAAACGAGAATCTGTATGGCAAAATGTTAACTGTTCTCGTATGCCGTCAGGAGGCGCTGCTTCAATGCCATACAAATTTTCGTTTTCGTGAACGTATTCGAAGGAATACGGATACTAAACAAAACTCACACCAGGTACCCAGGATCTTTTGTGCCAGCCAAATGTAATGGTCAATCATTTTTTCAATTTCGTATCATCATTGATTACAATGATGCCCGTATCAGTCCACTGCTGGAAATAGACCTCACTCTAACTGAGCCCGATCTTCGGATCGCCGGAAGATATTTATTTTTGTTATACTCGTATTTATATTTATATTTTTAACTAGCGGCCGCTCGCGGTTTCACCCGCCTGGTTCCCGTTCCCGTGGGAATATCGGGATAAAAACTATCCTATGTGTTAATCTAGGTTATAAACTATCTGTATGCCGAATCTCATCCAAATCCATTCAGTAGTTTTAACGTGAAAGAGTAACAAACATCCATCCATACTTACAAACTTTCGCGTTTATAATATTAGAAGGATATAGCTAGTATTTATTACACGACAGAAATTTTAAGCACAATTGCAAAAATAAAAGCTTGTTATAGTATAAATCGGTGAAAGTATATCCTTCTTAGATCTGCCAGTATATAGAATTTACAGACAACAACCCTACTTATAAAACGAATAGTACATTAATTTCTAAAATTGATTATTCAATTCACGTATTTTAAATATCAAACCTTGAGCTACTATGTCTATCGACAAACACTTTGGTCTTAGCAAGGGTACATTACAATTTTCAAAATTGACCTTTTTATATTTTATTGAATTTAATTTGAAAGTGTCAGCAATTTTGTATAATGTAAATAAATAATGGTGAAATAGATAAAGTATATCGAAAAGACTATGGAATGTATATTAAAATAATTCTTGTTAATATATTTTTCGTGTTTATTTTATTTCCAGTTATATTTTTCCTCTTCATTCTACTAATTTCCTTTCCTACTCTTTTTCTGTGCATTGCTGTCCGGTTATGGAATTCTTTGCCTGAGCGCATCAGAAGTGCTCGCACGTTGGAGTCGTTCAAGGGTTTGGTTCGGAGCCATTTTCTAAATTCACCTTAGTTATGTTTATTTGTTTTATGATTTATATTGCATAAACTCTGTTTAATATATTTATTTTTCATGTATATGTTTATTTGATATTATTATTACAATTTAGTTTATTTTTACTTGCACCCATTTTTATTTTTTTTATTTATTTTTTTTTGCCCAAGGTTGCCTGGAATAGATTGCTTGTTAGCAATAAGGCCGCCTATTTTGTACAATTTTTTTTTTCATTAATTTGTCTGTATCTTTTTTTTGTGTGCAAATAAAGTTTATTATTATTATTATTATTTTTAATGAAGATTATGCTACATGTAGAGCAGAGATCAAAAGGAAATACCTGCGTGTTTGCACCAGTTTATAAAATCATATAAAATGTGACTGAAACAATGTAGGTTTATTTGAATCATATTACTATTATGTGAAATGTATGTGAAAACTGCAGGATTCCAGATAGAATTGAGATAAAAGATATCAAGTACGGCCTAACTTTTCATTTTGTAATGATAACGTCGTCATAGTGCGAATACTCAGCTGTTTCTTACACCGCAAATACCAGGATAGCATAACTTACCCATGGCTATTACTCGTGGTACGGGGCCTGGAATGTTCTTGTACGAAGTCGAGGATGGGCGCGGGGGCGGGCACGACCGACGCCGGCACCGGTTCTAAGGTGACAGCGGGGGGCACGGGGAGGCAGGGGGGCGCCACCGGCATCGGAGACGTCGCCCGCACCACGCCGTTGCTGCGCGGCGTCACCGGCAGCACCGACACCGGTGACTTTGGCTCCTCCTCTGCAAACAAAACACGTCAGAACAATCAATAATGGCATTACGACAATTAACTCTAAACACCCGTAACAATAACGTAACTGAACAAAGATTTCCAGTCGGTTGCCTTCCGACACGGCTATCGCGGTCAGCACTTGTCAAACCCGTGTCAACCGCTCGTCGGCGGCTGCAATACGTGGCGGTAAAGTACCAGGCGAACATGACATAGTGAGAGTTCAAAACTACGACCGAGGCTGCGACCGAGGTATCTGCGTAAAAGAGATAGCCGTACAAACAAATGACTACGTCAGTGATGAAACTCATTGTGTGTACAGCAATGAGCTTTAGAGCGCATAGGATAAGGTTGAAATTGATTTCTTGTACTAAAAATAAGTCACGCTGCAATGTAGAAAGAGATAGAGACAGGTCATTATCGTGAGAATAATGAAAGGGACATAGTAGGGGCGTGGTTTGTTTAGGATGACGTCAGTACATGTGGCTGTGCGCGTGTTTCCGACTTGACAACAGAGTTCGCTGCGCCGAAAATCAGCTGCACGGACATTATCACGAAAATAAAGTCGTATGCTTAGTAGATAAACCGGCTAATAGATAACAGACGAGTGTTTGTCGGGCTCGGGCAATTGAATCAGACTTGTTTTTGTTTAATTATCATAGAGATAACAATAATAATACAAGATTATTTGATAGGACCAGTAACGTAGTGGCTAGTATGACTGGGTTACTTTCGTGGAAATATGAAGTACCTATATAAATCAAGAAAGTTGGGTGACAAAATGATATGCACTGAAGATAGTATAGAGTAGCTTAACGTCACAATATTAACCAATAATATAAATGTTAGTGATTGTGGTAATAATATACATAATATTCAGGCACCTCATGAAAATTTTATTCGTGGGCCTGTTTATTCAACACGAATGACACAAAAGTTAATAGGAGCAATGAACCTACGACATTGAGATCCGGAGCGCTATCACTCCTGTGCCCCCTATTTACGAATTCGCGGCAAATACTTTCAACTGAGAAGTTAAGCTTTGTTTCTTTTTAAATCCTTTCAAGACCGACCGTGACAAACAAATGCATACGGCATGGATCCTAAAAAATATAGCCTTTTTTATTTATTTACCCGTATGTGGTTTTTACGGTATAACCGGATTATACGGAGGCGCGATTTTCAAGTTTTTAAGTTGTAGTGAGCGACCGAAACATTTTCGGTGGTCGTCTAGCATCACGCATGCGTGTTCCATCTAGTAACCAACTAGATTATCGGAGGCGTTCGAGTAGAAACCTCAAGGACGCCTCTAAACTAAAGGCTTAGACGTGGACGTAGGACCTCCACTCGGGTTGAAAGTGGCTTAGGGAAAGGTAAACCGCACAGGCACATGTCTTTACTTAGCAAAACGCTCTTGTGAACCGGGTCTTCGTAGTCTTGTTAATTTATGCGCTATAGACAATAGAATTTTAATTGTTTAGGGCACTGATCAGTTCTCGCCACAGCTGAGAGGTTAACTCATCCGGAAATCTAATACGCTTGAGTTAGGAATGGGTTCCACGTCTGTTATTTGTCTAACGTATTTATGGGAGTTGAACGACGCTCTCTAGAAGTCAACCGGAGAATCTTTACCCTATTATGGCTACCGAGGTAGGTACCGAGTCGACGTAATAATTAAAAATCTTTATGATATAACCAATCCTAACAAAGAGTAGGTAGGTATGTCGTGGATTTGATGTACTTTTATGGGATAAAATAATTTTATAATAAAATACTGCCCTATCAAGAACTTCAATTAGGAACGTTTCCTCACATTTTCGACTGCCAAGCAGTTAAGTCAGCCACGTTTTTCAGTTGGTTTGTTTGAAAAAACATCGCTAAAATTTCGTATTAAGTTTAGAATAACGTCTAGGTATTCTTTGAGGAGACACATTACAAACATTTTAGTAAATTGCGTAATCTTTTTGGTGAACAGGATCTATAGGCACGGTCGGCAATTTAAACTTTAATTACTACTTTACTCTACTTTACTCTCTTTACTCTACTTTGATCTTGAACAGTCAATTTTACTGGAAGACATGAGAAGCTTATACATATAATTATTCAAATAGATATTCTTCACTTTCAACTTACTTAAAATAATACCTTAAAATTATATAATTTTCATTTGTTTATTTTAAGAAAGTTCTTCACAGCAGACACAATGTCTCCAGCCGTACACTTACAAACCGATGACTATTAGTGGGCGTAGTAACTTTCATAACAGCTCAAGTACAAATAAAGAGATTTATATTACAGTTCTTGTCGGGAGTCGGGCGGGACACCCTTTGAAGTATGGCTTTTTTTTAATAAAAAAATTATATCTGTCCTCTATCGGCTGTCTATTGCAGCTCGTGTATACCAGGGTAGTATAAACTGAAGGCTGGTTATGCAACAGGGGTGGAGCCAGCACGTGCGTCACACTCACACAAAGTCGCTTCCACCCCGCGCGCCATGACGGACAGTTGGAAAAACGTTTGCGACAGAATAAATCGCTCTTTTTTTAACACATACTACCAATGGAACATACTTGGTTATGACAGCTGACGGTGTAATTAACACAAATGAATGTTAAAAGTTGTTTTTAAGAAAAATAAGGAGATAAGATACGGTGATGGATGAGCATGGAAGCTAAAATGCTATGTGGGAAAAGAAGACCGAAGGTAAGAGATGATAATGGCACAGAAAGGAGTAAATGTTGAGAGTAGCAGATCAAGGAGAACGGAAGAATAAAACATATTATTAGCAAAACTCAAATAAGATTAGGGACATAGCAGGCAAACGATGATGAAGAAGGTTAGACAAGTTGATTGACAAGTAAAAAAACTGGCACGTTTCAGTAATTTATTCAAAGATTAAGAATAGTCATAGCTTTGATGATCAATATTATCAGCAACACAAATAAGCCCTTCAAATTGTATAAATGACTTTATATCACTAAGACGTACCTATTTGTATAAAATAGACTATTTTATTTGGCTTATCTACAATGCTGGTGTATTAATCTTCGTGGTATTAAAATATAAACAAAGAAATCGAACCACTAGTTTCTTCCTAAAAATACTCAATCGAAAACGAAACGAACCTACTAGGTCGCATGCTCGAGCAAATTCAATGCCACTACACTGGCTGACTGGCCAGAAAGAAAATAAGCCTCAACAACGTGCCGTAACCGAAACCTCTTCGCAAGTCATGCCCTCCTAGTACAATTGCGCATGGCGGGCGCGCTAAACGGACAAGCCCCACCCTGACACCTCCCACACGCTGGGCCAGGCTGCAGCCCAAACCGGTATAGACGATTCTCTTGCATTTAATTTTGGTATCGTCTGCGGTATCGTTAACCATTCTCGCTCGCTAGTGCCAATTTGTGGTGCATAACGATAAATCAGCGCCACCCAGACAATGTAAGGAAGGTGGCATGCATTTTTATTCAAATGATCTTTTTATTAAACGACATTTTTTACAGTCGAGAGCTACTCGCATTTCTTTGAGATTTTATTTTCCTATAAAAAAAACTGAAATACATTTTAAAAGACACCGGCTATCGTAAAAGCTCCAATATCACTATGCATCAGTCTCAGATTTCTAATAGGTACTAGGAGATGGACTACAGTAAAATATTTTGTGGTGGAGAAACGAAAAAAGACTTCATTCGTTTAATTAAATTGAAAATGTAGTTATATAAGACTTTATGACGTCACTAAGCTATTCAAAGTCCGCATAAGGAGACTTTGTTCTCAGTAGCAAGAATCAGAAAGGGCTTTCTTTTTTCCCTTTCTTTATTGCAACAAAGGTAGAACCAAAAACAAGTCAAATAAAAATCCCCAAGCTTTCACAAAAATCGTCACAGATTTCAGTAAAGCAACTTATAACTCAAACATGACATCAACGTTCGTTCCCATGAAAAAACCCTTTCAAACGAACGAGGCCGCTGAAAGAAGGCACGCAACGCAATGAACAAAGGCAACGTGTAAATTGAATGTTGCAGCGAGCCACGCGGGCGGTGCACGGTGGGGTGACCGGGGTCCGGGCTCGGCCCTGGCGAAAAAGAGGGGGGTCCAGGAGGGATCCACGTGACACCGGGTCACGCGGCACGAGCCCTCCCGACTACGGGAGAGACAGCGAGCTTCAGTCAGTTATCTCCCTTGCGGATTTGTAAACGTAACCTGATCTGTCTGGTCACTGGTATGAAGCTACGTTATTGCTATGTCTGTAAGATCTAATTGTATCGACAGAAACACATACAGAGAAATGCACTAACAATGGTGACCAATAGTGGACTTGTCTGTAAAAGAGTTGATAAATCGTAAGTAGCATAATATCATCATAACTTATGATAATATAGGACTACTTGCAAAAGATTATCTTTGCAATAAATTCTCTTTATTGCAAAGATATTTAAAAAAAACTGTTTTTGAACACGAACCAATGAAACCTGTGAAAATATTCAATTAGCGTCAAATGACGAAAGCTAATTGTTGCAGATGATATACCAATCACGAACTTACTAGCTGAGTTATCACGAAATATCAGAAACTATACAGGCGTCGGCTACGATTTCTGGTTCATTGCGCGTTATACTACAGAGTCTTGGTCAACGGTAATAGAAAGAACGCAATGAGCAGAGCAAAATCGCACCGCGCCTAAAACCGCTCGAGGTCGTGGCCGAACGGTAAAGCCTACCAAGTACCAACATGAAAGTAATAAACTGTTTGGTTACCCAACTTTTTAGTCTATAATTGCTTTTGATTGTCCAAAAAAAGAACAATTTTTTTTAGTATAAAGAACAGATTTGAATAGACCAATCATAAGAGCTGGAAAACTAAACAAAAGCTGTATGTACGTTCTACTCACTCGTACTCTTTTCTCGTATTTGGCACTTAATCAATTACACCGGTCGGTGCGGTGTGTGTGAACATTTTCTTCAACTGAACATTGAGTGTGGTAGAGCCTTACGGAGGTTCAATACAATAGTAGGTCGATTGCGTGCATGCAACTATTCATAAACATGATCGAACGACTTATCCCACAAAATGGCTAGAAAATCTTCTTACATAAATAATATTCAATTTCATAATGCATATTTAAAACCAAAATGGCTGAAATACTATACGATTAGAAATTACAAAGAACCTTGTTGGTTTGCAATATGTGCGTTCAAATAACGTTAAGCAACTTTTGTAATGGTGGTTCACCAGTTAAGTGACCAAATTAAAATATCTTGAGTTTTGTATTTTTATTTTTAGTACACATGAACCACTTTGTTATCTAAAATGAGACTCATTCTATGTCAACAATTACGTCATTAACTTTTTGTACGGCTTGAACTGAATTACCAAATTAGTTCGAGAAAAAATAGTGGATTTTTAACATCTTGATTAGATTGCAATTGAGTCCCCCCCATGACGAGTGTTTTAACTTTAAAAAAATATATATTCCATTTTAAATAAAAAACGGTAAAAAGTTTTCTAACACACACTAAACAAGTAGGTACCTACCTACTATCAAGAAATCGACTGCTGAAATGACACTATTTTCTTTTGCCATCACACACAAGATAATTCACTAAAATAATAGCTGGGTACCTACTATGTCCTTCCATATAAATTTCGGCTATTATAAACAAAGTGTTACTAGTTTATCTCATATTTGTCCAAGATAACGGTGAACGTCGAAACGGGTTTACGATTGGGGCAAATCACCTCATTCACATAGAGTATATCATTATAGCATTGTTTTTCTGTAATTTGCTGCGTACAAAGAAAAGTGTGTCCAACCAGTGACATTCACATTTACGAGTAAAATCCTCTGCGGTCTATTTATTTATTTATTTATAAGGTACACAAAACAGATAGAAATTAAAAAATAACAAAATTGCATGATAAATTGTATAAGAGCTAATTTCCTATCTAAAACATGTGTAACACAACATGATTAATAATAAGCGTCCATGTTAAAGTTAACCTAATCTACAACTATATCCAATTAAAAACTAATTATATACATAGTATGGTGAAAAAAAATATAATAAATAAAAATATAACAGATTGAAAACTTATTCTAGGTTAATGTTGACAACTTTATGAAGTTTTCATAATAAGTGGGAGATGCCGAGCCGAGAATTTTCCGGAATTTCCAAGAATATTGTTTAATTAAGACAAGTCCAAAACCCAGAAGTCCGGTAAACTGTATTCAGTTTGGTTGGTGGTAGGACTTATTTTAAGTTCATCTAGCTGTAAATAAAACTAATAACTCAAACTGTTCATAATAGCACACTGGAAATAAAAAAGGGTGTAGGTACCTAAGTGCCAAAAACGGCCAAAACACTTTGTTGTGTTATTTGAGACGTTTAGATACCACCGTCTAAGTCTGTCGCTATAATAATACTGTCAGCAGCATTGTTGTTTTCCAACAGTTACGAGATAAGATAGCCAGTTCCTCAACAGTTGAGGACCCCGGCTCCGGGTGAAGTGCGGATCCACCTTTTTCGGCCTTTTTCGACCCAGTACCGTCGGATTTCAGGACAAGAGTTACCAATCAGTCACAGAGACCCAAAGACCAATGTTTATTATATTACGATACCACGTGGCCGTCTGCGTTGTTACGAAACGTGCCTGCCTACCCGTCAACTGAAGATTACGTAAATCTTAACTAAACAAACAACCCTACACATATAACTCTGTAATTTACTTTCCCAGGAGGTACTCAGAGATTACGCAACCAAGTTTTTACGAGTGTGTGCTAGCTACAGTTTAATGTATATTTATGTCAGTCAGTACTTCAGTAATCTCAGTGCCTAGTCCGAGTTTCATTTGCCATTCAATCACGTTAGCGAAAACGAGATTTTGTATGGCAAAGTTTTAACTATCTTCTTTGTCACCAAGAGAAGCCGCATTATTTTTATATCTTCATTTATAGCATAAATACTTTCCCGGTCCCAAATTGGCACCATGTGGTACTCTTAAAGAAAGGAGAAGAATTGAGAAAAAAATAAAAATGAATCTACAGAAAATATCAGATTAGAAATTAACCAAATGCTGTAGAAATGGTGTCGCCGTAACAACCGCCAAAATGAATTAGTGTTCCACTTCTAGAACCTTCCCAAAAACAAAGATATCCCGTTTTTTAATAAGATTAAGAAAACGGAATATTGTGTTGTGTTCTATGATTAATTTATTATTGGAAACCGAACTGTTTAATTTTCATATTCAAGAAGACGATTGACAACATACTTAACAGCTACAATGAACACATTTGAACTTTACCACTTCTTGTATCGTTACAAATTCAGAAACATAACATAATAATGAACGAATGTAACGAGTAAAGTTGATAAGACTGGGAGGGCTAATTATCATAAATTATCCCCATCCACCAGCTAAACATGTGTAAAGTAAATAGCAGAGGGTTTGTACAAGTTTATCGCCACAATTTATGCTTCTTACACTGTAAATTATGGTTACAGTTCTATACTGTTTCGGTATATTTACCAATGATGAAATAATTTTTAGGACAGTTGGGTTTTCTACTGTATTTTATTGCAGTGTAATTTTTATTTTTCTTATGAATAGGAACATCAGTGAGTGACAGTATAAGTTTTAAACCAGATATAACTATAGTCTCCGTCTAGGAATAACAGGATCAAGAGCCGTAGTCCTACACTAAGGAATCAAGTATGTTTTAATTTAATTTTAAAGTCGCCCAGCGACAACCAGCAAGAGGGTATAGTGAGCTGAGGGAAAGATTTGACAAGGCAGTGTTGATTCCGAATTTTCCTCGCTTAACAGTAAGGCTAGAGCTACGGTACCAAGCCAGTAATCACATCTGCCAATATATTTGAAACTTGCAAAATCATATTTATATTCTACACACATGATTCAAGATTGATTAGGAAAAAGCAATTCTACGCTCCAATGAGCACGTATGCAGTAAACGTGTGCACTACAACCTTGCCGACTAGCCTGCCTTGATCGCGCGACTGTACGGATGTTTTGTTACTTGTTTTCCTATTTCCGAAGCAGTTATGAATAACATACATAATATTCAGGCAAGTATCATATAGTTAGCAAGTGTCTTTAGTATTGACAAAGTGAAAATTCGTTAAACAGGCATCACATTGTTCTGGAACCTTTTTGAAGATACAAATGGAAACATTACAAAACTGCTATTGTCTCTGGATCTAGATCTCGTTATAATATTTAAATAGAACTCAAATCATACAGCCATAGAAAATTAATTGTGCAATAACAAATCGGGGTCACAGCTAACAAAGCAAGGCCGTTTGTCGTACATTGACGAGATTTTGACCTAATATGATGACAAATAACAAACCATTTAAATGCAGATGTTTCTAGATTTCGTTTATAATAAGCACATTTAGTACCGTAAACATACGATAAGTTATCAAAAAAAAACTCACCTAAGTACTCTTTGATCCACTTTTTCTTGGGCGGTGGCCTTGCCATCTTCTCATCCTTTACTGTTTCTTTTGTAGGACTTGGATTGAAGGTAGAGGTGGAAGGCCTGTCGACCTCCAGCATGCGGGGCACAGCAACCAAAGATGTAAACATTTGCTGCTGCGGATACCCGTAGCCGTTAATTGAATGTCCGTGAGCATGGAATTGTTTGTACGCCTTCAGCGTAATCGGTATTGGTTCGACAATGCTACCGAATTCTGTCTCCCTGGTATTGATAGCGATGGTGTGAACAGTGTCAGCATAGAAATCGCTCGAGGTTTCCATCACGCCGAACAATTCCGGTTCTGCTCTGCGCCTCCGGTAACTGGCAGTGCCCAGATTCACTTGGGTGGTTTCCATAAGTATACCCATTCTATGATGGCACGGTACTATTATTAAC
This sequence comes from Eudonia lacustrata, assembly GCA_947562085.1. NCBI lineage: Eukaryota > Metazoa > Arthropoda > Insecta > Lepidoptera > Crambidae > Eudonia > Eudonia lacustrata. The sequence continues at coordinate 15,143,021 of OX387329.1, forward strand.
CACAAGTCTCCATTTTTGTAGATTTACTACGTCCTATCCATTTTAGCACTTATACTAAAAAGTCAGCACTTTTTTTCAGAGTTTTTTTTAAATAGTTACTATTTATCACTGTATATTCATTTTCTTACACTAATTATGAAATCTAGAAAAAAACGAATAGCAGTCTTAGTGGTTGCGTTTGCGAGATCAAATCAGATGCTAAATTCCAATGCAAATCAGATGTTTCGCTTGTGTGTACCAACAAACCGGGGAAAATAAATGGGAAGTCCAAATTTTTTTGCCATTTTGTTATTGTTATTGAGGTAACAACGTGAGGTAGAAAGCGGTAAAATTACACAACTCATCATATAACAATTTTCAAAGTCATGTTTGTGTCATGTCCTGCCAGATGATAAATGAAATCAATAAGTGTCCGTCTGAAACCTACGCACAACAAATTTGCCAGAAAGAGACTGGGGTGTGCGAGAAAGGACGCCGAAGGGAATTGGCAATGAAGATTGTGAAGTGAAATGGGCTAGAAACGCAAGCCGTAGCCGCTGGGCGGCGTGGCGGCGCGGCGGCGTGGCGGCGCCGGGCGGCGACAGCTCGGGCGGCGCGACGCTCAACAAGTGAGACTGAGAGGAGGGCGACGAACGCATGGCATGGCCCGCCGGCACGTGCAGTCTCCTCGCCCCTCACACCCCGCCGCACACCCCACTGACAGTTAACTTTACCTCCTCCAACCTCATGCGGCCCTGGTACAGTGACCAACTGAATTGGCAGACATAGTGGATTTTCAAACGGCAAACAAAAGAAACAAGACTTTCTTTTAAGCGTTTTGTTTATGAAAAATGTTATGCGCGTCTTGAAAATAACAAATGATATAACGTATGACGTTTATATAAAACAACCTTATACAACAATATCTAGTTTTAAAAAAAGTTTGTTTTTGTCTCAGATTTGCACCAATTCTGGGTGGAAGAAAAGAACTTAACGGAAAGCGAAATCAGCAGGTGTTGGGCATTTTGCTAGTAATACGGGTAATGTTATCGGTTTAGTAAGAATAAAGCGATATAATGTACACGTGCCATGTAAGCAACGCTGATATCGTGCAATAACAAACGGCGAGAAGTTAACAACATTAGGTTACATTCTTTAAAAAATATTTTTTACATAGGTACGCCAGACACAAAGACTTTTGCAAATTACAATCTCCCACCCATTTCTCTGAAGCGTGAAGATAAGCATAAACTAGTTCAATCTGTGAACTGCCATGGTAAGGTCTCGGGCGAACTTAAAAGCGAACGTAAGCACCACGCGCCAGTTATATAACCGATTTGAACGACATGTGTCGGTGTTTATATTATGTAACTACCTACCTACTGCTCCGCACAAAGCGAAGCTATATCAACAAACTATGTATCCGCTACTATTTATGTCACTAGAGCTATACAGTAATTGGATTGCAATAGAAACAAGATTTTCCTAGAGCATCATCTAGGCCCTCTAGTAGGTATCCGTCAGAGACTTAAGGCTCGAAACATTTTTATGATATTTAAAATCGGAATCATACGATTCCGATTTACCTTATACCTATAGAGATGGATGGAAAGAGGCTACACCGACAAGCATAGCTTTTAAGTTGAAGATATTTTTTTTAAGAGAATTTGCTGATTGCCTCTAACGGCATTTTCAGCTTTACCGGGATTTTTTGGGGCAGCGAGAAACTTAAAGAGTTCCTCAAGCCGTGTGAAACGAATCACCTTCGGAGATTTTCTAGAGGGAACGGCATTACGCACTAGTGCGTGTTCCAATGCCTTACTAGATTCTCCGAAGGGTTCGGATCGGATCGAGAAGAAAAAGATACGTAGGAAAGCTAGTTTGGGGTAATATTGACCAATATACAATAGGATTTAATATCTTGTAAATATTTTATTTCCTGACTGACTAGGGTTGTTAGCGAGTGAATGAAGACTCATTGAAATACCCAAAAACCTACAGAAAATTTTCAATATGGCTCGTAGAGGGCAAATAAGAAATATTTAATCTCTGCTACAACGAATGACGAGTTAATTAAAAATAAAAATTATCAAATGTCTGTTATCCAAGAAATGAGACTTCATTTGAAAACAAGATGCCTAGTAACGACATCTAAACTTAGCCGGTGGACGATCCTGACGCAGTTAACAATTTTACATTATGCGTACACAGCATAGATTATAAGGCGGCATTCTGTAGTTGCGCAATAGATGTCTTGTGCAATAAAAAAATATGACAAAGTGTATTTTCCTCGGCGATTGAGTGCAATGTACCTTTCAAATGGATCAATAATAGTGACAGACAGTGTAGAATTAAAATTGTTACCGTTTTCACGTATGAATAGGAATATGAGCAAAAAATATAAGCTTACTGGATGATGTTTTTTCTAACATCATCATCATCATCATAGCTTTCTATTCATTTAGTGGGAAAGTAATGGATCATCATCTCAGCCAAAAGACGTCCACTGCTGGACAAAGGCCTCCCCCAAGATAAGTAATGTATATCAGCCAATAATAACATGATTTCTATTACTGATTATTCTTAAATACTTTTTAATTTATAAAGGGCCTAAAGCTTAATGAGATTTGTGACATTAAACAAATGAAGAAGGGTCACATAACACTGTACTCCATACAAACTTTCAATATAATGTTTTTTCTAATAAATAAGCGAACTCTAATGAAATTTTCCATGCTTCTGCATGCATAATTTAGAGATATAAAATAGTCACTAATCTTGTGTACGTCACACATTGCTTTAAAATAAAAAAGAAATTACTGTGTTGTCTATTCATTATTTTTAAATGGTTAAGGGATATAAATATGTTAGGTTTTATTTACAAGAATAGAGGTACCTAACTATCTCTTCATTGCCAGCAAAGAACTTTGTTAGAATATTTTTCGGTTTTTGTTCTTCCGTTGGTTTGAAGTTCCTATGCCATCAGGAATATCAGGATGTGCTGTGCTACATATTTACAGATTCTTCAAATTTCATTTGACAATCTAAATTTATACGCTCTAAAGTTCTAATGAAAAAATTCTCTGATAAGATCACTGTCCTCTTGAAAATTGAAAGTTTCATTAGAAATGGGTATGAAAGGTATTAAAATATGGAATTTGTATTGTTTGTTTCGGATTTATAAAAAACAAATGGTTATATTTTTTGGCAAATAGCAAATCAGATGTTAATACAATAAACAAACACTTCGTAACGAGCGTTGTTTGATTATGATTGCAAGATATTTTTTAAGCATATCAAACTCAATTGATTAAAATCTTATTGCAATTATTGTAGGTAATTCAAATACCAAATGTTTTAAACAACTACTATCTACACTTTGATAAAAACTCTACTTTTATATAAATTTAATGAAAATTAAACTTGGAAAATCATGACAGGTAGTCATATAAAAATAATGATCAAGCCGAAATGAAAACCAATTATTTTCGGACTCAAAAACTAACTCGGATCCGAAAGAAACAAAGAATTTCAATCATGCTACATCCAATATGAAGCAATTAGTAAAGTTAATAAAAACAATAGATCACTGAAAGCTGTTATAGAGGAGGCTCGAAATACTTTTCGACTCACATTTGCACGAATCGACAATTGCGAATCATACAGGCGGTGTCGACATCACTGATTGACTGCTAATGTAATTAACAGTAAGTACACGTAACTAGAACCGGTTTTGCTAACAATAGCAATATGTTACATAGAAACACTATAAACTTTAGTGCCCAAATCTATTTAAGAATAAGAAGGCCTCTAATAGAAACTCAAGAAACACAAAGAAGTTAGCAACAAATTAATTTCAATTACAATAGACCAAACAACACCGATAAAAAGCACAGGTATTTCCTAGTGATATCTACAAAATTATGTAATATGTTATTACAAAGAACAAATTGACTGTGATAACAAAACGCTCAAATGTGACGACGAAATTGTGGAAAGCTTTACTCAATTTTGCAATGAAATTACAGCTAGTGAAAATCATCATTCTGATTGCATTGGAATATCGGTCAGAGCTGTTATGTCCGGAGGTGGACAGCCCCAGAGGAAGATAGTGGTGTATGGGTGTAGGACAATAGCTGGAGGCAGCGGGCTTCCCGAGCCGCTTGGGCCGGCGCGGGGCGGCGGCGGCGGCGGCGGCGTGTCCGCCAGCCATGCTCGGCTGCACCGGATTGCGCGTGCACGTGGGGTGCGGCGCGCAGGTGCCGCCGACCTCGCACTATCTCGTCTCGACACTCGAGGCCGCGATGATAACGCACGCTATTTTCGACCGACGTCGACACCTCGGCGGTCGTGACCGTCGCAAAAATTACCACGAAAACATCCGGAACGGAAGCCACGGAGCATCCCCGCCGAGGGTGATGCTATTCACGCGAGCCGTCGCGGCATCGGTGCGTCGCGATAGCACTGAACGAGGAGCGAGCGCGGAGTCGACCGTCGTCGACGCAATCCGCTCGACGACTGAGTGGCCGCCGAGGACCGCGGACGGCACCGTCTCGGAGGAGGGCGGAGGAGGCGGGAGGAGCGTGACCTCCGGAACCCGCGCCGCCGATCGTCGCGAGTGAAACCGACGACGGCGGACAAAATTGCGAAGGGTGCGGGGGGCGCGCACGCGGTCGAGCGCAACGCTCATCGCTGCACCGCTCTCGACACTTTACATAATGCTGCATGAGCGTCGCCGCCACTCGTCGCACTCGCTCGCACCGCCCGCGAAATGAGGTCGCCCCGACGCGGGACACCTACAGAATTTAAAGAGCTTCACGCGGACCCAGCGTAGGTGATGAAACGGTTGCATTGGCACGCAGATGACGTGGTGGAAGAGTTAGTCAGTCGGCGTCGGAGTCACTGAACCTCGACGAATAAGGTGAATGGAACATTGCAACCGAATCGAGCGCACAAACAGTGCGACGGACGTAGGAGCAGACGGCCTAGTAGCGGACTGCGCCACAGCTTTCTAATAAAACGTGCCCGCTGGCTGCCGATACGTTTTGCACATTCAAACCAGTCGGAAGCGTGCCGTCACTATTGTAATGATACTCCATTACAATCATTAGAACAATACGTGCACTATGTAAATTTACAGCTACTTATTAAAATTTGTGAAACTCTTACACTTCTAAAATTAAGACACTAAAAAGAAATTTAAGTCATCTTACGTCATGGTTCATAATCTGCCTAACAGGATTTCTATTTGTTGTAATGTTTACGCGCTTATACGTCCGACGCTGCCGTCGTACGCGGCACGTGTTAGATCTATAATATCTATACATATGGTACACACTACACACTTTAGTTACACATCTAACAGAACACTAACTATCACGCCAAGAATAGTCAAACGTGTATGTATTAATAAACGTAGCTAACTGTGAATTCGACAGCATCTGCGGAAGCGGAAAAGTGTCTAAAGTACTTTTTTCTGTTGACAATTGGGAGTCGGGGAAGGAATTCTGTCGTGAACAAGAGCGTACAAAGCGTAACTTTTGTTAGTGACGTTCGAGACTTGAAGAAGAAATGCGGGGAGGGAGTGATTATTTGGAGTACAACTCACAGGAGCGCATAAGTGGAGTAGGTGCACGTTCCGGCAAGGTGGCCGGGGGAGGGCCGCGCATGCGTGCGGCGGCTGACCTTGACGCGGTGCAGCGTGCACCCCTCCCCCGCCCGGGGATCCCGCCGGCAAACACCTCCGCGCCCCTCTGCACCTCTTGTAACCACACCTGCCGGTTTAGCAGGTTGTTGCGACCTAGCATTGTGCCTAGATTCTATTTCTGGAAAGCGGAGTCCTGATTAAATCAACTGCTCCGTGCAAATGAAACTTTTTCGTAATGCTGGCATATTTGATTCACCATATAGGTACTTTGGCTTCACACATATGTATATCACTTTGTGTATCGTTTATCCGTATAAGTGCGCTATTAGCATTCTTAAGTAGATATGATTGGCGGTTGGGGAACAGTCATCAGCAATAATAATCAATAATAAAACATTTAGCGACATGGTAGTCGAAGTGGAAACATTGAGAGGGGGATCCACCCACCGGATGCCGAGATATGAACCGTCTGTGTGGAGAGAAAGCTCTGTGATAAACGCAACGCAACTGATAGTAAATGAAGCAGACGTTAATTAAAATCAACGCAATCTGGAATATTTGGTGGGAATGGATGCATAATTGCAGAGAGTAATGCAGATTTATTTATTGGTAATTTTTATTGTAATGTAGATTGAAAATAATGAACGAATGTGACTGACAATTGTGTTGTTCATCGCTTGAGTCATCCAAAACGTACCAATTTTATGATGAATTGATGACGCAATAGATATTATAAGTTAATGGATAAATAAAATGACACAGTAAGATTTCAAAATCAGAAACTACCCAAAAACTTTTGGTATTTAGTCTTATAACGTGTTGCAGAATCGTTGTAATAATAAATTTACTCAAAATGGATGCAGCAACGACCAATTCAGACAGACTGACAACTAAATCACGTAGACCGATCCAAATCAACGCGGCGATAAATAAATATTGTACGCATTAAGAATTATTTTGGTTTCGATTTAAAAAACACAAACTCATTGGAAATTGTTAACAGATAACGGTATCCGTTCAAGATACCGTTGCAAAACTAATACATAGTCAATATGCTAATTGTTCCTTATATTCAGTGCTTATCCCTAGCCCAATATACAATTCAAATATACTTTTTCCAATAATTCTTTCGGTTTAGATTTATGCATATCCGTTATTATTCGAACCATTCTTATTTAGTTTTCTATGGCATTCAAAAATATTCAAGTTCAGTTACGGCCAATCTATTTATGACGCTATCGTTATTCACAAACAACCAATCTAAGGTCACGAGGCACACTCCTTACAATATGGTGTTACACGAATAGACAATGATTGCAATATATTGCAAATAAGTAAACATGTTTTGGAAGAGCAGTCTCGCAAAAGCCTGCAAAGCAAAAGGCATTCTAGAAAGCATACTAGGAAAGTCCCAACTGTGTTCGAAATTTAAATCAACAGCTGACATAAAACCTTTTTTGTTTTTAAAGTTTTTGATTCGGACTCGGTGGTTGTTTTTACTCTGCCAGAATTTGTTGCCGAGTCCACATTGTCACGTTGCGAAAGCTATTGAAGGAGGGCGCGCGTAAAACCACCATCTCGGTCGCGGACGCCGCAGTGACACAAAACAGGGAGGCCCACAGAAGGTAAGCTTCATACTAACGAACGCGCTCGAGCAACGGTACACACGGCGGCAGATCAACCTACCCAAAACTGTCAAAGGAGGCTGGCGAACTTCTATGTATTTTCAGACCTCGATTTATATGTCCCGTTCATGGATGAAATCAAATGGTACTTTAAGAACTATGCTAGACTAACAAAAAAGTTAATTGTTTCTATGTTTTTAAAGTTGGGACAACAGAGATATGTTAAATAACCAAAAAATACAAAAGTTAGGGTAAAAATCATTTATTTTATAACTTTTTATTTAAAAACAACGGAAATAATTATTAAATGATAAAATAGATGATTAGGTATTTAATATATAACAAAGACAAATAACGAAAGTAACCATTATTCTATCAGACACATAGTAGGTATCTACCTACTCGGAGACTCAGAGAGTTAACATACGGTACAGAATTATCAAATCAAAATCCAGGGGGCAATAAGGCAAGAATCTAAAGTCCATAAAACACGCGAAAATCCAATGAAAAAAACCACTTTTAACACAACGAACAACTTATCACAGAAAGAAACTGAAAATGTGTCAAGTCAAATGACGTGACGTGACTGACATTCACGTCACTCATTGGTCAATGTCTGTCTCTAAATAAGAAAAGCAAAAGAATCTATGTTTATACAGTCAATTCATCAGCAGCTCATGCTTTATACTTCATCTAAAATGCGAACCTACCGTGTTCTATCAAAATATTAATTAGTTTTTAATATTATGATATGTACCTTCTTTGATGTATCTAATAAGTAAATAAAAATGGCCTTGGTTTATATGACTACTGCGTCAAATGAAACGTATTTACGAGTATAAAGAGTTTTAATCGTTTAGTTATTACACTATAGAAAGCGTCTTGTTCAGTCACTTATTTGCGATTTGAAAATAATTTATCTTTTTATCTCCTTCTTTAATAAATCAGACGTTCGTAAAAGTAAATTGTAGGAATTTAATCTAATTAAATTATCATGTTTCCGAAAGTGTACTACTTCGTAAAATATTAGGCTACAATCAATTTTGAACTTTATTGTTTGGTTATAAGGACCAATATTCATTGGAGAAATTTGACAGGTTTGGGTAGGTTGATCTGCCGCAGTGTGTACACATAGACAACCTATCTCACAGACACGAAATCTCACAACAGCTGTGCTTGGACTGTTCTAAACTTTTCTGAAATTCATGTCCGTGAGAGGGTCTACGTGCGCGTTGCTCATCAAGCGCGGTATGCCGGTATGTATTAGCTTCTGTGGGTTCCCGTATTTTGTGGCAGTGTTTACCCGGCGGACCGATCTCCGCTCGTCTCCGCAGTTCAATATACTACGAGCGTACACGTCCGCAGAGACCGCTCGCACGGCGAGGTCACGGGATCCCTTTCACCATTCTGCGCGCCCGGTACCGGCGGCGGCGCGGCGACCTTACTCCGAGCCTTGATGATACCGATTGTTCGTTTGTTCGCGCCTACTGAGGCCCTAGCAATTAAAACTGAATTAGCTGACGACAGAGCCGATAAAATGCATAAAAACTTTAAAGATACTTTAGCCAGGGCCAAGAGAATAGTTTAAGTAATAAAACATATTTGGAATACTATCCACTAGTTTATTTAATTATGACAGAAGACAACCATAAAGTTTAATTTGCAGAAATGTTTCCTGTAAACTAGATAACGATTAAAAATACTTACATGGAATTAACAACACATTAGTTAAATTAGAGGTTACTTGTATATGAGTGTTTTCTTACACTGGTTTAAAAGTTTTGTTGAGGTTAAATCCTACAGTGTGAATGTTTTGTTTTGCTAATTACCTACCTATATTGTGTCTACTAACTTAACAGGTATGCCTGCTTCAGGAAATTGTGCAAGTGCGGCAATTAAAACATTAATCGACTGGTCAAATTATACAACTTGATAGAGAATTAACAAAATGGAAGTCCATTTACAAATTTGACGGTGCATTGAAGGTTATTATTTGTTATTACTTATTAGAAAACTAATATTTTACAGTAGAAAATTATGTTTTGCCCTCTCTGCTTGTAAGATGATGTTCTGAAGATTTTCTAGTATTTGTTTGGCCAATAGGTATGCCTTGACTAGAACAGTAATTTTCAAAATGATAATTGTATAAGTATATTATTTCTCTAGCTATGTCGGAACGCTCGATGTTTCGTCAAATAACCGGCAAATAAAATGATTCAGTCGAAACACGATTTATTTGGCGAACAAATGGCACAAGCTTTGTCGCACATAACGGATCGCAAGCGGCTGGGGTACTAGGAGCGCATAACCACACCAAGAGGTGAGTTGCCGATAACGCGCGCACGATAAGAAGCAACGTGCGCCTTAGCCCGTCCGTATGACGAAACTGTTTGCCAATGTTTTCGAATAAATGACAGGCAGTTGTTTTTGCATTCGTTAAACGTGTTGCCGTTTTAAATTGGGTACACACTTGAGTCATTCGTAGAGAATTTTAGACCTTAGAATCGGTGGACGAATCATAATAATGTCGAAATGAGGTCTTTGTTCTATTTTTATATTTTCTGTCTAATTCAAAAGTTCATTAAAACGTTCAAAAGTAAAAATTATAAAAAATGCCCTGCTTGAACTTCTCTAGAAATGAGGTAAGTTTTAACGTCAACCATAACAAACTTCGTTCTAAGAATGTCTAAAGAATCGTTACTTTTTGAACAGGGTCGTGTAGCTACACTCTTTTATCCATACCTACGCATTATATTGTTGAATAAACGTCAGTACGTAACCAGTTGTTTAGGCATGCAGCGTACCAAACAACCAACAATGAGTTCATCGTCGAGCGTAGGTAAGCGAGTGTTGAACAATGACTAGGCACGCTCGCAGTTACACAATCACGCCTTGTGCTAGTTTTTCTCGAGGTAAATACTCGAAAATCCATGTACAGAGGATGTGGTGTAAAATCACTACAGAACGCAAACGCATCGAGACGGCGGCGGGCGCGCAGTCGTGCCTTTCATGCGTGTGCACATATCCCCCGCCCCTCTCGCCGCGCCCCTCGCGTCTCGATCAGCTGACCGAACTCTCCAGCGCCCCCTGCCTTGCCTCGCCGTGCGTCATGCTTCAAACTTGACTAACTCGCTCCACGTATACATAGTTTACCTGCCACCCACTCGCTCTAGGAAAATACGTGACAAGAGATAGTCTTACGAATGTAGCGTTTTGTCTATGCCTCGCCCACGTCCGCACATTCAACGCGCAAATAAAGCTATTCTGTGTGCGTGGCCGAATAGCGGTGTTTACTCCGTAGCGAGCGTGAACCCTCGGATTATGTAGGAGTTACGTGCGGCGTGTGCCGGCGCGGACGATGAATTTCAGGCTTCCTTTGTTTACGTGGGGCGATGCCGGCGGGGAGGGGGCGGCGCGGCTGCGTGCTGTTCAAGGTCAAGAGCGTCGGGCGTCGGCTCGCTGCACCGGCGCGCCGGCAACTGTGGCGCTCGCGAATCGGCGCACACCCAGGGACCGGTTTCACTCGTGACGTGGGCCGGCGAGAGCGGGTAAACACTGCGATCCTACGCCACGGCACCGCGGCGAGCAAGCACATAGGACGCCACTTACCGGCCTGGAGGCGCCTCTCCTGCAGCTCAATGAAGCGCGCCGCCTCGAGAAGCGTGTCGAGGAGGCTCATGTCGGGAAGCGGCACAGCCGCGCGCGGTACGAGCGCGCCCGCTGTCACGCCGCGACTGACCACGCGCGCGGAGCGCTCTCACGTGGCCGCCGCTACTACGCGCCAATGGGGTGAGAGCGCGCGAGTCACGTGGCAGCCGCCGCCGACCAATGAGCGCGCGAAGAGCGGCGACGTAGCACGGGGCGTGCGCGATCGATGCCATTGCAGCGGCCAGCGATCGAATGCACGCGCCCCCGCCCGCGTCCCGCCGCCCGGTGACGCGGCACGCGGCACGCTCTACGCTAGAACCAACTTCACATGTGTTTCAAAACATCAAAACAACTCCTATTAGTAGTAGGTTAAGAACTTATCGGCGGTAAACAGAAACCGGTTGAAACACCGCTTTGTTTATCTAATACTTTTCCTCTATAATGCCCACTCTCGATAAAACTGTTCAGTGCTAAGTCTTTTATAGGTACAAATAATAGTTGCGTCTGCAATGGTCTGCATGTTTTCGGCAACCACTGTGCGAGGTGCGCGGCACGTGTCTCACTTTCACTTCCCTGGCCGCTCGTTGTTCACAAGTTGTCTGTCTTTATATTGCGCCGCAAAACGACATACAAAAAAATATCAACAAAAACCAAGCTATATTTAACAGTTCGCCCATCGATATATTGCTGGCAGTAGCATCTATGCTTTAAAAAAATACCAAATAAAACTTCATATCAAAAAGTTTTCTTAGTATTTTGGTGGAACCTTTCTCATCACAAGAAGTGCAGCCTTCTTTGAAGAATCTATTCTATTGGGTGGCAGGGAGCGGTCATTCCACAACTTCAAGTGTAGTAGGAAAGCGTTTCATTACTCAGAGAAATAGATAAGTACCTACTTACTTACGTATCTATCTACGTACAATAATTAATCATAATTGTTGCAACACATTTGTCGTTACTTTCAGTTTTAGTTTAAAAATGCCTATTTATTTTTATTTTACCCATTAGAGACTGGAACTCATTTCGAGAGGTGGTTCACGAAAAGTTTGACCTCCTGATACCACTGAAAACCGAGATAAATATCGATAATGCTGCAAGAACAATAACAACAGTGATCCAAGAGAGTTGTCGGGCATCTACGCCAGAAGCTACCGACCACGCGCCACAAAGTAAAATTTACTCAGAATCAATAAGACTGAAAATTCTAGAAAAAAACAGACTTCATCGAGTATGTACTATATATTATTACTACGTCGAGTATGTAGTATATATTATTATTACTATATACTATATAATATATTAGTACTATAATTTTTTTTGTGTTTATTTGTAATGGAAAGTGTCCTGCTTGCTATGATAGGGCATTTTCCAATATTTTTGACGCTGTAAGGGAGAAAAGGGCTGGACACTTGCTGAGTTTCTTGCCGGTTCTTCTCAGTACAAGATCTGGAGCCCAGAGTATACTTACGAACCGATGGCATAGTGACATTCACAAGAGCTACTTGTAGCCTAAACTGAATAAATTTATTTTGAATTTTGATTTTTTTGAATTTTATGGCACACCAGTAGTAGGGTATCCAAGCGACAAAACTACACTGAATAGAGCGTCCCGAGAACTAAAACAGTTAATAACAGAAGCGAATGATGTCGCTCTTGATACCTACTTCGAGGGCCTATCAGCAACAAAAGCAACTAATTACTCGTTATGGAAAGCATGCAAAAATGTAAATCGACATTTACAACACAAGCCGCCGCTGCGGACAGAAGAGGGGTAGATTAGAACAGAAAAAGAAAGAGGCTTTTGCAGCCCACCTCAACCTTGTCTTTAAACCAAATGATGCAGAACCGAACACAGATGAATCAGATATAGACGCAACCCTTGACCAAGATTTCCAACTTCATCTGCCCCTCAAAGTGGTGTCGCCTGGGGAGGTACGTGGCTATATTAAATTAATGAACAATAATAAGGCTCCAAGTTATGACCTTATTGATAAAAAGGTCCTTGAAGAGCTACCACGTAAAGGAATTGTGTACCTAACCACGTTGTTTAACGCCATTCTAAGAATAGGATATTTCCCAGACTTGTGGAAAATATCGCAAGTCATAATGATTCACAAACCTGGTAAACTTGTCCACGATGTTACCTCATACAGGCCAATAAGCCTCTTGCTCATTATTTCGAAGTTATTGGAGAAGTGCATATTACACAGAATGTCTCAATTTATTAGAGAAAATTCTATAGTCCCAGACCATCAATTCGGATTTCGCAAAGAACACGCTACTATAGAACAAGTTCACAGTGTGCAGAACAATAAGAAAAACTTATGAGAAAAAAGAATACTATTCCGCTGCATTCTTCGATATACAGCAACCCTTTGACAAAGTCTAGCATAAGGGACTATTATTCAAAATTAAAACCCTATTACCGCACCCGTATTATGGGTTGCTAAAATATTACCTAAGTAATAGAATATTTCAAGTAAGAGAAAGTGACTGCACATCATGCTTTTATGAAATACTCGCGGGGGTACCACAGGGCTCCGTTCTTGGACCAGTCCTTTACACCCTGTTTACATCTGATTTGCCACAAAGCCCAGAAGTTACTGTTGCAACTTTCGCTGATGACACAGCTCTACTTACCTCGAACAAGTGTCCGCTCCAAGCCTCCGTAATCCTACAAAATAGCCTAAACAAAATTGAAGAATGGTTGGCTAAATGGCGAATAACCGCCAGTGCATCTAAATCGGTTCATGTGACTTTTACACTGCGCAAAGAAGACTGTGACTGTGTGACGGCTCCCAACTCCGCCATCATGAAGTCGTAAAATATCTAGGGATGCATCTGGACCGCAGACTGACCTGGAGTCCAGGGTCCAGACGGGGTGCACGGCAGAGTTCTGGCTCTAGCCATCAACCACATTGGACCCAAGTTGATGGAACTATTAGACGCTTGTCTACAACAAGGGAGATTCCCTCGAATCTGGAAGGAGGGAAGGCTCTGCCTCCTAAGAAAGGAAGGACGGCCGCTCGACTCTCCGTCAGCATATCGCCCCATCGTCTTGCTTGACGAAGCGGGGAAATTATTCGAGAGGGTGATTGCCTCCCGGATTGTTGAACATCTGAGCGGCGAAGGCCCAGACCTAGAAAACACGCAGTTTGGCTTCAGGCGTGGAAGATCGACAGTGGACGCCATACTGTCACTCAAAAGAGCAACAGAGGAGGCCGTCCAAAGAGGGGAGAGGGTGTTGGCGATATCATTAGACATCGCTAACGCATTCAACACCCTCCCCTTCAGCGCAATCACGGAAGCTCTTAAATTCCACAAGAGTAATTTCGGACTACCTCAATGACAGGTCCATCTTATTTGTAGAACCAGGAGGTGCTCAAATCCGTGCGCATAACATGGTGTGTGGCGTCCCACAGGGGTCGGTGTTGAGACCGCTCCTGTGGAACATTGGCTATAACTGGGTATTGAGAGGAACCCTGCTCCCCAGGACAAGCGTAATATGTTACGCCGATGACACCCTAGTCACGGCGAGGGGCCGGGATTATGAGGAGGTGTCTCGGAGAGCGGCCGCAGCCGCTACATTGACAGTCAGAAGGATTCGGCTGTTGGGGTTGGAGGTGGCCTTGCCGAAAACTGAGGCCATCCTCTTCCATGGACCTCGGGGCAGGCCCCCCAACGGAGCCCATATCCGGGTAGATGGTGTCCCCATTAGGGTTGGGTCACAAATTAAATATTTGGGGCTCACCCTTGACAGTCGATGGAGCTTTGAGCCACATTTCGCCAAACTCGCTCCAAGGGTGGTTGGAGCGGCGATGGCTCTATCGAGACTTCTACCAAACATCGGTGGACCCGGCGACAGCTGTAGGAAACTTTATGCCGGCATCCTGAAAAGTATGGCCCTATACGGAGCCTCGGTTTGGTCGGACGCCCTGTCTAGGAGGAACGTCGCCAACCTGCGTAGACCGCAGAGGACAGTGGCGATCCGAGCCATCCGGGGCTACCGCACAGTGTCGTTTGGGGCAGCGACTTTAATCGCAGGCATGCTTCCGTGGGAGCTCGAGGCCAAAGTGTCAACTGAGGTCTACGAGTTCCGCGCGGAGTGGAGGGCCAGAGGCGAAAGACCCGCACAAGCGGAAGTAGAAGGGGCGAGACGGGAAGCTTTTGATATGGCGGTATGGCAATGGGAGGAGATACTGACAACCCCAGAAGCCGGAACCCGCATCATCGAGGCGGATCGCCTCGATGATGCGGGTTCCGGCTTACCCAGTATTGCAGAGGTGGCTAGAAAGGTCACATGGTGTGGTGACGTATCACATGACGCAGATGCTTACCGGGCATGGGTGCTTCGGTAAGTATCTGCACATGATCGGAAGGGAGGAGACTCCGGTCTGCCACCATTGTGGTGAGGAGGTTGATACCGCGCAGCACACGATGGAGGCGTGTAGCGCCTTTCTCCCCCAACGCCGCACCCTCGAGATGGCACTGGGATTGAGAGGCACGCTAGCCCTGCCAGAGGTAGTTGCGGCAATGGTTGAAGAGGAGAGTAGCTGGGTAGCGGTGGCGGACTTCGCCGCGGATTGCATGGGCCTCAAAGAGGAGGCCGAACGCACCCGGGAAGAGTCCGCCAACGCCGCGCCGGCCAGGAGGAGGAGAATGGGTAGGTACGACCTAAATCCACCATAAGGTGATGCCGGGCCGCCTGGCGTAGTCGGGTTCTGACCTGATGCGCCATGACGACCCGGAAAAGTAGTTTGTAGGATTAGGAATAAGTTTTAGGAATTAAGTTGTAGTAAATAAGTGTTTGTCTTAATGTATTAGTGTACGAAGGAACCAAAGGAAGGGGGGGCATCGGCATGGCTATCTCATCATAGCACCCCAGATGCCCCCGGGGTCCGAATAGACGCGAAAGCGTTGTCCTTCTCCTGTGTTGTCTTGTTTGTCCTTGTGTCGTTTAGTTGTTGTTGTCGGTGGTTGTAGGGTCGTTGTCGTGTTGTTGAGTGTCGTTGAGTCGTTTCTTTATTGTCTCCAAGGTTGGGGTGGTGAGCCGAAGTGGAAGACATACTGAGTCTGGCTGACGCCCGGCTGTCTCAGGTCGACCACGGAGGGTTCCACTCCATAGGGTTTTTGTTGTATCTATTTATTTGTATTGTTACTGTCTTTGTTAGAGGAACCGAGGCGGGAACTTGACATGGGAGCAATGAACAGCGAGATGACAGCCAGTTGTCTTACTGATTCGGAGCGACCACGATAGAACCCGCCCCGGCTAACTATTTGTGTTGTCCCATAGGGTTGTTGTTGTCCGCGTGCCCAACTAAGGTGGGCACGTCATTCTGGTCTTGTTCGGGTGTTCTGGTCTTTGAGTCCGCGTGTCCACAATAGGTGGGCACGTTGCTATGGTTGTCGAGTCCGCATGCCCACGGAAAAGTGGGCATGTCAGTCGGTTTGTTGTGTCCGCATGTCCACAAGGGGGGGAAGGGTGTGGGCATGCAGGTCTTGGTTGTCGGGTCCGCGTGCTCACCATAAGGTGGGCACGCAAGGTCGCTAAGTCGGGTGTTTGATTGGATGTGCAATTGCGCGCAATGAGGCTCCCGCGAGGTATTGCCCTCGTGGTAAAGGTCCCGTTGGAGTCCTCTCCATGCGCTGGGCGGATTGCCCCCCAGGGGTTTTTACCGGGTCGGCTACGGCCATCCCTGGTTAAACCCGTCAGCAGGTTTTCCCCTGGGTGACCAAAAAAAAAAAAAAAAAAAAAAGACTGACCTGGAGGAAGCATCTCCAAACAAAAAGAGAAAAGATAAACCTCAAACACAAAAGTATTTACTGGATGATGGGCAGAAACTCAACCTTGTCTATAGACAACAAATTACTCATCTATAAGACCATGCTTAAACCTGTTTGAACATATGGCATTCAGCTCTGGGGCTCTGCTTGCGCCTCTAATATAATGTTAATGCAAAGGGTGCAAAACTATATCCTTAAACATATATCTAACGCACCGTGGCTTGTCAGAACAACGGAGCTCCATAACTTCCTTGACATGCCAACAGTCAAGGAAGAAATACAAACATATGGTGCTAACTACAAACAACGGCTGCAAAAGCACCCAAACCAGCTTGCGGGACAACTTACCATCTTATAAACCATTCGTCGGTTAAAGAAACGGCGGGATATCTTGGACGAAGATAGTCAGCAGAATAACTGACTGAAAACGAAAGGGCTGCTGGCTCCGCTGGCAGTAGCACCCTACATATTTAAGAGGAGAAATCTCATCTGCTTATAGTTTATGATGACTGATCGCATGATGGAAACAAACAGAAAAAATAAAATGAAAAAACTTATTAGAAAGTTTTTTTAAATATTTATTTATTATTTGTGATGATTGATGACTGACCAGGTAACTAAGCATAGTCTGCTTGACGATAAGCTACCACAATATAAGGCAGATACCTACTCCATTAAAGCGGAGAAAAGTTGAGTAAAGCTATGTAAAAATTTACAAATAGTTTTATTTTATTTATTTGCTTTTTGGAAGATTCACAGTCTAATATCAACTATTATAAGACAAAATTTGAGGTAACTCAAGTCCGGTAACGCTGTAAAGGCCGACAGCATACTCTCAAAAAAATGAGTTAACTAACATTTATAAATCTTCACATAGGAGTTTCTCTTTCTATATAAAAGTAAAATAAGCAAATCTGCCTCTGCTGGGCAAAAGCCTGCATCATTGAAATCAAGTCATCACTTGTAATAGCTTAATCACCACGCTTGCCAAATGCGGGTTGGTGATCACAAACCCAGGCTATGAATCTAAAAATCTGAAACACACTCCGCCCGACCAGTGGCGGTAGCCAAAGTAACATTAAAAAAACGATAGCGAAGTTCGAAAAGAATAATATGTATAGAATTGACATAAGACTGACCACGTGATTTAGCGCGGCTTATGTCAATCCCATACATTTTATTCTTTTCGAACTTCGCTATCGTTTTCTTAAGTTACTTTGGCTAAGCCTACTGGGAATTGAATCCGGGACCTTTGGGTATCGGGCCGAGCACTCGGCCACCGAGGCGTTTCTCTCTCCCCCTATCTATACAACATCTATTACAACACCGTGAATGTGCAATTTTACCGTTTTATCTACACTAATGTTGTAACATTCTACTTATGTTTCCAATACTTGACTTATAATTACTACTGTTATAGCGCAGACAACAAAACACTCAATTTAAGCAATTTCACATGATGGTATAATATCCACATCGATATCGTAAAATCTCATTATAACATCAATAAAACGCGACCAATTAACCTGGCGAGCCTTATGTCAAAATCCTCATACAAGTTGTATAAAATTTTGATATTAGGCTGGCTTTTACTTTTAAACTACTAAACTTACATACACAAAACTCTTTGGTAAGATCTTGTGCCAATTAAATAAAAAAAGAACAGCGCGCGCTCGCTCCTGATTGGCCCTGCGCGCGCAGCTGCGCTCTCATTGGTTAGATTTTAATGGCGGCAAGTTCACTGTGACAATACACGTACGCGTGAATTTAATGTTTCGCAATGTGTTTTGTTTTTAAAATACAAATTAAAAGTTAAAAATGGACAGCGACGATGATATTTGTACGCCTCCGGATATTCTAGAATTGGCAACAAAAGTAACTCACAATCTTTTGCCAGAAAAATCTAGAAAATTATATGAAAAAGAATATAATAACTTTTTGGCATGGAAGATCGAAAAGAAAACTACCTCTCCGACAAATTCAAGTCATCTTCTATGTGGGCTAAATATTCTATGCTCAAGTCCACACTGAGTATCTACAACAATATTGATATCACGAAGTATTCAAAAGTCATAGCGTTCCTGAAACGCAGTTCAGAAGGACACAAGGAAAAAAAGTCCTTGACGTTTACATCAGGTCAAATAAAGATGTTCCTGAAAGATTCACCAGATATTTTGTATCTTTTTGAAAAGGTAAGTGTATTTTAGTTCTGTTATTTAATCTACCTAGTACTTACGTACAGTCGGCGGCAGATCAACCTACCCAAATCTGTCAAATTTCTCCAATGAATATTGTTTCTTATGACTAAACTATAAAGTTCAAAATTGATTGTAGAAATTTGACAGTTTTAGGTAGGTTGATCTGTCGCCGTGTGTACTACACACGCAAGTTATCTAGACACTCCGTTTAAGCGCTTTGTGTATAAATTAGGTAGTAGGTCCCTACACTTTACTACTTCATAAATCATAGTTTTTGCCTTGGCTATGTACCTCAAGCTTATTATATCGTTTATTGTTACAGATTGCACTAATCTTCGGCATAATGGGGGCATGCCGAAGGCAAGAGCTATACAACATCCAGTTCGATGAAGTCTCTAACATAGACGACAGTACAATCATGGTGAAAGTTTCGAAAACAAAAACGAAAATAGATCGTTCTTTCGTTGTGACGGGCAACTGCTATGCCGTATGTAAAAAATCCATGGAACTTCGACCCACCCCCTGTCGAAACCCTGCCTTTTTCTTGAGCTATAGATCGGGGAAGTGCGTCGATCAAAGAACTGGTATTAATAAATTTGGTGCTCTGGGAAAAACTATCGCAAGTTTTTTGAATCTGCCTAACCCAGCGTTGTACACGGGGCATTGCTTTCGGCGCACCTCGGCGACCCTTCTCATAGATAGCGGTGGTGATTTGACCGCACTGAAACGACACGGGGGGTGGAAGTCTTCTACTGTGGCTGAAAGCTACATTGATGAGTCTTTAATGAATAAAATTCAAGTCTCAAATACGATCTTGAACAGTATAGAAAACAAGACGAATGAAGTAATTATAAATATTCCAACTCCGTCTACGAGCTCTACTGCTTGCCCCGCGACCGCTACAGCTGCTGGATCAATAATTAACATTAACTTTCATAATAGTAGTTTATGCAACTGTCATATAATGAAGGGTATTAAAACACGAGTGTGAGTTTATGAAACGAGCGCAGCGAGTTTCATAATAGTAACGAGTGTTTTAATACCCGTGTTATATGCAGTTGCATACACTACTTTATCTTCACTAATGCAATTAGTCAAACAACAAGAGTAAAAGCTGACAATAGTTTATTTATAATAATTGTTCAAATTTTGGATGGTACAATTTTGAAAGTTAATTAGCTTTCAGCCACAGTAGAAGACTTCCACCCCCCGTGTCGTTTCAGTGCGGTCAAATCACCACCGCTATCTATGAGAAGGGTCGCCGAGGTGCGCCGGAAGCAATGCCCCGTGTACAACGCTGGGTTAGGCAGATTCAAAAAACTTGCGATAGTTTTTCCCAGAGCACCAAATTTATTAATACCAGTTCTTTGATCGACGCACTTCCCCGATCTATAGCTCAAGAAAAAGGCAGGGTTTCGACAGGGGGTGGGTCGAAGTTCCATGTATTTTTTACATACGGCATAGCAGTTGCCCGTCACAACGAAAGAACGATCTATTTTCGTTTTTGTTTTCGAAATTTTCACCATGATTGTACTGTCGTCTATGTTAGAGACTTCATCGAACTGGATGTTGTATAGCTCTTGCCTTCAGCATGCCCCCATTATGCCGAAGATTAGTGCAACCTGTAACAATAAACGATATACCTAATAAGCTTGAGGTACATAGCCAAGGCAAAAACTATGATTTATGAAGTAGTAAAGTGTAGGTACCTACTACCTAATTTATACACAAAGCGCTTAAACAGAGTGTCTAGATAACTTGCGTGTGTAGTACGTAAGTACTAGGTAGATTAAATAACAGAACTAAAATACACTTACCTTTTCAAAAAGATACAAAATATCTGGTGAATCTTTCAGGAACATCTTTATTTGACCTGATGTAAACGTCAAGGACTTTTTTTCCTTGTGTCCTTCTGAACTGCGTTTCAGGAACGCTATGACTTTTGAATACTTCGTGATATCAATATTGTTGTAGATACTCAGTGTGGACTTGAGCATAGAATATTTAGCCCACATAGAAGATGGCTTGAATTTGACGGAGAGGTAGTTTTCTTTTCGATCTTCCATGCCAAAAAGTTATTATATTCTTTTTCATATAATTTTCTAGATTTTTCTGGCAAAAGATTGTGAGTTACTTTTGTTGCCAATTCTAGAATATCCGGAGGCGTACAAATATCATCGTCGCTGTCCATTTTTAACTTTTAATTTGTATTTTAAAAACAAAACACATTGCAAAACATTAAATTCACGCGTACGTGTATTGTCACAGTGAACTTGCCGCCATTAAAATCTAACCAATGAGAGCGCAGCTGCGCGCGCAGGGCCAATCAGGAGCGAGCGCGCGCTGTTCTTTTTTTATTTAATTGGCACAAGATCTTACCAAAGAGTTTTGTGTATGTAAGTTTAGTAGTTTCGACGAAGTTTTCACGTATAACCCAACTGTTTTCAAAAGCCAGCCTAATATCAAAATTTTATACAACTTGTATGAGGATTTTGACATAAGGCTCGCAAGGTTAATTGGTCGCGTTTTATTGATGTTATAATGAGATTTTACGATATCGATGTGGATATTATACCATCATGTGAAATTGCTTAAATTGAGTGTTTTGTTGTCTGCGCTATAACAGTAGTAATTATAAGTCAAGTATTGGAAACATAAGTAGAATGTTACAACATTAGTGTAGATAAACTACTATTACATGTTTTAAATCCCTTGTTTGAAAAATTAAATACCGCTTTTGTCGCGCCAATCAGAATTAAGGAAATCCACCAATTGAAAACAGTATTTAAAAAATTGTATCACCGCCAATGTTGTCATTGGTTTTTTGATGATCATCATCATCAGCTCATTTTTGTCCCCACTGCTGGGGCACGAACCTTCCCTATGGATGGATAGGGAGAACGGGGCATAAGCCACCACGCGGGCCCAGTGCGGTGCGGTGGTTGTTAACGACTGCTAATGCAGCCGGGACCAACGGCTTTTCGTGCCTTCCGAAGCACGCTTACTTTTCACACAGGTCCGCTCCGCTAAGCTCCTCCCTTCCCTGTACCTAGTGTCAGTCTTAAGCTCGGACTTTACAAATGCGCTGACGTGTGGTGAGGAGTGACGTGCCACAATCCACCATCAGCTTAATTACGCGTAATAACCATCAGGGGTATAGGAAATGGGTAAAAACTAATTCTTATTTGTTGTTAAAGCTGTCGATACCCTGCTTCTTCTTGAGGAGGTTGGGCGAGAGTCCAACCAATACGTTTCACCGGGCGCATTGGTATTCATATGCATTATATACTGTCTAAAAAAATATAAGAAAGCTGTTTTTTGATTGACTTGTTGCCTATTATAAAACCTGGTTAACGCTTTTATAGTCAGAGGGACGTATGTTCTCACCACGTTTGAACTTTTTATGATTGAGAAAAGATTGAAAACCAATGAAATATTCAAACATGTTCTGTCTGTTAATCCTCATCATCATCATTTTAGCAAAAAGACGTCCACTGCTGGACAAAGGTCTCCCCAAGGATAACCGCAACGACCGGTTTTGTGTTGCTCGCATCCAGCGGCTTCTCGCGAGCTCAACTAGATCGCTCGGTCCACCTTGTTGGAGGCCTGCCTACACTGCGTCTTCTGGTGCTTACTATTATATTAATAAGGTATGCTATGACGCAGTATACCTTGACTGCTTCGTTGCCTGCACCGAAGTACTATTAGTTGTTCTGTAGCACTGGAAAGGATTGCTGCTAGTCCAATAATACCTGAAAATGGTTAAACTAATGATGTTGATGATGATACATGTGGATAGTCAGGATCAAGTCATATTTTACTTTGACGACCTCCTTAGTCGAGTGGGTTGTACACCGGTTTTCATGGTGTCGCCATCTCTGAGGTCCCGGGTTCGATCCCCGGTCGGGTCAATTTAGAAATTATTGTTTTTCTAAATTATCTCGGGTCTGGGTGTTTTCTATGTATAATAAGTATGTATTTAAGTATTTTAAGTATGTTTATCCGTTGTCTAGTAACCATTTAACGAGTTTCATAACGAAGCTTCTCTTGGGCTAGATAATTGGTGTGAATGTAGGAAAGTTTATTATTATTATTTACAAGTAATTTTAGTGATGAGTGAGAGTTCATTCACCTAATACGGTTCAAGATAATTTTTAATGCCAAATTTGAATATTACCTCTTATGCCACCAGGAGGTGCTACTTGAATGCTTCACAAATATTCTTTTTTGTTATTAGAATAGCGAATGAAACTCGTACTCGAAACATTGATAGAATAGTTGATTTCATTAAAACTACTAAAGCTACTATACCACTTCATTGTAACTACTACTGCTACTATACCACTTCATTATAACTACTACTGCTACTATACCACTTACATGTATTATACAGGGTGTTTCGTAATAGGTGTATAATACCAAAACACAGTCATGCAACCAAATATAAAGGACACCGTAAAAACATGCAAAATCATATTTACGTAGATTTACTCTCCCATACAAAAAGTCATATTATTTTTGTTCATCCCTTGACATATTTCAACTTCTGTTTATGTTGGACCATGAGGTTGACGAGCAAGAACAAATGATGTCATTGCTTTTAACCTTTTCACCGCCCAACTATCCTGCACGCGATGTCCCGCTGTACGCCAACGTGTAAATGTATTTTAATAAAGTAGGTACAAAGAAGAACTTCTATAGAAGTGCTGACGTGGACGGCACGAAAATCTCGAACTTCTATAGAAGTTGTTGGCGGTAAAAAGGTTAAAGACGTTTTTCAAACTTATATTCTTTTTTCTAACAGCAAGGGAAGGAGAAAAGTAAATTTTACTTTTTTTTTATTTTCAAGTGCTGATTGCTGCACTGAAGCTAAATTAAATATTTATAAACTTTATAAGATACAGTGAAAACATAAAACGCCCACCCGACCCAGCCAGGAATCGGACCTGGGTCTTCCGCAATCCGGGCGGCTGCACTGACCGCTATGCTACCGGGAAGGCTGACGTGAGCGCTGAATTTTGACACTGCTTTTAAATTTTTGAGTGCTAATAGCGGCACAGTGCGCCATCTATCCAACGGTCATTGCAACCTATTTTATCAATAACATATTTTATAAACTTTATAAATTTTTAATTTAGCTTCAGTGCAGCAATTAACACTGGAAAATAAAAATAAAAATTTACGATAGCGTTGTGTTATCAAATTTGTGGTATTTCATCTGCAAAGGTGAATCTGCATGGCCATCGGTTGCAATGACCGTTGGATCGATGGAGCACTGTGCCGCTATTAGCACTCAAAAGTTAAAAAGCAGTGACAAAATTCAGCGCTTACGTCAGCCTTCCCGGTAGCATAGCGGTCAGTGCAGCCGCCCGGATTGCGGAAGACCCAGGTGCGATTCCTGGCTGGGTCGGGTGGGCGTTTTATTTTTTCACTGTATTTTATAAATATTTAAGGAGAAAAGTGAAAAGATACGCTACTGAGAGAGATACCGCGGCCGGCCCCACTAAGATAAGATAAGATAAATTTTCTGGACCATCCAGTTTCGACAGCATCAGAACACGGACAACCGTTCAGGATCTGGGGGGGCGATTTTTGAACAGGGTGACTAATTCTAACGCTATGATATCTATTACCATAAATATTCAAATAATCTGTTTGAGTTCAATGCGTTCAATGAGAAAACACAGGTGTGCGCGTTCACGGCAAAGAAAGTCACCATTCCTTCCCCTTCCAACTCTTCAGGGTACATCTCTACGCCTGCAGAGCAGTATCAACATGCTCGATATGACGATACGCTGCGATCTAAACCAAAGGGACTACATCGAAGCCGTGATCAAAACAGCCTCACGAAAACTCGGAATTCTGAACAGAGTGCGGCGATTCTTTACGCCGGACCAGTTGTGCCTTTTGTACAAGACACAGGTACGGTCTTGCGTGGAGTATTGCTCGCACATCTGGGACGGTTCCGCTAAGTACCTTCTCGATGCCTTGGACATATTGCAGCGTCGCGCTGAACGCATTATCGGCAATGCAGAAGTGGTAAATACTCTCGAATCTCTGCAATTGCGTAGAGATGTTGCGTCACTCAGCGTGTTTTACCGCTTATACCATGGCGAGTGCTCTGAAGAGCTCTTTGACCTCATCCCACCTTCTCCCTTTCTTCGTAGGAGTACACGTGCTGCTCTTCGGAGTCACCGATTCACTGTCTCAAATATCCCATCGCGCACAAAGAAATTTGGTGACTCGTTTCTTTGTCGCACCTCCAAAAGATGGAATAGTCTACCAGCACGCGTTTTCCCTCCTTCCTATGATATGGGGTCCTTCAAGAGAGGCGTGAAGAAGCGCCTTGTGGGCCGGCAGAGTGAAGTTGACTGATGCTACGTTTGTCTCCACGCTGCACCAGTTGTCTTCGCGTCTGGACTTAATTTCCACTTAACATCAGGTGGGATGGAGTCATTTGCCGAGCTAAGTATATAAAAAAAAAAAAAATACGATTGCTCTTTTTCTCAAAGTCACTAGTAAGATATTTTTGACAGCGAAAATTTTCAAAATGAGTGTAAATAAACCATCATCGTCATCATCAGCCTATACTAGTCCACTGCTGGGCATAGGCCTCTCCAAGTGCACGCTACCGAGCACGATCCGCGGCTATATAAATAATCAAATTATAAATAACTAGCGACCCGCCTCGGCTTCGCACGGCTGCAATGTTGATATACATATAAACCTTCCTCTTGAATCACTCTATCTATTAAAAAAAACCGCATCAAAATCCGTTGCGTACTTTTGACGATCTAAGCATACATACATAGGGACAGACAGCGGGAAGCGACTTTGTTTTAAACTATGTAGTGATGATGCAAAAAATATTATATTTCTTAGTTTAATTTCATTTCATGTCGCTTTACTTTTTATTTTTATTTTGTTTGATTTTATCTTGCTTTGTAATCAATTGTTTTTTATTACTTATTTTAATGTTTTTATAATAATAATTGTTTGTTTGTTTTAATTATGATCTCAATCTCATATAATGATGTTGCATCCATCCAACTTTATAATTAATTAATAATTATATTATATACCTAATTATTGCACACCATTGCAATGGTTAAATATGGCGCTCCAATATTTATAAGGCCTACATTTTGTACCCATATTTTGCAAATAAAGTAATTTGATTTGATTTGATTTACATTACGAATCATCAAAAAAAGAAAACAGAAAAATCGCCCCTATAATTCGATTTAAACCAAAGAAATACAAATTATTTTTTTAGTTGGCAAGCATCTGAAAATAAATGATTCCGGTTAACCACTCGTTATCGTGGCATGTTTAACGCAAATTATACATAATTGGACGCCACGAGTGGGACAATGCAGTTGCTATTAATCATTATCCGTTCAGGAAAAATTATAACAATAGTTAGGTATAGAGGGACAAAGTTATGACAAGGATTTGTTGAATCCTTATCAGTTTCGAATAAGTAATTTATTTTATCGAGGAGCTCGATGGCGCAGTGGTTAACGCGCCCTGTCTGCGATTGCTGAGGTTAAGCACCTTTCGCAGAGGCCGGTCATCGGATGGGTGACCAAATGTTTATCATCTCGAGCTCCTCCGTGCTTCAGAAGGCACGAAAAGCCGTTGGTCCCGGCTGCATTAGCAGTCGTTAACAACCATCGCACCGCACTGGGCCCGCGTGGTGGTTTATGGCCCGTTCTCCCTATCCATCCATAGCACAGAGCAATAAAATTATATCTGTGATCCATAGGGAAGCCTCGTGCCCCAGCAGTGGGGACATAAAATGAGCTGGTGATGAATTAATTTATTTTAAAATTTGCATTTTTTCGCCTATACCAGACTCATGGTCTCGCGAGCCGCTGTTTGCCAACCCCTGGTTTAGTTTGCCGGCTCTTTGAAAAATAACTGCGGCTCTTTTATTTTGCGTTTTAATGTGCGTTCAATTCGTACCTTCAATATCGTATGGTTACTTACGAGTAAAATTCGTACGAAAACGCATCTAAAAAAACATTTCATTAAGTTTTTATTCCGAGTAGCTTGAGTGTGGCATGCTCTCTTTATTGTCTCTGGTGGTGGCATGTGCGTCGGGTCGTTACATTCCCTAAGATATGGTTGAGGTTGAGTGAAGCGATGGCTGATGGTTATACTCGTGAACGGGTGCCGCCTGTGGAGGCTGGTCTGCTCTTGCATACTTTTTTTTTTAATTATTAACTATAGCAAGCAGCAATTAGCACTTGAAAATAAAATAAAAAAATATGAAAAAATAAAAAGTAAAAAAAAATATTAACTATAGTTTATCTTGTTTTTCCTTATACAATTTTTGACCTTTATTAGTACTGTATGACATTGTGAAAATTTCAACTGGTAACTGATGTAAATTTACAAACTTAGATATTATTATATTTCTTTTTTTAACATGTTGTGATTGTCCTTAATATTTTGTGTTTTTATTTGTGATGGAAAGTTTAATTGATAGGGTATTTTCCAATATTTTGACGCTGTAAGGGAGAAAAGAGCTTGACACTGAGTTTCTTGCCGGTTCTTCTCAGTATAAGGTCTCCCGCCCAGTGTAGACTTACGAGTCGATGGCATAATAACGTTCATAAGAGCTATTTGTAGCCTAAACTGAATAAATAATTTTGAATTTTGAATTTTAAAGTGCGGCTGGCCTTAGGCATGCAATTACATGTACACACGCCTGCACATGAAACACACACACACACACACACACACACAAAGTGCCAAATTACCTCAATAGATTTTGAACTTTATGTATATGGCATATGGTTGAACATTGTTTGAAGAAATTTGACAGTTTTGGATATGTTGATGTGCAGGCGTCCGTACACTTATCGTATGACTAAATAGTTTTATTTTTATAAATAATGTATAATGAATGAATAATGAGGCTTAACGCAAACTTCTTAGTATAGGTGTCGCTATGTACTCATTATAACTCGTTATACTCGTTGTACGCATACGCCAAGTTAAATTCAAAAAATCGCCAAATTCGATAAAGAATGTTTACCAACAAAGCGTTGCCAAGCAACCAGTAACAAGCATGTATTGACAACCTTTTCCATTTGGTCAACAGGAAAGATTTTACGTAAAAGATTTATTTATATTAAATATTGTATGAAAAATTTAAAAACCAAAAACCATAGTACAATCATTGCTTAGTTTTAACCTATGTGGGTGAATAAATTAGCTACCTTGAAATAATAAAAAAACTGCACTTGAAGATTCAATAATTTGTTTATTACATAAATTAATCAACTGCTGTTACAATTAGGGTTGCAACGATGCAGATGCCGATAACCGTAAACCGCAGGTTATCGTAATTTTTGACGATCATTCGTATCGTAAAAAGTATTACGATTTATAACGATTCTTAAAACTAGTTTGATGTAATTTTTTATTCGTGAAAAGGAATGCAAGACAGCATCGATGTTTGCGCTGGCAACACTAATGACAGCCATCTTTCATACTTTTGATGTTTGCCTAAATATAAATAATTTAAATAGGCCTATAAATAAGTTTTATTTTATTTTGTTTTCCTAACTTGAAAAAATTGGCCTATAAGTTATAATTTGTACATCAAACCAACTACTGTAGATTCGGAAAGATTGTTCTCCAAACCTGTTTTAATCTATACGGATATAAGAAATAGACTGAAACCAGATAATTTAAAAATGTTATGTTTTCTTAATAAGTACCTATTTAAAAGATTGATTTTAATTGACATTTAAGTGATAAATTGTCTTTAAAATTTAAATAAATGTTGATTTTACTCAATTGTCTTGTTTTATTAAGTGTAAATAAAATAATCGTAATGCATTCATTATCGCGGTCGTTATCGTATTCGCTATTACGATGCATTCGTCATTCGTATCGGTATCGTAATAGACATATCGTTGCATCCCTAGTTACAATCCAATTTTCTTTAATGTTTGTTTTGCATTCCAAATGCACTGTTTACGCTGCAGATTTCCGTGGTAGTTAAGATAATAGACCGCATATGGATACTATAGTAAGTATTCTGTGCTATAGTGTCATCTTCATTTGGAATGCTAGTTTATAATAACAGAATTGCTTAGAATACCTAAATGTTAGTAATTACATTTGTTTAATAGGATTAACAAGTGAAAGTAGTTAACTTTTTTTTACGTTCTTCGTATTTTAATGTTTTACCGACGTTGAGCGACTGATTTAAGTGAGATGTGCAGTGAGAAAAATAAATCTTACAATGTAAAATGCAGTAATCAGGTACTTACCTAATATTACGAAAAACACAAAAAAATTTGCCCAGATTTGTGATGACCTTAATTTGGTTTGTTTACCTTTATTCTTTATCGAGTTTGGCTAGAGTACCTATAAGTAAGCATGCTAATGATACTTATGCTAAGGAGATAACGTAACGCAAAAGTTTATAAGTGTTATTTTATATCTAATAGGATGTCAATAACAAAAAGTTTGGTTTAAATTGGTTTAATTCCGAGAAACAGGGTACATACTGGTGTGTTCGAAAGCTGCATGTCTTTTAGTTTGTGATACAATAATAAATCGGTACGGTGTAAATCACATTTATAAACAACTATTTCATTATCGTAACATGTTTTGTACACCACAAGCTAATTTGACTAATATTATTTGCAAGTTTAAAGTGCGGAGCTTTGTTATCAAACATCTTGTAATTTAAAAAATAATTATTAACGTTCAAAGAGTCTATATGAAATGAAAACACTTTTACGGATAAATTCGAAGGGAGACTCTCAATTCGAGCGACTCAACAGTTAAGTAATTAGGTAATGTAATTATGTAATTAAAAAGTGCCTAATTTGAGGCTTTATAATTACAAAATACGATTATTCCTAAAATAGTGCACTTTTTATGAATCTAATCTCGTTTATTTTACATATTATTTTATACTGACGTGACGTTTCAAAGTCTTAACAAGGTAGGGTAGATTCGTACAAGTTGTTTCATTTCAATGTGTAGTGTTCGTGTAAACTTGAGAAAACAATACGATTATGTCTACTGAATTATCTGGCACTCTTCACATCACAATTTATGTACACAAAGTATTCTGGTAAAATATTGCTCTGCGTTTTATCACTCAATTTAATTCAAACAGACTATTTACACACTCAAAGGTTTAAATTCTTTGAAAATACTATAATATATAATAATATTATACGTTTTTATATTAAACTACTTATATTACAATTCGTTTGTTCAGCTACCTACTGTGAGATATTTGTGTGTGATATAAAAATATGAAAAAGTTATAACACGATAATAACAAGATTATTAATGTGTTCCGAAAAATATTTAAATACACAAAATATATGTATTACATTTTACTTATATAAATATATTTTTATATAAAACAAATGTCTATACGTATATGCACCGAAACACATTAGCTGTTTACGAAGGCACCTCGAGACATTTACAAGATAGTGACGATATATACTACAAAATAACACAATTCGACCAGTTTCCCTACTTTACAATACATGTTAGATAGCATATATTTAGGTTCCGTCTATATTGTACTATATAAAAACTGAATTTATAGGCAGTCTGACACATTAAGAAATGGTGAACTTGCCCCCATTTTTTATATTGAAGAATTGGAAAAAAGTATACTTACATTAAACTAAAAAAGTTATTATGAAAATATTTAAAGTATCTGTTTTACTTTGAACGGCTACGCCAATGATTGAAAGTATATATTTTCTATATAATATTATGTCATTTCATAAAATGAATATTAATTATATAAAGTGGCCTAAATCAAGAATCAAGTGCGTAAATTTGAGTACAGGTAATTTACGTCTGTATAAAAAATAAGCCAACAATAATATCCAAAAGCATTTACGATTGGTAAAAAAAAAATTTAAAAAATGAGCTGACAATGATGATGATACGATTGCTTTTAAGATAATCGACAAAGCTACTTAGACTACTTAAAACAAAACATCAGTTTCTATTACAAGATAAAATTTTAATAAAAAAAATCAACCAACCTTAGGAAGTTCGAGTGGGAATCGAACCCAGGACCCAATAACCGGCCCAATGCTCTGACCGCTGAGCTACCGAGGCCCCAGAATCATCATCATCAGTCTTCGATAGCTCACTGCCTATCCTCCCTTAACGTTTCCTGCGCGCCAATACAAACTGTGATTTGTTTGCAGATGGCCAAGTAATAATATCGTCTGTGCTCTTAAAAGCCCTATTCTTTGTGAGAGTATTTGGGTTTTTGGGGGCCCGTGTGAAACGAAACACCGTCAGAGGTAAGGCTCGGAACCGGTTTGAAAAATAACGGTTAATAATGTTCTATAACGTTTTCCGCAATAACGTTCCGTTCGGAGCGAAACCGAAATCCATTTCGTTCTCTAACCGAAATAACCGGTTTACGCCACGGGCGCGCGGCCCGTCTGCGTCAGCCTCGAACATGCAGCGACAAGTATGAATGTGCGGGTACTTTCCGCTGTTTACTTCCCTCTCCACACGATATAAACCGGTATTAACCGGTAAAGAACGCGAACGTAACCGAAAATTTTATTGTGAAAATAACGTTCTCGAAACCGGTTTCACGGAATGGAAACGAAATTATTTTGTTCTTATGTATAGTCGACAATGAAATTGCTTTACCACCTTAGAAGTGATTTTTTTTTGCATTTAATAAAACAACAAGTTCTATTTTTGTATAAACGACCAAGTGACAGATACGTTGTCATCATTGACAATGAGCCCGAGCGAAATTTTATTGTAATGGAAGTTTTTGTCAAAAGTGATAAAGCAATTTCATGGTCGACTATACTTAGGCCGATAACGGTTTGAAAATTTAACCGGTTTCCGAGCCTTGGTCAGAGGTTTTGTAGAGGGATAATGGCATCACGCACAGTGCGTGTCCCCGTTCCCTACTAGATTTTCCGAGGGGTTCGGGTCGGATCGGCTGTGAGAGTATGACTCGAACGATACAATTAATTTATATAACCAATAATTAATTATGTGTGTATAAATGTTATCATATTATTAATTCTCTCATTAATTTCATTACATTTATACCGTTTTGATTAAATTAAAATAAATAAATAAAATAAAATACATACTGTACCCACATCTACTGTCTTTTCATTAATATGCTTAATAATTTACAGGATTCTTACCATGTTTTTTATTATTGAGTATTTTGTGATACAGACATACTTTTACTTATTTACGTTGTTCAATGAAGTTAAAGCCGGCCCTAAAATATCTGCACTTGATTCAATGACAACATATATATAAATACATACACTCTCAAAATCCACACTTACATACATAACAAATACAACCACATCAAAACATTAAAAAAAAACTCAATAATCTCTCGACAACGACCGTTTTTGTGGCAAAAACAAACAAATAATACTAAAGTTACGCCTACTTCGACCTTACTTTAATGAGACAAAGTAAAAATATACAGGGTGTTATTGAATTCACTCGACAAACTACTACAGGGCTCTCTGTAACTCACTAAAAGAATTTACCAAGTTTGCAGAACCGTTGAGCTGCTCAATATTAAATAAGGGTTCCGTTTTTTTTCCTTTTGAGGTACGGAACCCTAAAAAGGTAATAAATTATTAATTTATCTATCTATGCTAATATTAACTATGCCTCAACGGCCTTATTAATTTTAATTATGTTGATCCCGCGTTTTATTATCAGAAGGGGGGTACTTATTGTGATCGGTTTTGTTTCAAAACCTCCTGGCTAGCTTGCTACCACCATCCTAATTAAACCTGTTGCTATAACAACAATTTTAACAGAATTGTTTTGTTTCAACTGTTGGAGGTTAAATAGCCAATGGCAGGCTAAATTTTTTTTTTTGACAACTGAAATCGATCTGTTCGGCGATCAATTTGATATTGATGAATGTGGATAGCTAAGGTTAACTCAAACATTTCAATAGAAAAGTAAATTTTGTTACGTTGGTAAAATATAAATGGTATAAATACACATTATTCTAGTATGTTTTAATAGTTTCACCTCTGATATTACAGATTATTAGCTCTCTCCATCCGACTGGTTGTCTGGAAGAAATCGCTTAAAAGCGATAAGACCGCCAAATTGTAACTTTGTAAATTATTATTTTTTTTTCTGTTCATGATTATGTTTTATAGTTTTGCAATAAAAGTATTATCCATCTATCCATCCATCCATCCATATATCAGAAGAAATATACACTCAGCGGCACATCTAACCGCCCACCCCGTTATGTTCATACAAACATGCTCACTTTGCGACTCTTTACATAAAAATGTTAATACATTTCTGCAAAGATCTGTATGCTAATGTTTAGGTTAAGCGTTCGACTGTCTAATTAGCATTTTTAAGAGTACCGAAACCATTGCATTTGTCCATAGAGGCAGAACAATGAATGCTTCATCACATTCCATACAATGTGATATGGAAATAAAGTAATGCTTTGCGTAAACGGAGGTTTGGAAACGGGAAGAAATTTTTAAAACTGTTCAAAGTGCTAATTGGACAGTCGAACGCTTAACCTAAACATTAGCATACAGATCTTTGCAGAAATGTATTTACATTTTTATGTATAGAGTTGCAAAGTGAGCAAGTTTGTATGAAAATAACGGGGTGGGCGGTTAGATGTGCCGCTGAGTGTATAACATAGGTTTATCAGAAGTTCAATTTCATGTGGCAGTACCAAATAAAATTTAAATAAATTAAAAAACAAACAAAATTGTTATAAGCTAGCTAGTTTTACTTTGCAGACATAATTGACCCAGCTGTGAGGTTGAGTAATACACGTAGAAGCGAGTCGACTGAATTCAATAATTATAATTTCAAATTTCAACTACTACATAATCTTTGATCATTGCTGTAAACAAAACATCATGCAATATATTATTTGCCAATTCACGTATCATACGTTACAATCGTAGATACAAACTTTATATACTAGAAAACAAAACGTACGTTATCAAACGTAAACCGCTATACGACAGCGGGTTCTTATTTTATGCCACATAGAGTTCATTTTGGGCTGACAGCGTCCAGGGGCCGTAGCTTCAGCCTTAATTATATCCAGCCAGTCAGCTAGCCAGCTCACTTGCTTTTTCATTGCACGAGTTGTGCGACTACAAAATGGACTGACAACATAATGGTACCGTGCAGTGTGAGGCTACGACCCCTGTCGGTTCTGCACTAAACTGCGCGACAACAAAATAATACGGCGTAATAAAATTGGACTATTATTTGGATAAGTTACTACGGCTAACCTACGCTCGTAGCGGCGCGCGGGACTCGCGGCCCGCTGACTTGTTCTCCATGCTTCTGCTGCCCTGGTACGAGGGAACTCCTAAGATAATAAAAAACACATTTTTAATTAGTCTTTGACAGAATTTTAGGCCACGCCAGCTCTATTGAGCGGCGTTGTTGTAATTTACATAAAGATTTTCACAGGGATAAAAAAAAAAAAAGTCTCTAAATAAAGAACATAGATACTGCACTATATTTGTAGAGTATGTCATACTATGCTAAGTATGGTTGATGGTACTGGTAAAGCTTGTTCTGAGTTCGGCTTTACTAGTCTGTTCATTATAGCTTGATACCCGTGACAGATGTCAAATGCCTAGGGCGCAGGCCACATATAAATGGCGCCGGGCGCGGACATGGCACGGGCGGCTTCCTCTTCCATTCAAATTTCATACTAAGTGCATGGAAATGGGTTATAAAATATAATGTTATTTTAATGTAGTCAAATAAATTTTACTTTTTAGTTTCAAGTGCTAATTGCTGCACTGAAGCTAAATTAAATATTTATAAAATTTATAAAATACATTGAAAAATTTTAACGCCCGCCCGACCCAACCAGAAATCGAACCTGGGTATTCCGCAATCCGGGCGGTTGCACTGACCGCTATGCTACCGGGACGGCTGACGTAAGCGCAGAATTTTGTCACTGCTTTTTAATTTTTAAGTGCTAATAGCGGCACAGTGCCCCATCGGTTGCAATGACCGTTGGATAGATAACCAAACCTGTTATTGGTCGCTTTCACCATGATTTTGCTATATGAAAGTCAGTGACCACCGACCAGAGGAGCAGAAGCGAAAAGGCGTGCTCCAGCAGCTCGGCATTTATCAAACGTGATGGGTGATTAAGCCAATACTTGCCTAGCAGTTGGGCTAATTGTTTAATACCGTTACTGATTGATGACCAGGGGTGCAGGAGCGGCAAGGCGTGCTCCAGCATCTCGCGGCGGCGGCTATCGGTTAAGGTTGGACATGTACAGGCTCTTGATTAGACTATTGCAGTTACTAACCGATGACCAGGGTTGCAGGAGCGCCAAAGCGTGCTACTGGAGCTCGGCGTGTGGCAAGCGTGGTGATGAAGCCATCAAAAATGTAGCAATTAAGATGCAGACTTTTGCCCAGAAATGGGACACCCTGCTACACACTACTTTAAAGTTTATGCTGACACCCCCTACCAAACTTGCGGTTACAAAGTAGGTGTCAGACATCCTTACGCAAGCGCAAGGGACCATCTACGTCAGGTCATAACGCCAGATCAGAACACGCCGGTACGCATCCTTCATCCGGTACTTTTAAGACTAGTGTCTCGAGCTAGTTGCCCCGTGGACACGTATAGTCCACTACCTAGAGCTGTAAGCTCGCTCACTTCTCGTTGCACTAAGAGCACAACTCGCAGTGTACTCCCAGCAATGGGACTGTGTATAGGCTAATTACTTAGGAAAGTTACTGACCGATGACCAGGGGTGCAGGAGCGGTAAGGCGTGCTCCAGCAGCTCGCGGCGGCGGCTATCGGCTGAGGTTGGACACGTACAGGCTCTTGAGCTCGGTCTTCGGCGTGTTCTCGAAGAGCGCCGCGCGGTTCTGGCCCTCGCCCTTCTTCACCCAGTGGCCGTACACGCGGAACGCGCAACCGTCTATCACCTGAGGAATATCACAAAATTGTACATGTAAATTTGTTGGGTAATTTCAAATGTACTTAACCTCCTTTAGGTTTCGTTTAGGCCGTGATGCTGAGCATGTTTCTACAATAAACTTGTTTTTTATAATATTGAGCAGGCAAACAAGCATAAGATCCGCCTGGAGAGATATGGCCACCGTGCCAATGGACATCAAGGGTATCCATGGGACCCGATCTGCCCCCCGACCGCCTAACCGATCGCTTTGACTACTAAAATTAGGAAAACGATAGCGATGTTCGAAAAGAATAAAATGTATGGGATTGACATAAAATTGACCACGTGATTTAGCGCGGCTTATGTCAATCCCGTACATTTTATCCTTTTCGAACTTCGCTATCGTTTTCTTAATGTTACTCTGGCTAAGCCTACTGACTTTATTAACATGGTTGGTGCTTACCTTCCGCAGTACTCGCATGGTGTAAGGGTCTCTCAGCGCGTCTTCCAACGGCAGGGCTCTCGTGGACGTGTGCGGCAAACGGCTCAGCCTCACCGCCGCCCGTACCGTCAGCAAACCGAGGCGGAGCTTAGCGCGCGCGTTGAACCGCCCCGCCTTTATAGCCTGCGTTTACACGTCATGTTAACGATGTTGTTAAAATATATATTAGCTTTAAGCTTTATTAGTCGAAGGTTGAAGTATTATTTAGCTATAATTATATCAACCTAAGGAGCTCGGTGGCGCAGTGGTTAACGCGCTCGGTCTGCGATTGCTGAGGTTAAGCAACTTTCGCAAAGGCCGTTCATCGGATGGGTGACCAAAAATTTATCATCTCGAGCTCCTCCGTGCTTCGGAAGGCACGTAAAGCCGTTGGTCCCAGCTGCATTAGCAGTCGTTAACAACCACCAATCCGCACAGGGCCCGCGTGGTGGTTTATGGCCCGTTCTCCCTATCCATCCACAGGGAAGGCTCGTGCCCCAGCAGTGGGGACATAAAATGAGCTGATGATGATGATGATGATGATGATATCAACCTATGACGAAGCGGTGCCCTGTGGCGGTAGCCAAAGTAACATTAAGAAAACGATAGCGAAGTTCGAAAAGAATAAAATGTATGGGATTGACATAAGATTGACCACGTGATTTAGCGCGGCTTATGTCAATCCCATACATTTTATTCTTTTCGAACTTCGCTATCGTTTTCTTAATGTTACTTTGGCTAAGCCTACTGTAATACATACTTGTGAGTCTAAAAGAAGGCTCCAGCCACTATCTAACTATGTACGGCTTTAGACAAATAAAACATGTTTTATTGTCATTTCTATGTTTCAATGGCTTTGTGCGGTTTTCAATAGCCAATGTCAAAGTTAGGGAAAATACAGTACAATTAAAAATATTGAATGAGTGATGATCGTAGATCGGCATATACAGACAAAGCTTATAGGCATTGAAGTTTTGTTATAATTATGATTATTATTATCTAGATAAGGAAGCAGTGCTCGAACAATTTGCGGTGCCCTTATATTATCACATGTCTACTGTACTTAAGAGCGTTTACGCCGCACACTGGCGCCACTAATGAAAAAAAAACATATCTAGTAATTAGAGATAGAAAATCAAATTATGCTCAACAAACTATTTGAATGAAGTAATTTAGCATTTTTACGTCACCTAATGAACACCTCACATGTTATGGTTTAGTTAAATAAGACGTTACGGCCACTTT
The DNA here is from genome assembly GCA_947562085.1 of Eudonia lacustrata. Lineage (NCBI taxonomy): Eukaryota > Metazoa > Arthropoda > Insecta > Lepidoptera > Crambidae > Eudonia > Eudonia lacustrata. Next base: position 15,180,586 of record OX387329.1, read on the forward strand.
TAACTATAACGCCATATTTAACTAAACCATAACATGTCAGGTTTTCATCAGGTGACGTAAAAATGCTAAATTACTTCATTCAGATAGTTTGTTGAGCATAATTTGATTTTCTATCTCTAAGATCTCTATCTAGTAAGATATGTTTTTTTTTTCATTGGCGGCGCTAGTGTGCGGCGTAAACGCTCTTAATTATTTTTAGACCAACTTTAAATACCATGAAATATGCAAAATAAATGAATATGAATAGTTTTGACTGGTAATTACGTCATCAAGTCATCAATAGTACAATATAAGCTACTAAACTACAAGGCACGCTAACACACGCACACTTCCGATTTGCCTTGAGAACTAATACAGGTCCTTTTTAGTATTTTAAAAAACAGACAATTTTAAGTAGAAACTGAGCCCAGACAGCTGATTATTTACATATAATTTTACGCAAATATTGTTGCGAACAAATTACAATTTGAAAAAAGACAAAGTATTGAAAAAATTCCACGAGCGGGATTCGAACCCGCACCCCGTGACATGCCGGGTATTTCGGCGAGTTGGATTGAGCCACGATAGCATTATTATTATTATTATTATTTTATACATAGCTCGGCAAATGACTCCACTCCACCTGATGTTAAGTGGAAATGGAGTCCAGACGTAAGGACAACTGGTGCAGCGAGAAAACAACGCAGCATCAGTCACCCTCACCCTGCCGGCCCACAAGGTGCCTCTTCACGCCTCGTTTGACGCATAGTTCATAGTTAGTATATATTATAGTAATAGTATAGTTGTTCAGAGCATATTGCCAATCCTTTTACACGTGCAGTCTGTGGGTCAACTACACGCAACGCGCCATCGGCTCTCTGCGAGTACAGTATAATAATGCTTTCAGGATGCTAATGGGCCTTCCTCGGTTCTGTAGTGCATCAGGCATGTTTGCAGAAGCCCGTATCGGTGGATTTCACGCAATTCTACGCAAAAGAATTGCCTCTCTGACGCACAGAGTAAGGTACAGCCCCAATGGCATCCTGATGACATTAACAGATAAACCGGATTGCCCTATTTGGAGGCACTGGGACACTGCCCACGCCAACGTATATTAAGGAAAAACAATGTAATACTAACATAGATAATAAGTTTTATTTGTTACTAACACAATTTATGGGCTACGCCTGAAATAAAAGTTATAATATTATTATAGTTGGCAGTGCATCTGACCCGGCATGTCATGGGTGCGGGTTCGAATCGCGCTCGTGGAATTTTTTGACACTTTTTATCTTTTTCCAGATAGCTGATTTATATTTCACTTTTAAAGTTGGTCCTATTAGTTGATATTGCTTTTCGTTCGGAATGTCACACACTATTCGAAAAAATCGTTACTTACCTGCTGGATAACAATTATATTACCAATAAAACTTCACAAATCGCAAATTTTACTTAGGCGCTGCGCAAACGTGGACACTATTGTGTCTTGTGTGGGATACAAGCTACCAGTGAATATGAAATCAGCCCTCCCTGCGCAGACGTAGACACTTTTTGTGTCCAGTTACTTCCACCTGACACTGATACAGCAACTCGGTTTCCTTGTATGGTGTGCCGTGTCGGTAACAAAAAGTGTCTACGTTTGCGCAGCGCCTTTAGCATTAAAATTAGCTATAAAAAACATGCAAAAAGATAGAAACACTATAGAAAGCGTTAAAAATTAGCAGGCAGTGTTTTAGTATTGTTAGGTCAGATTTATTTTCTGAAAAAAAAAACGGTATTACGCTTTGTTAGTATTCGTTAGTAGTATGCAGTAGTAGTTAAAGAAAAACGGTGCATTTCTTGTATGTGTTACCCTATATTGTTAAGTGTAAATCATCTGGGGAAAACAAATATCATTATTATCATTCAACAATCACACCAAATACCTATACTAAATCATTATAAAATACTTTTGTTTGTTGAGGCTTGGATTGTATATATACATTCACATAATTTTTTTTTATATTAGAAGGAGGCAAACGAGCAGGCGGGTCACCTGATGGGAAGCAATCACCGCCGCCCATGGACACCCGCAAAACCAAAGGAATCGCAGATGCGTTGCCGGCCTTTAAGGAAGGAATAGGCTCGTTTCTTCATTTATATCCTATGCTACACTTTACATTTTAAAGTTACAGCAATATTTTGTTTGTAATTTATTCTGATTCTACCTCCTTTCGGTATATTATACCGCATTGGAGATCAACAGGGGGTAGCTGAAAGCCAACAACGTAAGAAAGGAAAATTTGCTCAATCATCTACCTACTTCAGTTTAAAAAAAAGTGATACTATAAGGGTTCCGAGTTTTCCTTTTGAGGTCCGGAACCCTAAAAATAAGTTTGAAACTCAACTTACAGATGCCTGCACATCAACCTATACAAAACTGTCAAATATCTTCAATAAATGTTCAACCGTACACCATTTACATAAAGTTCAAAGTCTATTATCTATTATTTTTGTCTATTACTTTTATTTTTTTAACATTTGTTTTTGTAATTTGTTCGCAACAAAATTTGCGTTAAAAATTATATAAACATTTTGTAAATAGCTTGCCTACTTCTTAACTGATCTTTAGTATTTGTAAAAATATTATGATCAGATGTTAATGACGGTAGTTGTTGACATTGAATGGGCGCCTTTGGCTTTCAAAGTAAAAAGTAAATAGTGTTGAATAATTCGGCGGGCTGGTTAGAACCACGATAGCTCCATTGGGAGAGCACCTGACCCGGTATGTCAGAATGGTGCGGGTTCAAATCCTGCTCGTGGAAATTTTTTCAACATTTGTGTTTTTTTTATTACTTTTAATTTGAAACTGAATAAATATTTGGATTTGATTTTTTGTCGAAATTTAAAAGTTTGTGGTAGTCTGATGTGCAGACCTGTGTACAACAGAAATGATGGTAAATTGGTCCTATGAGCCAGATACTCCATTATATTTCGATTATTTTAGCATCTATATGTATATTAATACGTGGCGCGGACGTAGGAGTATGAAATTTCGCACGCTTATAGTTTATACAGAGAAGGAGTACAGAATGTTAATATTTTTTTAATTATGCATAAAAAATACATTAAATCAATAAAACAAACATTACACACGATACCATGTATTTGACACACACGCGTACATACTCTTTTCAAAAATTTCAATAATGGAAGAGGAGCGGCCGAAATCTGTCAATGCCAATCCAAACTCACATTCTACCTTTTTTAATTTTTCATTGCTTAAGATACAATCCATGCAGCCTTAATTAATCACTGGCGACCACTAGTACAAATAAATGTGTGTAATGATCATGTAAATGAGTGAGTGCATTTCAAACGTTCCTTTTGGTGTTATCAATGAGAGATAGGTCTTATTGTCGCCATAGTATTTATTTACACGGAATTTTCAACCTTTTATTTAAGTAATTAAATATTTAAGTAAATCATTCATCTAATACTCTATTTAATTTTATGTAAACGTTTCTATAAAAACAATAACAGTTGTAAAGCTAAAACATGTTTAAAAGGTTTGCTTAGCCGAACAATAAGACCAATATCTCAACGCCCAATAATAATCCCGTATACACTAAGTCACACAAACATTTACCATAGTCAACTGCTCGATCCTAGACATCCTGCGGCTGGAGCTCGAGAGCGACTTCTTGAGCGGCGTCATGTCTTGATCCCACAACTACCAGGGGCGGAGAACATTGTTGTAGTGTCTTATACAATGTGTGGTTCGGTTCAATCAACACTTGAAAAGCTTGTATAGGTTATGAATGCCTAGTATTTAAATAAAAACTTTTTTCATGTTCTCACATTTTTTTAGGGATATATTATAATTTGTGTTATCTATTAATATAACTGGGCTGGAGAGTTTATTTTTGGTTTGAACGCGCTAATCTCTAGAATCTAGAACTACCAGTCGATTGATGATTCGAGTCGATTTGAATAAAAACTATTGCATTTGATAGCCCAATTCTTGTAGAAGGCTAAATGCTATTTAACATCACGCTATGACTCTTAAAAAAAGTCAGAAAAGTTACGTTAAACGTATACGAAGTACTGATCTTTTAAAATTTTAAAAACTGATTATCTGATCTGATGTTAAAAACTTAATCATTTAACATGGAAAGTACGTTTTTAATTGATTTTCATCTAAAACAAAGTGAGCAAAGCTTTAGCGCTTTTTCATCACACTATTGCTTCACAAGAAGCTAAGAATGTACGCACAGTAATAAACCAAAACAGTAAAATAAAGAAACCATGAAAATAAGTCTTTAATTGCATTAACATTAAATTCTGTTTCATCGTGTTAACCGAACCAAGAACATAGTAATTGTGCAATGTCGCATCAAGCTCTACATAGTGTCACACGCACCGTTTCACGAGTGCATGTATTGCAGTTACAAGCGAAAACGCTAGTTAGTTAACTGAAGCTAAGGAAAAGGATAAACGTAAGCAGTTTCTACAAAAAACAAAGTACTGTAGGCGTTGCTTCTAAGAATGTTTGTAAGAAAAGCAGAGTATAAAGTCATTATTATGATTAAAATCCACTTTAAATATCGTCAAAGAAGGTTATAATAAAAAGACCTTATTTTGAAAAGAAAGAACCAACAACGATATGTAATCATTAAATTTCTTTTGAGACTATACCCACAGTCAAACAGTTTATATAGTGTTGTGGGGCTATATTAATGAATTTGTTAATTTTTAAAGTTAAATAAAGATATTTTCATTCAATCATTTAAAATAAGTAACCCAGTAAGTAGATTTACTAATAGAGTCAATTACGAATAGCATTCGTGTATTGTTTTTATTATATATTGGTAGATTCCACTTTACTTTATTAACAGAAACAAAACAGATTTATTTTAGGATTAAAAAATTAAAAAAACTGCTAAAGTGCACAGTAGTTATATATAATAGTAATTATATATACGTATGAAGTATAGTAGTTATATATACGTATAATTTAGTTATATAGGTAGTTCAAATAGCAAGGTCCTAGTTATTATTGGACTATTGGACTAGTTGAATTTGGAACTTTAAGTTTTGTTCATACTTTAATCTTTTGATATAGACATAAGATCTACTAGATATTTTAAAAAGGTGAAAAGAAGCTAAATAAGAAGTACGAAGATAAAGAAAATCAAATATCTAAACATCGAAGTACCAGGAGTAAATAAAGATAAAGCGTTAAACTCACCACTGTGTTGAAGAAGGCGTGATCCAGCGCCTCCGCTATTCCCAGCCTCTCGCTGGGCTCTACTACTAACAGCCTCCTGATGAGATCTTTCGGGTCCTCTGTAAAAGTCGATATTTCCTTTATTAATACAACATCAATCTCACAAGCTCACAACTGGAAAGCGAATGTCTTTTATCTTATCGATATACTAGAATCGACTTTAATATCAAATTATGTTTGACTAGTTGCCGCTCGCGGTTTCACCCGCGTGGTTCCCGTTCCCGTGGGAATATCGGGATAAAACGTATCCTATGTGTTATTCCCGGTTATAAACTATCTGTATTCCGAATTACATCCAAATCCATTCAGTAGTTCTTACGTGAAAGAGTAACAAACATCCATACTTACAAACTTTCGCGTTTATAATATTAGTAGGATTTCACTCTGACTACCTACTTTTATCAACATCAAAATCGGTCGATTTAAGTAAGGCCAGTAAAACAATAATACACCACTATCTGTTACATAAAATATCATCATCATGATATCTCTTTCATCTCACATAATCGTAAGTAACACCTTCGTCGTATCGTCGAAGACTGAGGAACTGGCCACACCATCTCCATCCCGTCAAAGCAATATGATGCATATTTCACAGAAAAAAACATTGTTGTATCTAAAATCAGCAATAGTCATGATCGAACCATTTTTTATTACTTCAAATACGAACACTCGTAATTAGAATTTGTCACCTACTTATAAAACATTTCAAAATCAAATCAATTTAGTCAAAATCAGATGTACAGAAGACGTGGCTGTTACCTGAAATGTCCACCCACTCGGGGCTGGTGAAGGAGTACTTCCCCTCCATGATGTTCCGCAGCATCACCATCTGCTTGCGGTGCCAGAACGGCGGGCAACCCACTAGCCTGCAACCAGGGTAGCAGCATACGTCAGTAACAGCAGTTTTTTTAACAGATTTCAAAAAAGGGGGGACTATAAAATAAATCCTTAATTTTGCAATTTACTCGCATACAAGTTTTTCAAGTTAATAAGTGTTGATACGAACGCTTCGGTGGCTGAGTGGCAAGCGCTCGGCCCGATACCCGAAGGTCCCGGGTTCAGGTCGGGCAAAGTTGTTTCGGATTTTTCGATGCATAACCCGGGTTTGTGATCACCAACCCGCATTTGGCAAGCGTGATTAAGCTATTACCCATCAATTGTAGCGATGATTAGATTTCAATGGTGGAGGCCTTCGCCCAGCAGTGGGACAGTTATAGGCTATTTACAGTAGCAGCGGCAATTCATCTTTTTAACAGACTCAAAAAAGGAGGATACTATAAAATAAATCCTTTTTTGCGATTTACTCGCATACAAGTTTTAATACAGTGTTGGAGCGATCTCCGAGCTGTATTTAAACCTTTTGACAATTCAGCCTCCCAATTCCCGTAACAAAAACCGTAACGATATCGTAGCGACTACTTACTCGTTGAAACCATTTTCATACGAACATCCGATTTTAAAGTCGTTCGAACAAGGTAATACGGTAAATTTGAATATGGTTGGTTGGAACTTTGTTCGAACGAACGACATTAAAATTTGCTTGATTGACGGATGTGAATACGGAAATGGCTTCAATGACTCGCTACGATATCGTTCCGGGAATCAGGACAAAGGCCTGTTGCATTACAGACTAGATGGTACTTACAGAGTGAACATGATGACCCCACACGCCCAACTGTAAAACAAAACATAGAACCATAAAAAATACATCAAACTTTATAATAAAATGAGTGGATGACATAATACAGACATTAACACCCGTAACGTTTAAACGAGTAAACGTTTTTACTTAAGCAAAAGTAATTGCTTTAGTAACAACTTTTATTCTTTAGTTAAGAAAACCGATGACGTTAGAAAAGTCAAAAGTTAGAATACTTAGCCAATGCAATAGTCACCAACATTTTTACTCAAGCAATCTAATTTCTCTAAGAATTCATTGTGAAGAGTATTATTGAGTAATGAACGTTACTTGTTTATAGAATTAAACTGTCTTAGTGACGTTTCTAAGAACAAGTAACTTATTAACAAAGTAATTGCTAGGTAGCGAGTAATGGCTCATTTTTATGTCCCCACTGCTGGGGCACGAGCCTTCCCTATGGATAGTCAGGGAGAACGGGCCATAAACTACCACGCGGGCCCAGTGCGTGTCGGTGGTTGTTAACGACTGCTAATGCAGCCGGGACCAACGGCTTAACGTGCCTTGCGAATCACGGAGAAGCTCGAGATGATAAATTTTTGGTCACCCATCCGATGACCGGCCTTTGCGAAAGTTGCTTAACCTCAGCACACGCAGACCGGGCGCGTTAACCACTGCGCCATCGAGCTCCTCAAATTGACTTTGACATTACAGTTGTTGATTAAGTAAACAACCGAACCGAACCAAACCGGTAAATCTAAAGAAAAAAAAAAAAAAATCTCTCATTAATTAGTATGAATGCTTAAGAAACAAAATAGTGATTAGATATACTCGTCACTTCTTACTAGACTAAACTTGGGCATATTATTTTTAGATAAAAGCGGTCTACTATTCAAGTTATTTATAGATTCCCAAATAAGCACGTGACAAGTGCGTTACTTATATCTTATTAAAATTAAGACTTTACTGTGTAGTTGACACATAATTAACTACAGGCATGGACTAATAATATATTGTTAGTCCGTGATTAACGTGCATTTAAAAACACGGAGACGCTCTTGCAAGATCTTAATCCGAACGCGTGCGCTTCTGCGGCACCGACCGACCTCATTACATAAACCTAACTAATATTATAAATGCGTAAGTGAGTTTTGTGTTTGTTTGTGTTTTGTTTGTACGCTTTCACACGTAAACGATTCAACCGATCATCATGAAATTTTGTACTTACACATATTCTCATGAGTTTTGACTTTGACTTTGAATACCTTTATCAGATGACAGCGACTAGTAGTAGTTACTTTCTAGTGAACGACTTAGGAAAGTGGACGAGATACGAAGTGGGCGAGGTAGGAAAGTGGACGAGTTAGGAAATAGACGAGATAGGAAAATGGACGAGTTAGGAAGTGGACGAGATAGGAGAGTGGACGAGTTAGGAAGTGGACGAGATAGGAGAGTGGACGAGTTAGGAAGTGGACGAGATAGGAAAGTGGACGAGTTAGGAAATAGACGAGATAGGAAAATGGACGAGTTAGGAAGTGGACGAGATAGGAAAATGGACGAGTTAGGAAGTGGACGAGATAGGAGAGTGGACAAGTTAGGAAGTGGACGAGATAGGAAAGTGGACGAAGTCGTCCTGAAGGATATAATGAAGGACATAGGATAATTATATATTTTTTTAAAGTGATTTTGTTTCTTTAATAAGCTTTAACGCGTAAATTATTTATCGATTTGTTTGTTTTGTTGTTATAGAAACTGTCAAAGCGGTACGATGTCCGGCGGGTCAGCTAGTTAATTATAGACCAAACCAACTTTTGATTTTTATTGTATTTTTTTTTTTGCATCTTTTTATAAAGCCAAATAAATGATTTACTTACTTTTGAAGTTACTTTTTAGAAGCGTCGATAGCCGAACGTACGGTTTGAAATCGTGCTTCTATTCCCATAGCATAGCTTAACACGCTTATAATGCTAATAATACGCTTATATTAGTTTTCAGGATGAGTTAACAGGAATAATATAATTTATATTTATATATAATATAATATAGTTTTTAATAATTATTGTTAAATAAAAATGTCGTAAAAAATAAACATTTTTAATGAATTATCCAAAAATATTAAATAAGCTATGACTGTTTAAACGTGTTATCTGAGCACGCGTTTACAATATCATAAGTGCGGATGACCCCGTCGCTCGGGATACATCTTTGTGTCTACGCTGTCAAAGTTCAGATTACAAGGAACACGCGACGACGGTTGCGTGCGTCATTACAGTGCATTATCTATAAAGGAATAAGTGTTGTAACGATTATTGTTTAATGAGCTGTTACGTAACTAACGAGTTTGAATAATTAAATAATGAAAAAAGATATCAAATCACTACAAATGTATTGAAATGTCACATCGTTCAGCACATGTTTTCGTCTGTTTTTTTGTAATGAAATTGCTTTTTTATATATCTTGCGGGCTAGCACTTGGCCTTAATCTCACCTGATGTTAAGGGCGTTTACGCCGCACACTAGCGCCGCCAATGAAAAAAAAACATATCTAGTAATTAGAGATAGAAAATCAAATTATGCTCAACAAACTACTCTTACTCTTACTAGATATGTTTATTTTTTCATTAGTGGCGCTAGTGTGCGGCGTAAACGCTCTTAAGTGATGATAAGGCCGAATGTGGAAGCGCACTTCACCCGGAATCCTCAACTACTCCTGATCCTGATGCACTGGCTATCTGATCTCAAGCTATAAACATTGTTGTTATGGCGACATATTCAGATAAGATGGTGGTAGCTAGCCAGGCGGGCAAACAAGCCATTCCACCAATAAAACTAACCGAGTACACAAACATGTACCCCCCGCTGGGAATCGAACCTGGGACCTCTGGGTCTAAACCGGTGGTCTTAACCACTAGACCATAGAGGCGATTAAAGGCGACGCTTTTTGCCTCCTCTGGCTTATACAGCGTAACCAGATCTTAAGTGGGCGACGTTAAACTTACAGGGTTCCTCAATCCATGTGATCAAAACATACTCAGAGGATTTCTAGAACGTGTCTCCATCCCCTACACTCTCCAAAGCGTTCGGATCATGACGAACTGTCTCTACGCCACGGCTAACGTCTAAAACTAAATAGAGCAGGGGTCAGCAATTAGTTTCGCTCGGGGTCCGTTGTAATTTTTTTACATAACAATGAGAAAAATGCCATTTTTTGTTGCGGACTATTATGTATTGTTTACTTTAAGTATTATTGTATGTACATATTACTTTTTATGGATATATTTTTTTGTAACTACTTGACGTTAATAATTGCAATTTATATGTCTAAATTGAATAAAGGATTTTCATTTCATTTCATTTCCAACACTCACATGTCCACCTCCAGGCCGTAGCCGGGCGCGTCCTCGAACATGTTGGCCTTCAGTGTCTCCGGCGCGAGGTACCCGGGCGTGCCGCATAGCTCTGGAAACGGCATTGTTCTATTAAAATATATTTTTTTACATTCAAAATAAATTTTAAAAGAAACTTTTGTAAAATGTTAAAATCTCTGGAAACGACCTAAAATAAACTCTTTTGAATGACACTTTATACGGATCTACTCATTTATTATATTACTTATTAAAAAACTTTATACACCTACATAATTTTTATATACTATAAAAATTTAAAAAAATATTTTTATGGCTTCCGCGTTCGTGCTACGATATTGCAGCAACTATAGGTTATAAGCTGTTTTAAATAAACCAAATTAAAAACCGTGGGGTCTGACACTTGAAACTTAAACCAAAATGTGCCAGCGCGGTGGGTTATGCCACGAACTCTCCATGTCAAAACTCAGACGTGGGACGCTTAAAAGCTGACGTACATTGGATACAAAGTAATATAAAAATGTAATCATCAACTAATCGAAGGACTTTATACCTTAAGCCTGCTAACTGGACATAGGTCTTTGTTTCTCAGTGCGACTAACCCAGCCAGGTGTAACGCGACATAGTTGACACGCAACCCAGAGGCCATAGAGCGTGACCCGGCATTGTAGTAGGCTCACGAGGACTTGTGTCAAAGTAATATAATAGTCCACCGCATTGTCACGAAATTCATAAATAAAATAACAGATTACCCACTGAAATGGTTTTAGGTTAGTACTTGAGTAGGATGACGTTTTTGACAATCTGTCTTACGCTTTGACTAGGACAGCGTAATTTGCTCAGAACAATAACTAATTCTGAGGTAATTTGTTCATTGGGTTTTTAAATGTTACGGCTTTTTCGCCGAGGTTGTTGTACCAATTTTGTGACAGACTTTTTGTAGGACTTGTGCGTTGCAACATAGAGCTCCATACGTTTCATTTTTACCGACTAAAAAATCGGTCACCGATTATCGGACGGGGGGGGGGGGGGGCACTTAATCAATTTACGGTAGAATCTATTGACAGGATATCCTCAGGGTAAAGGTCAAGTCTGCTGTGTTTATTACGGTCCCGGATCATCCTGGCGGAACGGAGGAAGAGTTTTACCCTCCTTCCCACTTATGGGTGTCGCGAGGACAGTCCCACGTATTAATTTGCGTCTTCCCAGTGGTTTGCGTAATGCATTTTTTCCTGCGTTAAAAAAAAATGGTTGAGATGGGCAACTGGACAAAGGTGCCACTGGTTGCATAAACCTTCTTTTGATTAAACTAGAAAAACGTTTTGACTCACGGTACTCTCTCGCTCTCTCCTTTTTAAGTTCAGTTCTGCTGGTCTTCTAACAGGATGTTCTCAGGCTTGAGGTCAAGTGGACTTAAGTGCTCGAGTAGCTGAAATGTCCATCAGATTAACCTTTTCACCGCCCAACTATCCTGCACGCGATGTCCCGCTGTACGCCAACGTATAAATGTATTTTAATAAAGTAGGTACAAAGAAGAACTTCTATAGAAGTGCTGGCGTGGACGGCACGAAAATCTCGAACTTCTATAGAAGTTGTTGGCGGTAAAAAGGTTAAACTGATGACTCACTGAATAGCCTTTCTCCTACCCTTAGCACATTGGCAAAGTCGAATTCTGTGATCTTGACGTTGGACGAGGGTAATCCTAGAAGCTGAAATGTCTCTGTGATAAAACTTGATATGACTCACCGAAAAGCCTTTCTCCTTCTTTCAGCACCTTGGCAAAGCCGAAGTCCGTGATCTTGACGTTGAGCTGATCATCCAGCAGGATATTCTCAGGCTTGAGGTCCCGGTGGACGATGCTCTTGCTGTGCACAAAGCGGACGCCTTCGAGGACTTGCCTGAAAGGAAAGGTGCGTTTGAGAATGGATATGAATATAGGGTGTTAGGAAAAGTAATTTGGGACCTTAAACTTTGTAACAGTATGTGCATATATGTGGATGTGATAATTGCTCCAAAGTACTTTTCCTAACAACTTGTAAAAATTTGTAACGACTATGTAGTTATCAAGTAGTTATAATGCGTGAGTTATGATCATTCTATGTGTTATTTTCCTTTAGCTCAACAGAAGATCGCTTATACTCGTAGATTAATAAATTGCGATAATAATGATGATAAAGACTCTTCCTAATAACTACAAAGTAGGCTTTATCTAAAATACTTTCTCCTTAGAGATATGCACATTTTGACAAGTATTACGTTTAGCACACACCTAGGATTTAAAACAAGTTTTAAGCTTTAATTCTTTATCATATATTTAAGTTGCAATTTAGTTTTAAAAACTACATACACTTTCGTTCTAAATTTTTACATTCAGCGGCGTAATCGGTGTAATTTTTGTTGACATCCAATTAACGCAAGCGAGGCAATTGAGGTACCTATGCTGATTTTTTCAGCACGTGATTACGTTTATCTCGAAACGATACGAAATAAAAATACTAAACAGTTGAATCAAATAAATAAAATAATAGTTACATAATTACACTTTAGATAATGATACACTTTACACTTAAGAAATTGATTATTCAATGTGCGAAATTCTAGAAAACAACATAAAAAGATTTGATACCATTTAATAGGAATTTAATTGGTAATTAAATTATTCAAAGATCAATCACATACCGACCGAAGTGACACTCATTAATAAATAACATATATTATCATTTACCTGACGTACCACTTTAGCAAAGCGTCTAAAACTATTTCGTACATTTCAACGAAATCAACACACTCTTTCTTCTTGTCCAACTTTTCGGATAATCCGTTAAGATACACACAGAAAGACATATTTGTATAGTATATATTCTATTTGCGAAAATAAACAATAAAACAATGAACTATTACGATATTATTATATATATATTCCACGCGGAAATAAACAATAAAATAATGAATTTATTACGAAGTTACGAACGCGATATACTAGGAGCGTAGAACTGCGCAAGAGTTCGCAAACGACTGAGCCGAGCCCAGCCGCGCAGGGGACGCGCTGTCGGAAAGGCGTTGAATAAAAGCGAATCCCGGCTTATCTTACGCTTTATGTCTTAAAGAGATACTAGATAATCATCTTATAAAAATTAGCGGCAATGAAGCACGTCACACATGCCACTTCAGTAGCTGGGTCACGTATACATTGATCTATCGTCATTAGATTTACTCGTTTTTGTTTGAATTTAAATCAATATGCGAGAATAATAATAATTGTTACTAAATTCAATATAATGTTAGTACAGTTTGAACTTTAAGACGATTGTTGATTTTCCATTTCTTTTAAAGTAGACTTGTTGATATTGTAAGAATAATTATTGAAGATAATGTGTTACAAAAAAAGGTTATAAAAATCTGGAAAATAAAATTAGATATATTGATACTTGGGGACAGTTGCATGGGACAATATGATGAAGGTAAAACATATATACTTTAAAACTTTCGCGTTCCATAGTTAAACAAAATTTAAACGGAGACTAACGCAAACTAATTCGTAAAAAGTTATCGAATAACAACAGTTGGAACAGTCGAATCGTCGGGTATAAAGAAGGTATAATACCTTTTTACTAATTAGTTTGCGTTAATCCCCGTTTAAATTTTGTTTAAGGTAAAACATGGTAATAAACCACTTTTAAATATAAAATTATTCTATAAAAAGTAATATGATTGTTCTCAGTTATAACAGTAACTACTTGCTTATAGCAGTCCCTTAAGCCTTGGTTGACATTATTAGATGACTGATTGCAAACTAAACAGGAAAACCAAAATTCTTGATCTTTAGGCTGTTGAGTGTAAGTCACTGGTTACAATAGAGGCATAATGACCTGATAATCGTTATCTTGTATGACCTACAACTAATAACTGTATTATATTATACTAGCGATCGACAGAACGCAATTTCATCCACGTATATACGAATATTCCGTAATCTCGATTCTAGATTTTATTAGTCCCGCAGACTTCTTATCTACAACACTAGGGTAGAAGAGATCTCATCTAGAGATAAGCTCACCATTTTAAAAGTCTTGTAGAACATTTGTATTTCTATGTGTGTTTTATATGTACAGTAATAAAATATTAATAAAATTAAAAATTGCTGTTCGTTAAGTCTCGCAAAAACTCAAAAACGGTACGATCGATTTGAATAATTTTTATTTTGTTTTGTTCGCTCTAATACAAAGATGGTTTAGAAAAAAAAACAGAAAAAACTAAAAAACAGCTGAGAAATCGAAAAATTTGAAATTGGCTATTATGTATGGAAATCGCCACTTTGGATTACTCTTAATAGATGGCGTTCGTGCCACATATTTATTAAAACTTAGACAGGGCAACGTCTGTCGGGTCAGCTAGTATTTTATAAATAACTGCCAGATGCTAGAAATTTTCTTGGGTTTGTCCGACATGTCGAGTCAAGCAATCTAGAGGTGATAACACAGATACCCCTGTTCGTGGAGTAACTTCTGGTTCAGGAGAGGATAGTGATATCACTATCCTCTAGATATATATTTAATGTTACCATTCGCCGCACCAAATCTTCTGCACCATCGTTACACGCACGTATTACACTGGAGAGTGTAAAATCTTTAATTCAAGGGGCGTCAGACAATTTGTTGGCAAAGTTGGAGGAAAAAGTGGCTAAGATAGTGGATGTGAAAACCAGAGTTTTTTTAAAGATATTAGTGAACTAAAGGATTCTTTGAATGAGTTGAGCGACGAACAGGAAGACTTAAAGAAGGAGATAAAACTTAGGTGTGACGAGATCAAGGTACTCTCTGAGGAAAACACTCAAATTCGGATCAAGGTATCTGATATTAGCAGCCGCTTAAGTGTTATGGAACAGCACTTAAGAACGAGCAACGTAGAGATACAGTGCATTCCTGTACGCAAAACGAAAAACTTGCTGAATGTTGTGGTTCAGATCAGTAAAGTCACAAATAAAGTACACAAATGTACTAGAATAGCCAAGTTAAATTCTAAAAGTAAGCTACTACGTTCAGTAGTTGTTAAATTTTCAAGTCCGCGTATCAGAGATACATTTATAGCGGGCGTTGTAAGTTTTAACAAAAAGAACGAAAGTAATAAGCTGAATACCAGCCACGTTGGTCTTTTTTCGCCTCCTAAGGCGAAAAAAGAGCTATATTGATGTTGTTGACCTGAGATGAAAAAACTGCACGCTGAGGCCAGAATTACAAGCAAGAAGCTGGGTTATAAGTTTGTTTGGATTAAAATTGAACGTGTGTTTATGCGGAAGACTGAAGCCTCAGAACATATCGTAGTGCGGCTCAGTTAGAGCTGCTAAAGTAGATTATTATTTTTCTTTTTTTGCTTCTAGTCTATTATTATTTTTCAATTTGTTAAAGTGAATAACTTAAATATCTATTTACTATCAAAATGTTAGGGGACTTCGTAGTAAAACAAAAGATGCTAAGTTAAATATTGTTAATAACGATTTTGATATAATTGTATTTACTGAAAACCGGCTAAACGACAGTGTGTTTGATGGTGAGGTTTTCGATAATAGGTACGTAGTGTATAGAAGAGATAGAGCGCAGAATCATAATAACTTTAGGAATGGAGGTGGAGTGGTGATAGCGGTTAAGGCTAGTACATCATCATGCCGTAAACTTGATTGGCAGAGTGAGTGTGAGGATTTATGGGTAAGTTTGGATATTGGCTCTAAAGGGAAATCTGATCATGACAGACTAGACTATTTTACTGCGAACACTAGCAATGTAGTGAATGTTGTTCATAATGTGATATTATTGGGTGATATCAACTTGGGTGGTATTGAATGGTGTGATATTCCTGACATGACGTATCTCTATCCTACGAGTAGCTGCAACTTGCAGACTAAATTAATACGACTTTGGCGAAGAAAACTTATTGAAACAATATAACTCTGTGGCTAACGTTAACGGTACATTATTAGACCTGATGTTTTCGAACTTTGTCGATCTCGAAGTGTCAGAAAATACTAATCCAATTAGTGTCGTACATGTCCATCACCCTCCGCATAATATAATAATTAAAGTTGAGCGAAAGTTGAGTTAAAGTGAGCATGCCACCGAGACTCAGCATGGCTTTGTACGTTCACGGTCAACCGCTTCTAACTTGGCAGATTTTGTTACACACCTGGGGCAGAAGCAGTAGACTCTCGTATACAGGTTGATGTTATTTATAGTGTTTCTCGAGGGCTTTCGATAGGGTGAATCACCAGATTTTGTTCTCGGGTGGTCCTTTATTGGCCTTATTAGCTTCCTACTTAAACTTTAGATACCCTGCTACACACTACTTTAAAGTTTCTTAAACTTTAGACAGTCGTATGTTGTAGATAAGGGTTATTACTCACAGCCTTATGTGGCAACATTGGGTGTTCCTCAGGGGTCTGTTTAGGGGCCGCTGCTATTTAATTTGTTCTTAAATGATATTTTGATTTGATGTGATTGTTTCTTGAACTCCAAATGTTTTATATGTTTGCTGACAACTTACAAGTTTTTGCGTAACATTAATGATGCTCATGGTGTCAAAGCCTTGCAGGCGGATGTAGATAGATTGGTGCTTTGATGCTCGACGAATGGTATGGTATTGAATACAGATAAAAACTGCCACATAAAGTTTATTCGTAAGCATAACATTATTCAATCCAGTTACCAAGTTAATAGCACTTCCCTGCAGAAGACTAGATCCGTACGTGATTAATTTATTTATTTTAAACTTTTGCAACAAAATATTTCATTGCAGACTTAATGCCTGAGGCATTTTCTACCAGTCAACCATAGGGTGGTGCAGAAATGACATGGGAGGTGCAAATTTTGAGAGACAACAAAAGTGGAAAACAGTGTAACAAAAAGACTCAAACTTATAATACATACATAAATATTCTATAAATTACAAATACATAAAATACTATAGGAAGGAGAATTTGGAGTGTTGCGGAAACCCACAACACACACTATGCTACTGCTTAAAATTATACATTAAAAATAGAAAAAAATCCACTTACAGTTCCATGCCGCTCCCGCCGTCCTGAACGGGATCCATATGGTCCGATGGGGCCCGAATCCGGCTCCGGGTCTTCTAGGGTTCCCTAAACACACCCAAACTACCCCAAAGTGCACCTTCCCACTGAAATACCTGTTACTCCCGCAGCGGTGTGGCCGACATCCCGGCTAATTGTTTTCCCGAAACAATTCGTTTACGACGCACACTCACAAACACAGTTTGCACAATCCACTTAAGTAGAATAATACGGCTCCAAATGCCCTTATTACTACATAAAATCTATTTAATTATCAACACACGATAACTATCAACCAGCCATATTTTCTTTCCAGAGACAAGAGTATAAAAAAAGAACAACTAGTGATGGGGTCATTATGCCACCAAACAAAATTGAATCTCGATAATCGATTCGTCCATAATACAAATCAAAGTTTTATTTCTAACAAAAATAAATGCCTGTTTATTTGCAACATGGAGAATTAGGAGTTACTTTTGATTTGGCACTTCGTTTTGATCAACATATTGACAAGTATGTAGATCTGCATGTATGTATGTATGCAATTTAAACAATAGGGAGCTTTTATTTACCACGCTGCTGGTCAGAGGAAGACTTGAATATTGCTCCGTAATTTGGACCCCAACTACCAAGTCTATAAAGACCGGATTGATGCTATCCAGAGACGTTTTACTCGGTTCTGTCTGTGTGGCAAAGGCAAGACTGCTCCATACACGGATCGTCAATATTTTTTTTAATTCTATCGTTGGCTGATAAGAAAAGTGCATGAAATATCATAATCACATGCCTTTTAGCACTTCATACATAATTCTTGATGATCCAATGCTGCTGAGCAGTTTTCGTTTTGACGTGCCTTCACGTCATCCAGTACCTTTACTGAAGTATAAAACATACCGAACCAATTTGGGTCATCACTGACTAATTCCTAGGTAGAGTAGGCTAATTGAGGAGTTTGTAAAAAAGACTTTACAGTATTCCACGATAATTTACAAGCTTTCAAGGGCAAAATTTTAAAAATGTTAAAATGTTAGAGCCCTTTATTTAAGTACCTACCTACTTATTTTATTTTTGTAATTTTATTATATTTAGTAATTAGTTAGGTTCAATACATGGCATAGAAACAGCTGTTTTATTTAGAAGTGTAGGTATAAATGTATAATTATTATGTTAATAAATTAGTATTAGGTGCACGGTGAGGCCATCTATTATTAGAGTTATATGTATCTAATAACTTTGTATCAATAGTTTGTATTTTTTTCATGTAACTCTGTTGATGGTCCATAAATAAACAAATAAATAACTATTGGAGAATGCCATGCGGTACTAAGTCTGTCTATTAGCTTTAGTTCCTGCGCATTGTAACATTTATAAGAAAAAATAAACACAGCAACATTGTTTTGCGTTTAATTAAAGACACCAATGGGCACCTTGAAGACTCCGTAACTGGGAAGCAGGAAACAAAGACATCGCAATAGCAAATTCCTTTCCCATGTAGCATGTACCATGTAGCAAGTTCCTTAATTATTAGCATGTAAATGGTAATGTTAATTAAGTGTACTATATTGCTTTGAACAGTTTACGAAAACATCACTTATGAAAAAAAATGTTCATTTCAGAATTTATTTAAGCCTGAATTAAGTTTTAAATCGCTTCCCTCTCCTATTTTGTGAATTAGTGAACGCAATGTTAAGCCCTAATTAGTGTTAACTATTAGGTTAATATTAAGTATTATATGAATCATCATCATCATCATCATCTCAGCTAAAAGACGTCCACTGCTGGACAAAGGCCTCCAAAGCACGGAGGATACCACTCACCTCATGATGTATCTGGTCTTCTTCTCCGACAGCGTAACGACAGATGTGAGGTAGTCGAACAGCTCACCGTTCTTGCACAGTTCGAACACCAAGAAAATGAACGTCTCCGACTCGAACACGTCTTGCAGTTCAACTGAAACAATCAACCAATTTTAAGTGGCACAATTAAGTAGGTAGTATCCCTTTAACAGACATAACGTGTTTGAATATTTCATTGGTTTTCAATTTTATCTCGATCACATGTGGTGGGAATATACATACATGTGGGGTTAAACAATACAAGTAAATTGTAGTATACTAGGTAGGGAGTAATAATGAGCGTAGTGGAAAGCAGTGAATGAGGCTCGCACGGGACCGGCTAAGTTGGCGTATTAAAGTGAAGACTTAGACTCAGCAGCGAGTGTTCATGGTTGAAATAATGATAATCAGGTATAGCAAAAACGCAGAGTAGGCAGGCCTGCAATGCTGCTGACGCTGGATGCAAGCAGCACAAAACCCATCGATAGTTAGAAAATCAAAAGAAAGCACTTAGTATCTGGGAAGTTTGAGTATACTCCTATAAAGCAAGTAGATATTACGTTTCCATGAGGCTAATATGGCATTATGTCTTCACGGAAATGGTCCTTTGCGCCGGATAGTTTGCCAAAATCCGTAGCATAAATAGAAGGGTGCCCAGCCACCATCCTTAAGATGTGGATCTCGCATCGTGTTCGTGTCCAAGCCGTCTTGGGACTCCTAACTGGACACTTAACATCAGGGGAGAAGAAAGCTAAGCACTTCTTCATTTAGGAAAAAAGTAGTACTGGCATGGTGACGTAATGACAGTTGAAAAGGAAGTAGACATCACGTATCCTTAAGGCAACTATTTTGAGACACAAGTCTTAAGAGTACTGGATAAAGAACTCGTTTCGTGGTCTAATCTGGCTTTATGAAGTGATAAAATGGTCCTCTGAGCCGGATATGTTCCCAAAATCCGTAGCATAAACTCACTCACTAATATAAGGGTGTCCCGCCACCATCCTTAGGATGTGGATCTCCTGGCGCGTCGCGTCGCGCATCGTGTGCGTGTCCACGCCGTCCTGGGACTCCTGACTGAGGTCGATGATCTTGGCTGCATACTCCCGGCCCGTCTCCTTCTCCACACACCGTCTGACTGTCGAGCTGATGCCTCTGTTGGTGTAAGGTTATAAAAGATGAGTCGTAAGAAGTAAACAGCCTATAACTGTCCCACTGCTGGGAAAAGGCCTCCATCATTGAAATCAAGTCTTCGCTACAATTGATGGGTAAGGGCTTAATCACCACGCTTGCCAAATGCGGGTTGGTGATCACAAACCCGGGCTATGCATCGAAAAATCCGAAATACATTTTGCCCGACCTGGGAATTGAACCCGGGACCTTCGGGTATCGGGCCGAGCGCTCTGCCACGCAGCCACCAAGGCGATAAGATTATTTGATTAAAACAATAAACACGCGTTTTTTTTATTAGGTCTGTCGGCTAATGACAGATTCTCTTTAGAAAATATGTCACAATGACAATGTTATTCGTTGGATAAAACTTATCTGGGGATTGAAAAATCAGCCCTTAGAAAGATATAACTCTGACATGTTCTACTACTTAATAAGCCAATGTTTCTCCACTGCAGGGCCAAGAATTTATGTATAAAAATAATTAACATATAAATTGGTTAAAAACTCAGGTATGCACTTACAATATTGAGTTCATAGTACAGTTAATTGAAGGTCTATACGACTTAGCTATTAAAAACAATTATAATAAAGTAAGTTTATGTATATTAAGGTAGGTCAGTTAAAAGATATGATAATGATAATATCCATGACAAGTTCCGAGTTGAGCTGTAATTATCACCTTGTACGGTCACAGATATTGATTGCTAACCCAACTGCCTATCATGGTCATTTATACGAGTATTATAAACTATCTTGTATCTAAACTTTATACACTATCATCATCATCAGGCCATCATAGTCACATTTACATTAAATAGCTGTTAGTTTTCTTATTGTATAAATAAGAACAATTATTAACTAAAACCGCCAAAAGCTAGAGAAGTAGAAGAGTTTGGAGACGATCCTTGCCCAGCAGTAGGAACAATAATTTTAGTACAAATTAGGACACAAGTCAAAGTCAAATATTCTTTATTCAAATAAACTTTAGAAAAGTGCTTTTGAATCGTCCATAATTTTTTTACCTACTACCCATTCAGGACGTCTATTTTTTAGCTGTGGAGAAGAATGGGCGCAAGAAACTCCACAGCTTTAATTCATTATGTAACGACATTTACAAAATTATATGCCGTTACGTTACCAAGTTATACAAGTTTTAAAAACCTTAACAATATATTGGATTAGAAATAGATTGGAGCATTTTAAACCCATGCTGTTTTGTCTTCAATGTAATCAGACACTTTATAATAAGCTTTTTTATAAAGCTTTTCTTTAATAGCGATTTTAAATTTATTAATATCTAGTTTTCGGATATTACTTGGAACTTTATTGTAAAAACGTAGACACAGGCCTCTAAATGAATTATTTACTTTGTGGAGCCTAGTATTAGGTACTGCTAGTTTGTTTTTATTTCTAGTGTTTACATTGTGAATATCACTGTTTTTAGAAAAAGTTTCAATATTTTTATATACATACATTAGGTTCTCGTAAATATATTGTGATGCAACTGTCATTATATTAATATCTTTAAATCTCTCCCTAAGAGAATTACCAGCTTTTAAATTATAAATTGCTCGAATAGCCCGCTTCTGCAGCACAAAGATAGTTTGAATATCGGCAGCATTGCCCCACAGTAAAATGCCGTACGACATTACGCTATGGAAATAACTAAAGTAAACAAGTCTAGCTGTTTCAATGTCAGTGATCTGACGAATTTTCATTACTGCATAAGCCGCAGAGCTCAGTCTACTCGACAATTTATCTATATGTGGGCCCCACTGTAGCTTTGCATCCAACTTAATGCCTAGAAACACTGTGGTGTCCACAAGGTCCACATTGTTATCTTTAATTTTTACACTGGTTTTTACCTCCTTAACGTTGGGTAATACAAATCTTATACATTTGGTTTTTTGTTCATTTAATAGCAAATTGTTAACACTAAACCAATGAACTATCTTTGTGACAGCATTGTTCACATCGTCATCAATCGGCTGTCGTCGTTTCACTTTGAATAAAAGTGAGGTATCATCTGCAAACAATACTATCTCATGTTTGTCTTTTACAAAGTAAGGCAAGTCGTTAATATAAATTAAAAATAAGAAAGGACCAAGAATTGAACCCTGTGGAACACCCATTGTAACCACCGATCCCGGAGATCTTTTACCGTTAACATCAACCCTCTGAACCCTATCACTCAAATATGAGATAAGAAGATTCAGTGATGCATCTCTAATTCCATAGTGGTAGAGCTTCCTGACCAGGGTTTCATGTAAAACACAATCAAAGGCCTTGGATAAATCACAAAAAACCCCTACGGCATCGTGAGAATCCTCCCAGGCATTAAATATTTGAAGAATAAGCTCAACACCAGCGTCAGTAGTCGAGCGACCCCTAGTGAAACCATATTGTCTAGAATGTAAAAGTTTATTTCTATAAAAATGAACTTGAATTTGGTCTAGAATTATCTTTTCAAATATGTGTCATCTGTCATCTGACAGATGACCTTTTTGGAATAAAAGTTTTATTAAATTCTGTACAATATTTATGAAAGAAATTATTATAAAATTCATTTGGGTTATCATTATACTTTAAAAAACATATATTATCATAAAGATTGTTTTTAAACCGTTCCAGACGGCCTGCAGTTTTTGGTACAACAGTGATATTCTGTTTCTTCACTTGCTTACACTGATGTGGAAGGCTGACCATTTGGCCACAATGATCAGAGTCCAGTTTATTAATAATGAGTTTAGACAGTGGTACTAGATCGGTATATATGTTATCAATACAAGTGGCCAAAGTGGCAGTTATTCTAGTTGGCTCCATAAATAAATTATTTAAATTATACGATTGAAATAAATTTTTAATTTTGATAGAACCTGTAGACTTTTCTAACAAATTAATATTAAAATCACCGCAAATAACTATCTTTTTACCTACATTGCGGATTTTATATAATGCTTCATCCATTACTTTTTCAAAATAATCATACAATGCTGACGGAGGCCTGTATACACTTAATACAACAAGTCGCTCCAGCTCCACACAAGCTATTTCTATTGTTCGCTCAACCAAGAGGCTCACTATGTCTTTTCGTTCCTTTAATTTTAATTTCTTATTAACTATAATTAAGGAGCCACCATGAATTGAATTTACTCGACTGAACGAACTACCTACCAAATGATTATTAAAATTGAACATGAACTGATGATCTTTAAGCCAGTGTTCAGTAATACATAAAATATCAACTTTATTATCGTTCATGAACAATTCAATCTCCAGATCTTTGCCTGTCATCCCTTGAATGTTCTGGTGAACTATATTAATTGAGTGAACATTTTTAATAATTGTAGGTTGGGACGGGCTTTTCTTAGAATTAATTTTACATTTATTTAAAATATTACCAAACATTTTGCAAGAGAATTCCTCTTTTGTCTTATGATTTAATTTAAATTATTGATTGGAATGTCAGTAGAAACACTACTGACATTTATGTCTATTAAACATTGCTCAATAGGAGCAACTTGTTTAGCCAAGTTTTTGGCTGAGATGTGTAAAAAATATGATAGCGATGAAGCTATTTGTCGCTTGAAATAAATTGGCAGATAATAACTATTTTTTGTCAAATAAAAATTACTAACATAATTGTTAGTGTCAATTAAATGCAAATTTTCATTGTTGCAAAATGTATGTAATGTCAAATTAAGCTTATATCTAGTAGTATTTTCCTCTTGTGGCAAGCTATTACAATAGGGTAAAGTAAACAGTATAATTTTCCTAACATTTGAATTATTTAACTTATTTAAACTCTTAATCAAACTTGATTTGTTCAATTTACCCCTATTTCCAACAAAAATTAATACAGTACTATTAGGTTTATATTTATAATCAATTGCTTTTGTTAAAATATCTTGATAAGAAGCACCAGGCATACAGTAATTGGTAATTGAATGTCCTAAGTCAAATAACAAACGGCCCATGTTTTTACCAAATTCATCGCTCAATATAACAGTGTCACTCTTATTATCTAAATTTAAATCCTCTTGATTGATATTTTTTACTAAGTGTGGTGTATTTATAATTTTACACTGGCTAAGGGAACCTTTAGGTAAATCAGTATTAATTAATTTTAATGGAGAGGAAGAATCACATGTCACCGATAAATGACCTGGTAATTGCTTACATTTACAAGTGTGGTTACAAGTAAATGAATTAAATCTATCATTGTTTTCATTACACGTTTCTACCAGCTCATTCATAGCCAACATGTGTTCTTTTATTTGTCCTTGTGAAAGTTCATATTTTTTGGTAATGAAAAGAAGAGAGTCCTATAATTGTTCTATACTATTTTGTAAAAGTTGTGTGTCTTTTTTATATTGCAAATTTTTGTTATGCAGCTGTGATGAATAAGTATATAATTTGTCTATTAGGTATAATCTTTCTCTATTCAATTTTACATTTGATGAAAAATTTATGTTTTTTAACTAACTTTTGTGTTTTTGTAATATATTTATTAATTTTTATATATTTTTTAAGTTTGTTTTTGCTACAGCCAGCAACCTTTACAAAGTTGTTGCTATTTCTACTTTCATCACATGTCAGATCTACTGTGACAGTGGGCTGACTGCTAGCTGTCGCAGAAACCAAGGAGGGGGCACAGACTACCAACTCATCGAACAGGCTTTGATTTAACGAGGCAGTTGTATTGTGTTTGGATGTTTCTAAGAACATTATTTTGTTGTTCGCCTCATGCAGTTGTTTCTTTAATTCCTGTAACGACATACCACCAGGTGATGCCATAATCTCTCCAAATAAGGACTGAGTATGTTCCTCTTCATGCTGCTGCTGCAACTCAACAAATTGGGAAATCTGATGGATGGCCGCACTGAGATCCCTTTCCAACTCGGTGATGCGGTCAAGTGCCCTTTCATAGGTGTTGTGCTGCTGCTCAAAATTGGAGATGACATCTTGCAGTTGGTCACGCTGGTGAAGCACATCTTGGTGTTGCATGTGCAATTGGCCTAACTCATTCTTAAGCTGTGAGTTTCTGTCTATCATAGATTTTATTTCTATTTCACTGTCATCCTTCTCTTTTAGCAGTTGACTGCAGGACTCCTTGAGTGCTTTTAGCTCCCCAAGTGCCTGTCTGAGCTTTAGTTCAGTACTTTGAGTAGCAGCCTTACGGGTCAGCATTGTGAAGTTGGTTTTATAAACACCTGAAAATTAAAGAATTATAGATTAAGATATATTAAGACTTATATGTTGCAAGTTAGGTTTATTTAACTTATATTTAATTTCTATGTGCAGCTATTTAGATAATTTAAAAATGAGATTTTAAAATAATAAAATAATAAGTGGGGGGTAGATGTGACACACAAAAGTTTTGGGTTTAAAATTAGAGTTTTTTAGTGTAATTGCAAGTTATTACTAGGTAGGTACCCAATCTAGAAATTAAATTAATTTAGTTATGAGCTTCAAATAAGCAGTCACGTTCTGGTTGTAATGTGTTGAAGTGTATGAATGTCTGTGGCAAAACAAAGTCACCATCAACTTCACTTCCACATATAGTCAAGTCAAGAGAGGTTAACCAAGCCAAATCGTATTTGAGGTGTGACGATACTCACAATATGTGAGATTTGTAAAGTAATGAGTATGGTAGGTAGTATTGTTGTTATATAGAACATGTACCTAGTAATAGTATTTAGAAATAAGTTTTTCTCAATGTAAGTAGTAAAAAAAAAAAATTAATTCAAAGTGTCTGATAACAATAAATTAGTGTTCTATTTCTTTCTAATCTTTTGATCTGATTACAAAGTAGAAAAATAACGATTGATTGGCTCAGTGCATCGACACTTATACAAATTGAATGAAGTGTTTAGTTAAGATTTACACTTAGGTTACTAGTATCTATAATAATTGGAATGAAAACAATACTCCCCCGGTTTATGTTGCAGCAGTCCACGGCAAAAGTAGTTATTTTAACAAATTTTTATAAAATTTGTTCTAACAGTCAGCTGGCGATGACAGTTGGAAAATCACAATAGCAAATAATTTAAAAACTACACAATATTTGTTAGAAAAAACACTAGCAGATGTTATTTGTCACTTAATTTAATCACTGATTTACAAATCAAGTCTTAAATAAGCATAAAAACAATCTTTAACAAATTTTTAATAGGAGCTAATTATTTCGACTACTTAACCGGACAGTGTTGCCACCTTAACCCACACATTAAAACATTTAAAAAAAAAGCTCTTTTTAAAAAAAAATATAGCTTATGTTATCCGCAATGAATTTAGCATTCTATCAGTGTAAAAATTTATGGATTCCAGAGGTTAGCGAACGTACAAACAAACAAAGTTAAAAACGTTACCTCTTTATTAATATACTAGCACTTTCCTTTGCGACTTCGTCCGCTAGTAAAGTGAACTTAAGAGTTAAAAATAAATTCTTTTTTAAAATATAATATATCCTGTGTTACCCGCAAGGAATGTAGCTCTCCATCAGTGGAATATTTTTTGGAATTGGACCAGTAGTTCCAGAGATTACCCCACCCCAACAAACAAAGTCGCAAATGTTACCTTATTATCTAGAAGATATAGTAGATGCCTACTATATAGAAGATAGATAGATAATAGATATAAAGATATAGTACAAATAAATACTCAATGGTTTATTGTCAAGTTTTTTGGTTATCTTTCGAGTCAATCCTATTTTTTTACCATAGTCCTGGACCATATGGACCATAATCCTGTAAGAAACTATTTCTAGTTTATTAATCTGTTACTTGGGATTTGTTTGTATGCAACATACCTTATGTGTTGACTTGATCAAATGTACGAAACTTTAAATTTAATGAGGCTGCAGAAGTCTATCAGCGATGAGTAACATAATAAGAGTTAAAAAATGTAGATATTTCATTCTAAAACAATCAGTTCATAATTATCATTATTTCATGACATTCAATAATGTGATGCTAACAAGTGTTCCTACACTTGTTAGCGTCACATCAATGCACATTGTGTGGCTACCTATACCAATATTGTAAATTCCAGTTGACTACATAAATTATAGACATACATTAATTGAAATGAAACTACTTTTACAGATTTACTCAAATTTATTTTATACATAAAGTTTAATTAATGTTTATCCTGATATTTGGGCGGGGCTGCTCCAATCTATGGGTAATTGAACTCGAGATTGTGGTACCCCTATTCTCGGCATCTGTCCAGTGCCGCGTCTGGCGAATGGTCATGGGGGAGAGCGCAAGTCGTGTAGATCCCCAAGGCAAGGCTAGAGAGTTATCCTTCACGTGGTTGCCGCCTGTTATTGGTCTGATTCCCTAAGAAACAGACGTCACTGAAACCTCTAGTCGCAAACTCTACCCCCATCCAGAACCCTACCCTTCCTATCCAACACACCCTCCCCCCCATCCTCAGACATAGTCTTCCATCTCTCCCCTGTCCTATCCCACCCACCACATCATATCCCATCCCAGCACCCGGCAGCCCCGGGAAAAAACCACAAAAATGAAATGAGCGCCGACAAAAAGAATTTATTACCCCAGGTGGGTACCGGTGGAACCGGAGAATCCCTCCCTGGGCCATCTAGTGGCCCAGGCTGCCCCTCGTATTCTGGGGGGGGGCAATTCAGCGCGATCTTCAGAACACACAAGTGCTAAAAAGAACCCTTGCGGACAGGTGCGTCCCGGAAGGTCTCTCTCGGAGACCCTCGGGGACGACCTGACACAGATGAGCATAGGGGAGAGTGGCAAGAAAGGCGATGGCGAGTGGATCCCTCGATCTCGGTGGAGGAGAGCCAAAGCTCGAAGGCGCAAAGAGGAGCTAGCTGCGAACCAGACCCGACCCGAAGGCGCCGCAACCAGTGTGGCGAAAAAACCAGAGGGAAGGGCAGGTTCGAGGGCTCAAAAGGTGAAGAACGGACGCAGCAGCGTCCACCGAAGCGCCATAGGCAGGGCCTGGACACCCACCCGCAACGAACTGGGAAGCTGGAAGCTGGCTACAGACCAGAATCCTGACTTCGCAGTCGTCGTCGAGCGGGAGGACGGGGCGGCGGTGGACGTGGCTACGGCCGCTGAGATCAGCAGGAGACTGACTAGAAAGATAGGGGAAGCCATCAAGGGCGGCGTACGGGGACGCAACCTGGCCTTCGACGCCTCGGGTCTAGTTGCTGAAGGGTACTTCCTTGTCACAGCAACTACCGAGGAGGCGATGACCTGGTTGCTGAACTGTGGCCTTGGCGACCGGGAGGGCATCCCCTTGAAGGTCAGGAGGTTAGAGAAGTACCGCATGTCAGTCTGGCTACCGGGCAGTACAGAGGACCTGTTGGTGGACCCTCTGGAGTTTATTAAGGTCCAGAACGAGTATAGGGAGGAGCTACTGATGCCCGAGTGGACTCTGATCCGCAGGGAGGTCCTACCCCTAGGGGTAAGACTCGTAGTAGGAGTCCCTCATGAAGTGGCCGCAGAGGGCGGAGTAGCACTCCACTATCAAGCCACCAGAGTATACGCCCGCACCATAGGGAGAAGCCAGATACAGACTGAGGGGAAGTGCACATGCCACGGTTGCCCCGTACACAACAACAAGACACGGGGGGAGGAGCCTGCCGAGAACCGGTCTACCAACCAGCCTGGAGCCTTCAAGGGAAGCCAGGCGGAAGGAAGCAAGACGGTGCAGGGAGGCTCGAACCCCAACAGCACGCAACAGGCGCAAAACTCAGACACAGTGATGGAGCGGCCCATAGGCGGGGGAGGCGAGAAACAGCCTGGTGCCCCGAAGGTGGGTGCCGCTGATAATCGGAGGCCCTGCCTATTGGGCTCGCCCCCACAACATCCCACACCACACCCTCTCCCTTCAACGACGAAGCCAAAGGACCGGACACCCCCGCCGAGCGTTGCACAACTGCAGCCGCACTGGTGTGGGGGGTCGAATCCAGAAGCGGAGTCAAAGTAGGGAGGGACAGGGACACAGACACACATACAAACACACACACACTGACGTATGTACACACACAGAGACACTCCACAAAAACAAACACAAAAAATAAAGATAGTTCAATTGAATCTTCACCATTGTATTGAAGCCATGACTGAGCTTCGCAGATACGTGGTGGAAGAGACAATAGACATAGCACTGCTGCAAGAGCCATACGTCCTAAATGGATGTGTGACAGGGCTCGGCTCTATGGGGAAAGACATCATATACCACGAGGATGGTGAGTCAACCCCACGAGCATGCATATACGCCAGCAGCAGAGTAAGAACACTAGGACTAATAAAAGCAGATTGTTACAGAGACCTTGCAAGTGTTGTTGTGACAATACAGACAGGTGCAGGAAAAGAAGAAAGGGTGCTCCTAGTCTCCGCATACCTACCCAGCGAGGGGGACTTTGAGCCGCAATCCCGAGAAATGGAAGAAATCGTAAGAAAATACCAAGGTAAGAATATTCCTATTATTTTAGGGTGCGATGCCAACGCACATCATGTGGTATGGGGTAGCACTAACTGTAATAAAAAAGGTGCCTTACTTTTAGAATTCATAAGCGAAGCAGGCCTGGAGATACTGAATACAGGCAACACGCCCACATTCATAACCAAGGCAAGACGAGAAGTGTTGGACATAACTATTGCTACAGATAGGATAAGCCGACACATAAGGGACTGGAAAACAGACGAAAGTGACTCTATGTCAGATCATAGACGCATCACCTTCAGTCTGGTGGCCAAGACTGAAAAGATTCTGATAAGAAATGCGAGGAAAACCAACTGGGACACGTACCAGCACCATCTGGAGAAGTGGGTCCCAGGACGAGGAACCCCGCTAGTTGATGCACAAGAAATTGAAGGGGAAGCGAACAGACTGGACGAAGCTCTAAGGGAAGCCTATCATAAGGCATGCCCCTTGAGAGAGATAAGACCAGACCGAGGACAACCCTGGTGGACAAAGGCACTGGGGAAACCGAGGAAAAAGATACGGCGAGCTCTCAACAAGGCCCTAAAGAGGAACGATGATGAGAGCTGGCAAACATACAGAGAAGAAAGGAACCTATACAAGAAAGAATGTAGAAGGGAGAACAAGAATAGCTGGAAGGCGTTCTGCGCAGGGGTTGAAAGATACCCTGAGGCTGCGCGACTGGTAAAAACGTTCTCCAAAGCCAACACGCATAGGCTAGAGAGTATTAAGAACGGAGAAGAACTAATAACTAATCCGGAAAAGATACTGGGAGTTATGATGAAAACACACTTCCTGGACAGTGAGGAATACACAGATGATGACGTACCAATCGTCCCAGGTCCCACGGCGGACCGGGAGCCAAAGTTAATCATCACTGATAAACATTTACTGTGGAGCGTCCGATCCTTTCAGCCATACAATGCAGGGGGACCGGATGAAATCTTCCCGAAAATGTTACAGATAGCTATAAAGTATATAAGCAAGGATCTGCTAGCCCTGTACAATGGTAGCATCAGAACTAAGTATATACCAAGAAAATGGAGGGAAGTGAAGGCAGTATTCATCCCAAAACCAGGCAGGGCATCCTACCAGGAAGCCAAAGCCTACAGATGCATTAGCCTCTCCTCATTCCTACTAAAGACACTGGAGAAAATCCTAGATAGAATAATTAGAGAACAAATAGAGAAAAGCGGATCTCCACTACACCAAAATCAACACGCATACATGGAGGGCAAATCCACCGAAACGGCCCTCCACAACTTGGTGATAAGAGTGCAAAGATCAGTCAGCAATACAGAATACGCAATGGGATGCTTCTTTGACGTGGAGGGCGCTTTTGATAGAGCGACCCCCGAGTCAATAGAGGATACCCTTAGCCGCGAAGGAATAGATAAAGATGTATCAATATGGGTGAAAACCATGCTAAGACACCGACTGATACGCACAGAGATAGCAGGAACAACACGTACAGTAGTGGCGAAAAGAGGGTTCCCCCAGGGTGGATGTCTGTCGCCATTACTGTGGTGCCTGCTAATAGATGAATTAGTTAACAAGATAAACAGGATGCACATTTACACACAGGTGTACTCCGATGATGGCGTGCTCCTGGTGACAGGCAAAGTTCTCAGCGTCATGTGTGAAATCATGAACAGAGGTCTAAAAGAAGCTTTAGGGTGGTGCAGGAGCAAAGGTTTGAACCTAAACCCTGAAAAAACCAAATTAGTTCTATTTACGAAGAAAAGAAAGATAGGGCGAGCTGAACCAGTGATACTGGACAACCAGGAGCTGGAGACGGTCAAGGAAGTCAAGTATCTAGGAGTGACACTGGATAGTAAGCTTACCTTCAGGACCCATATAAGTAACACATGCTCCAAGGCAAAAATGGCGATGATGCAGTCTAAAAGCGTAATAGGTAGAACCTGGGGCGTGAAACCAGCGATGGCACTATGGATATACAGGGCATTAATAGTGCCAAAAATCCTACATGGAGCTATCGTATGGTGGCACAGAGCCGCAGTGGGGAGAAACAAGGCAGAGTTAGACAAAGTCCAAAGGCTAGCGGCCCTAGTGACTACGGGCGCGATGAGGACCACACCCACAGCCGCGCTCGAGATCCTGCTGGGGCTGAATCCCCTGGACTAAGAAATAAAGAGAAGAGCAGCGGAACAATGGTTCAAGCTAAGAAGCACTGGCATGTGGACCGGGAACTTCACGGATAAGGGTCACGCCAGTATAGGTAAACAATATGAAGATAGGTTGTCAATGATCCTTTCCAACAACGACTTAATACGAAAGGAAAGGATTTTTGACAAAAAATATAGAATACATATAGGTTCAAGAGAGGACTGGAGCGTAGAAACTGATGGCATCATTTGCTATACAGACGGCTCCAGAAAGGAGTCGACAAAGCTCTCTGGATCTGGTGTGCACATTAAATGTGCAGACGGGACGGAGATAGACAAGTCGATACCGTTAGGAAGATTCGCTAGTGTCTTCCAGGTGGAAATATACGCAATAATGGCATGCGCTGAGATAGCTGAACACCTTACTATTACAGGAAAGATGGCTATCTACAGCGACAGCCAAGCGGCGCTGAAGGCACTAGGAAAAGAAGAGACGACATCAGCAATCGTCAGAGAATGCAAGGAATCATTAAAAAGGCTGGCCGAGAGAACGGACCTGACGATAGCGTGGGTTCCCGGACACGAGGGAAACACGGGAAACGAACAGGCTGACGAACTAGCCAGAAAGGGAGCAGAGGAAAACTTGGTGGGGCCGGAACCTCGGCTGCCAATAGCGCACAACATCACCAAGGGAGTAATCAGTCACAGTATTACATCAGAAACCAACAGAAGATGGAGGTGGTATGGAATGGTCGAATGGTATGAGACAGTCGAAGATCTTCATCAAGGGAATGGATAAGAAAAAGACTAGCAAACTAATGGGACTCTCCAGAGAGAACATGAGGCTAGTCATTGAAGTCATAACAGGACACTGTCGACTGAACAGACATATGACAGTGATAGGAGTGAAAACCGACCCCAAATGCCCGGAGTGCATGGAAAGCGAGGAGACCAGCCTCCACCTACTAGCCGAGTGCCCTATGTACTCGCTGGCAAATAAAAAATAAAAAAATAAAAAAATAAAAAAAATAAACTGAATAAATATTTTGATTTGATTTGATTTGATTTTGGCAAGATGGGAGCTCTGGGGGTCGGATAGATTACACATATAGGACCTAAAGGATCTGAAGGTGGAGCAGATAGCAAGATTCACTAAAGAGACCAAAAGATTCGACGGGGCGCCGCGAAAGCTGGATGAACCTTAACTCCCTTTAAAGGGAGAACGGGGAAAAAGATGAAGTGGCCCGCAACAACGCGGGTAGATCGTCCGTTCGGCTGGCGACGTCCCCATAAGAAATAATAATCCTGATATTTCAAACCCCTTGTGCCCACGGACCCTCCGTGGTCACAGGGAGACTGAGGTGTTGGTCGACTAATAATTAGTTGGTAGCTTGTACATTAATTGTTTAATAAAACTAGAAACACTAGAAATGAAGTTAATAGTTTCAAACAAGAGTAACATGATTAGTCTATAGATTAGATAAAACTTTCAGATACCTAGTGAATACTATGAGCAGAATATTCCACTATCAATACCTACACATATTAACATGATTGTAAATGAAGATGATACTATACACTGGTTTTTATAAGAGAGAGATGTTTTTATTTTGGTGGATTCTGGGATTCAAATGCAATATAAACTAACTTAACTTTAACTTTCCTACACTTACACCAATTATCTAGCCCAAGAGAAGCTTCGTTATGAAACTCGTTAAATGGTTACTAGACAACGGATACACATACTTAAATTAATACTTATTATACAAAGAAAACACCCAGACCCGAGACAATTTAGAAAAACAATAAGTTCTAAATTGACCCGACCAGGGATCAAACTCGGGACGTCAGAGATGGCGACACCATGAAACTGGTGTAAAACCACTCGACCAAGAAGGTCGTCAAATAAAGATAAAAATATAAATATTTTGAAAAACAAATTCTCTCTTAATTGATAAATCAATAGAATAGTCCCTAAACTGATTGTTCTATAATGAACCTACTAATTACATAATACTGTGCATATTTAGATATAGTTTTAAATAGTAGTATTTTTGTATAAACAGTTAACATTGCAGATGCCATTAATTTGTGACCATAAAACTTATTAGTACTCATTATACCACCACACACTGTTTACATACTAACAACAATGGTTGTAAAAACATCTGGGTTTTAAAATAATAAAATAAGAAACATAACAACAGTTGCTGGACTAGCAAATCACTGTTGTTTTGTTTTTTATTTTATTTCATTGTTTTGCATATATCATTTTGTTTTTGCATATAGTTTGGACTCTTATCAAAAATATTAACAAAGGTGTTAATTAATAAGATGCATTCTTAAATAGATAATATTATATTTTATTGCATTATTGAAAATTGGGTTGATCTTTTTTAATTTTGGGTTAGAAGCATTAAGAGTCACCATAAGTTTCCAAAAAATTAATTAATTTTCACTCGCTATCAACTGATTTAAGAGAACTGCAGTGAAATTTAATTCAACTAAATGCAGTTTTTAATAGCTAAACACGTTTTGGACATATTATGGATAATAATTTCCAAGGTCATTAGAGACTTACGACAACTGACCTTAAGTACTCTATTCGGTTTCGTTATTACATGCCTCCTTTTAAAATTGGCACCAACGCAACACAGGAAATAATGAATGTTCGTAGTGATGAAGATATAACAACAAAAGTATACCTCACCTGCCTATTATCTCCTTGGGTTCATATTTAGCATAAAACTCTTTGGCCGCATCCTTGTCTGGCAAATTATCATCATCTTCTTCTTTTGCCATGCTGCTCACGATGGTAGCTGTTATGTTTGCTGATTAGACGTAATTAACCCCGTAACACAATGACGAAAGGTTAATAATGTGGGATACAACTAAAAATTATCAATAGCACCGCAAAATCACAAAGAAATTTGCAGGACAACACTTAACTTCAAAGAAGCTGTTACCGTTAAGCGATTTCAACTTATAAAATTATTTTTCGAATAACATAACTTCAAATAGAAAAGGTCACAGAAAATCCATTGAAATTGGATTTATAGAGAATGAGAAAGAATCAAATCAAAGACGGACACTGACAGTGATGTAATATAGCCTGTCAATGTGATAGATAGCCAAAAGCAAATACTTTTATAGTTCTTTCTCTTGATATAGAAGGCAAAGGGATCTCAACTGATTTAATGAAAAAAATCGGAATTTGAATATTTAAATTTTATATTTGTCTAGGAGGTCTAGGTTCTTTCGATTCCTATCCGAATGCCTCGGACAATTTAGATAGATATCATAATAATGTTCGATCACTGCGTGTGGCTGAAAGAACCTTTTGTATCTCGCCACTCTTGAAAGTCCGGTTTCGCTGTAGACTTAGAGCATAATTTTATTAAGGCTGCACGCATTGTATCCTAGGTAATAAGCAATGAAAAATTTAAAAAGATAGAGTGTGAGTTTGGCATCTAATTTAGAACGTATTTGGTTTGGCAAAGACGAGCAAAGACCTAAATCTCCGTCTGTGGTTTGTGGATGGATCTCAGAACATTAATTATAGCTATTATTATTCTGAGGGATGGATGTTGGGATTGGCATTGACAGATTTCGGCCGCTCCTATTCCATTTTTGAAATTTTTGTTATGATTATAAAATATGATATGTTATTAATAAATATTATTATTTTATATTATTACGCATATTATGCGAATGTGTCAAATACATAAGTGTGTGTGTCAAGTACATGGTGTATGTGAAATGTTTGTTTTATTTAATTAATTAATTTAATGTATTTTTTGTATATTTAAAAAAAATAACATTCTGTACTCCTTCTCTTTAAAAACTATAAGTGTGTGAAATTTCATACTCCTCCGTCCGCGCAATTTTCGTAAAAAGAGGTACAAAATTTTTACTTCACGTATTAATATATGTACATAATCAGGCGATAATTTCATATTAAATGTTTATAATATTTATAATATCGATTACTGAATTTACAAAATGGCGCGCGCTTGTGCGACTCTCCGACTTCCTGTTACATTACTTCCGTCCCATTTCACAAAAAGAAAGCAAGCGGAAAGATTGTAGGAACACAAACAAACTTGCATTTATAAAATCAGCGGGCCTTGGGGAACTGGTTGGACTGGACAGAAAAATACATAATATTATGTAATTTCAAATGTGTTCTTTTTTACAATAAGATGATTACCAAAGAATTAGATTTACTTAATTACATGATTATTTTCTACTAATCGCCGTGCTTTACGCATCAAATAGAGAGCTTCCGTAATCCTTTTCCTTCAATAATTTTTTAGCATTTTTAATTAAAAAAAAAACGAGCGAGCCTTACAGTTTTAGAGCATTAAAATGGTTTAAGCTTGCAGTAGTCGCTTAAAACATTTGACACCTCACCTTAGTAATGCAATTTTAACATTACCTGGAGCATTACCCATATTCTGAAAAAAAATAAATAAATAGTAAGTAATAAAGTCTATACACACGAAAGGGTTGAATATTACAAGAACAATTACAATACAGTGTGTCCAAAACACGAAAGATAATCCTTTAGCTGCGGGTGGGGTCACATCATGTCCTACCACATACTGGAATATCAGTTACTAAAAGTCTCACGGTTTTCGAGATATTGTTTTTTTTTTCGTTTTTTTTAGAAAAATCTTCTCTCGTTTAGTTTATTTCATTCCATTTCTACAAATGATAACTTTTTTAAGCCCCATTTTTTTTCAAATACTCATGGTTATTTGTTTCATCTAAAACAATATTCTTTTGATCACAAAATTACGTC
The DNA here is from genome assembly GCA_947562085.1 of Eudonia lacustrata. Lineage (NCBI taxonomy): Eukaryota > Metazoa > Arthropoda > Insecta > Lepidoptera > Crambidae > Eudonia > Eudonia lacustrata. The sequence goes on from OX387329.1 coordinate 15,217,307, forward strand.
GAAAACCACATAAAAAAAATCTTATGCAAAGTTTTCATACAAACTAAATCTAACGGCTGACTTTGATAGCCTGTGGTGTAAAAAAAAGTATGAGGCAGACCGTGCCAATTACTTTAAAACATTGCTTAGATGTTAATTTAAAAATGATCTTTCAGGCAGACCCAATAAAAAAAATCTAGTGGATTTAGGTCTGGCGACCTTGGTGGCCATAAGATAGGGCCGAGACAAAAAAAAAGCACAGTGCGTTGTGCACTTTAAAAAGGCACAACATCAAAAAGTAATTTTAAACACCATAGGTTACATAATACTAATTACATAATCATATCATTTTATGCAGTTGTATTTTTGACGTTAAAAAACAGTTGCTGAGGCTTACGCGAAAAAAATCACTGATATTATAATACAATTTTAATAGTATCTCTGTTGATCTATTTCTAATTAAAATAGTCACACACATCATTATTAAAATAAAGATTCCTAACATCAAAACGTTATATTAGAAGTTTAAATTTCAGGAAAGTTTACAGAGAAATGGAAAGTTTCCTGGCAGCCAACCGCGAAGATTAGCAAACAACAGCAATCTCTTTCCAAAAAAGTCTTATGTAATATAATGTATACAGTCAAAGGTATATCTCTTGTATAAGCCTACAGCTTCATGGTTGCTCTTCTTTTTAGTTATTATTCTGAGCTTTATTATCACACACGGATAACCATAATATTAATCTGAGATAATAATAAATACCACAGAGACAACAGCTGATCGTTGTCCATGGTTTCCTTATTTTGTTTTCCTTATTCTATGGTTTTCGTCCCATCTCTTTCACTCTTGCTGATATGTTTTTGCTGCGGTTTCGTTTGCTTGTTGTTCCATCTGATTGTCTTGTATTTTACTGTGTAATGGATTTATTATCGTATCTGAAATTGTTCCCGTGAACAATTTACGTGAATATTGTTGTTAGTAATTTGGATAACATCATCAATCACCGGCTACGGGCTTCTATAAACAGGTAAGTTGTTATTACGCATCGAATTTTTAGTGACAGACATTCGCGTTTGGTACATAATGGTAGGCACTTGAATATCTTCTATCAACCTTGAAATTTCATATAAAATGCCAGTTTTCTTTGTTCTAAATATTTTATTTGATGTTATAAAAATACCAGTTTTCTACTAATGTATAGGTGTGCTATTAGATATTTTGTTTTAGGTAGGTATGCAAAATCTGCCCTAGTTATCTAGTTCTATCTGAACTCCATTCTTTTTGATGTCCTCAAATTCCTTTTCAAAATAGTGCAAAATCTAATCACTAGTATATTGGTGCGTTCTATTACATTTTGACATTTCTTGTGGGTAGGTAGAGTAATCTAATAAGATTTTTTTAACATACTGCTTTGCATGCATCTACTTCAAGATGTCTAAAGGTGAAAAAAAAACAAAAAACCTTTCAATTTATTAGGTACTTTCATCCTTGTGTTCTTTTATTACATTTTAGTGCTTAGTAAGAAATCTTTTGTTAATGATTTTTACATCCCTACCCACTGATTACAAATGGGTAGGCAGGTACTCTGTTTTACAATAAATATTATGGATGTGGTAACAAAATGGTAACCAAGTTGTAGGCCAAGTTTGAGGTAAGTACATTCTTGTTTTTGTAGTACAAGCTGTTCTTAAGAATGTGTGTTGTAGACTGCAGTATTTGATACACCTCTAAAAAGTATTTATTCTTAAAATAATTGAAATTAGAATGAAGGCTGTTGCTATTTAGATACCACTGCCACCTGTTCAGCGTTTTCCCATCCAAAATACACTCAAAAATCTAATTCTAGCATCTTAAATTGTTGTACAATGACATTGTTACTTACTGTAGCAGTTGGTTACAAACTCAATAGGTACTGCTATTTTAAAACGCACAATTGTGTCTCAGTTGCATAATTTAATAAATTGTTGAAAAGTCCTAGTCTCAAAATCAGGCCATCAACTTACTGTTATTAAACTATCAGATTTTGGTCTCCGATTGTTGTCATAATATGATAGACGTTGAAACCCTCTCATCTATATTGAGACAGTGGGACACCAAATGTGCCCTTGGGGGGAAGGGCCTGAGTTCATCAATTGGACTTATAATAGGCTGATGGAGATGATGAAACAAATAGGAGTTTATATGTCCATAAGACAATGATTAAACTGCGATATCCTAAATTTTACTACTAAGCTATATAAATTATTAATTGATTTATTTAAAATCTTTTTTTTTAACAAAGTACTTTGTAGTTGTTGTAAAATTCTTATTTGTTTGTGCCAAAAGACACAACTATCAGTTTTACTACATATAGGTACCTACAATGTTGTTAGTTTGTTCAAGTGTGTTTGGTTGCAAATACCTTTGGTCATTTCATTATAATCAACAGTAGATGGCGCCACCAACATGTTATATTAGATTCCTGTTTATAAGCAATAAAGCTATTTGAGCTTTAAGCTTCAATCCATTTTATGCAAACTTACCTATTAAGATAATATATTTTCGCAGTAATCACAGGTTTGATACTCAACCTAGTTTAACAATGTCGTCACCACATCCAATTTAAAAATACCTGGTTCAACTGGACACTGCCTTCTACATGGGGAGATAGACTCTTTGGTAAATATAACTTTTATGTTTACAACCATCCCCTAAAAGTAGGTACTAGCTCGTTCAAAGGCGTCCAGACCTACACAAGAAGTGCGTTTTCTTTTCTTCTTGGCTGTTGTATTGAGGATGTTTCCTCGCAGCTTTTAAAGCTTCTCTAACTCATCAGTTTAACTAAGACTAACATCAGTCTAGCACTCAGTGTTTATCATTAAATTGTCTCCTATTATATAATTTATAGAGGTTTAACAAGGTCATCTACTCGAGTTTACTGTGGTAAATTGCCTTTGGCCTGCCATTTGGTTACAATAACAAAAATCAGCGACTTAACGTGTATTCCGCGGCATGGAAAAGCTCACGATTATATCTTTGTTGGTTACTCATGCGGAAACAGCTTATAGTGAAAGCTTTATAATATTAGCGATCGTTACCCGAACGCGTTAGTTGATGCCATCGCATTGTGGTGCCTTTGTTTCATTAATCATCATTTGTGCTCGGTGACCTGCGGCAGGCGCTTTCGGGATTTGCTGGGGTGAACTCTGGTGATTGTAGCGGGCTTGCATCATGCTGGCGGCACGTGAGGGGAAAGCATTAGTTTTAAGTGGGTATTCTTACCGTTAGCTCTTTTTCACCCTTGAGGGGGTCGGTGGTAATTCACACATAACTCTATGTCTCCTGGAGCAATGGTATGCCTAATGTATTTCCTCTATATAAAAAGGCGTCTTCGGGATACGGTCGTGTATGCTTACAACTAATCTTTGGACCAGCGTGGTTATGGCTCGATGTCCCCATGATGTACAAGTACAAAAAATAGGTCGTAGTAAGATTTTTACACGTGTTGCAAACATCCATAAGTGGCCGGCTTACAGAGCGCTTTCCCGTCTGTAAATAAAAAGAAATTAAAAAAGTTGTAACGTCTGCAGTGTCGTTGACTGTACAGGGATGAAGGTTGACAGATGTAGGGCAAGGACGCCAAAGGTCGTCTGGCCGCCATTCAGCCCTTCCCGCCCTCAATTCCCTATCGATCATTTGTTCCTACTACGTAATATTGTAGACTGGAAAAGGTGTTGAGTTTTTTCAGTATTTGGAAGAGTTAACTTCTAATTGTACTTAAGGGATTGAATATCGAGATATGGAAGAGAAAGGATAGGTACGAATATTAGAACTGATACCAGCAGAGGGACGTATATAGGCTGTTGATAAGAAAAACAAATACCTTTAAAATGTCTATCAAACGTTATAAGTAAAAAGTTTCTAAAGCCTTTCTCCGTTTTATTATTGAAAAGGTCCCAAATACCTAGTTATTTACTAGTAAGTCGGTTGCATGAGCTAAGTCTGATCATAATCATAATTATCGCGTGATCAAAGTAGGTACCTACTGCCGGCCGCAAGCGTTGGGAAAACGCTATAAAAATCATCCATCGCAATAGAGTCAAGTTTTCTAGAAGGAACAGGTATTTTTATTGAGGTTTTAATTGTTTTTAGTAATGCCTCCTGTTACGAACTCTTTCGTAGTTTCAAGACTGTGATTTGTGAAATGTCGGATAGAGAGGTTTTCGGATAGTTCGTTTGGTCTCCTCGTTTCTTTCCTAATTTATTTAGGTAGTATTACCTTTCTGCTATTTAACTGCATTTTTACCCTCGATGAAAATGAATGTTTTTAATGCATTGTTTGTCTATGAATCGGCTTAACACAAATATATAGTTTAAAAAAAATTGTTTAGTTAAAATTTGATTCAAGTAACCTTGATTTTCTGTAAATGTTATCTTTCTTGAGAACGTCAAGCAGGTTTAAAAAATAAAAAAGGTATAAAATTCATTATATTGTATCATAACTTTCCTTTATGCTAACTACTACATCAAAAAAGTATTTAATTGGTTACACAAACACGACTGGAAAAAATTAAGATGTATATTTTTTTTATTAGGGCAAGGCAATTGACCCCCACCTGGGTTCATAGTGCGAGTTTTATTGTCATCCGATCACGTTAACGAAAACGAGATTTTTTATGGCATTGACAAAAAAAGAAAGGTTAAAATTTTACGAGTTTAATAACATTGATCTAACTAATAATTACAGTCGTCATTTCATAGAATTTATCACATTAGCATGACTTAACGTTTACTATACGATTTTGGTAGAAGTTCGTGTTAGGCCCACTCTGCCCTCGTAATTAAAAACACAGTAACTGAAGGTAACTGAACTAAAGTTAGTTAAACTTTAACTTAAAGTTAGTTTAAGTTAAAGTTCAATTGTAATCAACACAGTAACTAAAGTAACTGTTTTTTATTACGAGGGCAGCCTTATCTTCCTATATTCTATTTATTGTTCAAGTAATTAATGAGAGAAACTCATAACGCCTACTATTTTGTATATAGCAATGCGTGATTTGCGTTCCTGAGACAACATGCTCTTTAATCTTGTAGGCGATTTTCGAGGTGGTCTACTGTACATTAAAATCTTTAATTGAACTTTACTAAGAGTACCCTTACCTATTTTCGTGTCAGTGGCCTTATTTATCGAGTAAATTGCTATCTGAATCATTTTGCGGGCTCCGACTGTGCGAGGTACTTGTGTAGGGTTACCCGATGTTCTGGCCGACTCACTAAAATCTCAGTATACGCTTCTGCCTCTCGGGCGAAGCCCTGAGCACTGTGGACATTTGCCGCCCGCCGCACCGCTCGCTGCTGCGGTGTTCTCTTCAGACACATCACTTTAGGAGGCGCTAAACCCCGTGCTGGGCACCTCTACACCTTTTATTCGCGGGAAGTGTTGGTAGGATGGTGTTTCCCCACCCCTGCGACACAGCTAGACGGGTGGTGCTGCCCTTGCAGCCGTCTCCTGATTATGACATTTCTTCATTCTTCTTCATTCCAAAAGTCAAGAGAGCACTAACACAATCATGGACGTTTAAAAATACCAGAATCGAGACTGTATTGTAGCTAAACACTTTTCTCTATTTCCACGTAACCTTACCACATTTAATCGCAGCGTTCAAGTTGTGTGAAGATACTAATCGTGGTCGTACGCCATAATACGGTGTAAGTACCAATTATCTGTATGCGCTCAACACATAGGAACACCAATCGCATTCCGTTCGCCCGTCATGTGCGATATAAGCGCTGTATCAATGTGATAAGGTTGATATTTGAATATCTGCATGTGAATGAACTTCAGGATAGTCAATTAAGATCATATTGTTTCAAGACTGTTGGTCAAACACCGAATCCGATTTATTGGAAGGAGAATAACAGATGAAGATTAAGCAATGCCAGTACTGCAATAGCTTTTTTAGGGTTAATGGAATATAATTAGAGGTTTTAAGGATATTAGGTGTACCACATATACCTAAAACATGTATCCGAGCATATAGCAGACCCATAATCACTACATAGTTTAAAGAGCGTTTACGCCGCACACTAGCGCCACTAATGAAAAAAAAAACATATCTAGTAATTAGAGATAGAAAATCAAATTATGCACAACAAACTAGTTGAATGAAGTAATTTAGCATTTTTACGTCACCTAATAAACACCTCACATGTTATTGTTTAGTTAATATGACGTTACGGCCACTTTTAACTATAACGCCATATTTAACTAAACCATAACATGTCAGGTGCTCATTAGGTGACGTAAAAATGCTAAATTACTTCATTCAGATAGTTTGTTGAGCATAATTTGATTTTCTATCTCTAATTACTAGATATGTTTTTTTTTTCATTGGCGGCGCTAGTGTGCGGCGTAAACGCTCTTGAAACAAAGTCGCTTCCCGCTGTCTGTCTATCCCTATTTATGTATGCTTAGATCTTTAAAACTACGCAACGGATTTTAATGCGGTTTTTTTAATAGATAGGGTGATTCAAGAAGAAGGTTTATATGTATAAAACATGCATATAATTGGATCCGGTAGGTGGCGCTGCGCTGCCATAGGGTTCTATACGGGTGTTCACTCAAGCGGACGAAGTCGCTAGCGGGCCGTTAGTAACACATAATAAGAAGACTCGTTCGGACTTTTCCGAGCTGTTCCAAGATTCCGTGCTGTAAGATGGTGCTGTACTATATATAAATGTTTCCCACACTCACACCAATTGTCTAGCCCCAAGAAAAGCTTTCATAAGAAACTCGAGAAATGGTTAACTAAACAACGGATAAACATACTTAATATACTTAAATACATACTTATCATACATAGGAAACACCCAGACCCGAAACAATTTAAAAAAACAGATATTTCTAAATTGATTCGACCGGGGATCGAACCCGGGACCTCAGAGATGGCGACACCACGAAAACCGGTGTGCAAGCCACTTGACCAAGGAGGTCGTCAAATATATGAAGCTTACCCTCTTTTTTGCAGTCGCCTTATTTTGTGTCGTAATGCTTTATATTAATTACGTTTCATGACTTTCATGGTATGTAATCTCTAATAGGTATATAAAATTCTCGTGTCACGGTGTAATTAAACACCTCCGAAATGGCTCGACCGATTTTCGTGAAATTTTGTGTGCATATCGGTTAGGTCTGCGAATCGGACAACATCTATTTTTCATCCCCCTAAATGTTAAGGGTCCACCGTATTTTTTTTTTACAATTTATTTTCCAATAAAAAATGTTCCACGATTTGTTTGTTTGGTTGTCATAGAAACTGTCTTAGCGGTACGAAGTCCGCCGGGTTAGCTGGTAACTTATAATTTATAATTTGTACCTACTAGAAAATACAAAGGTAGGACGAAACATTTCCAATATTCCTAACAAAACTATTATGCGTAATAATAGCTACCAAACTAGTCCAGTACATAGCAATAGCAGCAGAGCTGTTTTGTAACTATGTTATATTATAATTACCGTAACTAACCAAGTAAACCGACTGGGCGTTAGGTTGTTGAACCGAGTTCTATTTTCTGACCGCGTGCAAACGAGTTTCTTAGGAATTTATTGAACTTATTCCTATATAACGCTAGAATATCCAATTGTTATTAAGTAAGGTGCTATTGAGTGCAAGATGCAAGGCCCCAAGTCTGCTGATTCAATAACGCTTGAATAGAATGTCGGTAGCCCGATTTTGACATTCAGGACTGTGGGAAAAAATTGCCAAAATCAGGCCGCTGACACACGATTGTAGATATTGTTTTATATCCTCCGGGTAAGCGCAGTGCCATCATCTCACCTGATGTTAAGTTAAGTGATGATAAGGCCAATGCTGGAAGCGCACTCCACCCAGAAATCTCAACTACTGAAGCACTGGCTAACTCATCTCTAGCTGCCGGATCACAACAATGCTACAAACATTGATGTTATGTTGTTGCTCAGTTGGTGGTTACAAATACTATAACCAACAACTGAGTACAAAGACATCCCCCACTGAGAATAGAACCCAGGACTTCTGGTTCTGAAACTGGTGGTTTAAACTACAGTGGCGCTGGAGGTTAAAATTGCAAATCCAGGCATGGTTCTGTTACCGTGGCGGGTCATGAACGACTCCTCAGTGTTCTAGGGATCCCACCCAAGCGGCAGACGGGTGCTCTAGATTTATTTATTTATAATTTTTTTTATTTTTTTTTTTATTTTTAGTGGATCGGCCATAAAATCAGGTTAACCCCACGTATCTCATCACGTGCTAATTTTCCCTAAAAAAACGGCCCAAGTCTGTTAACTCAATTACTCGTCAATAGTGTGTCGGTTCGGTAGCTCGATTTTGACATTATGACTGTAGGAAATTTGCCAGGCCGCCGCCAACGCCGACGCACGATTGTAAACGTTTTAAAATAGCAAAATCCAGGCCTAGTTCTTTTAGATTTATGTCTTTGTTTATGTACTATGTTTTTGTATCACTAAGCCGACAAGCAAGTGTACGATCTGGGTGCCTAGTGCGTGTTTTATTCACGTTGGTGCGAGTGCGAATTTTATTTAAATTCGCACCATGCATACTTATAGTCTTTTACTGTCTGGCGAATGACATGCCTATAGAATATAATATATCCATAATGACTGAAAGATAGATATAAAGAATCATAGTAAACATTATTTAAAGTTTATTTACCGAAAGTTATTTGCGGTAATTAAACTCACCTTCGCCTTACGAACTTTTCCTGTCTACTTCATTAACCACTGCCACACGGCCACGGAGACGTTAAAAAAAGAGCATAAAGCTAGGTCAGGTGCTTTTGGAGATATTAAAGATTTTGTAACCGACCCTTTTTTTTTTTTGCGGTCCAGCATATTAATAGGTAAGTAGCTCTGTAGAAATATCAGTTGTCATTTTGCGTGGAATTCAATATGTCCGTGACTCCAGTGGGGTAACCCCTTCAGATCGGCTTCAAATTTCGCCATGATTTAGTTGATATTATGTTTAAATTTGTTAGCAAATATCAAAATTTGTTGACCAATAGTTATCGAGATATCCCATGTTAAAGGGTATCCCGCTGGGGTCACGCTCGTCAAAACTATTTGACCTAAAACGAGCAGGAACGAGACACGCTACTGATATAGTTTTTGTGCTAAGATTTTGTTGATTCAATTATGAATCCATCAGTAAAAATTCCAGGATTCTACCTTCTGTAGTTACCGAGTAATCAAATACCTAATTTTCGTCAAAATTCCTCCGAAAAGTAAGTTCTAGTTGAGGTGTAAGACAAAAGGCTACATTCATGAAATCCAGGGAAGATTTTGTTGACTCTGAGAGAAAATTTGTTAGACAAAACCGAGAACTCTAGCTACAGTACATCCTGAGATATAACGCTAATATGGTTATCCCGCTGGGTCACGGTGTTGATACCTAAACATGGTTTTTCCACAGGAATGGAGCAAGTAGCGAGTTTATGACTATAGCCAAGATTTTGTGGGTGTAAAAATTTTTTATTTTTTTTTTATTGGTTATAGGCAGGCATTTGACTACACCTCACCTGATGTTAAGTGACGGTGCGGTCGAGGATGGAACATGCCTGCCTAGAAAAAGCCTATTCACTCTAGCCTTGAAGAGGTCCAGATTATACCTTTCAGGGAACACATTCGCAGGCAGCGCGTTCCATTCCCTAGCTGTACGCACTAAGAAAGTTGAACCGAATCGGCTCGTGCGACAAGGTGGCATATCTACAACATAGGGATGGAACTCGCGCCTCGCGCTCCGATAGCGGAAAGTGGATGGTGGGATTAGGTCGTGCAACTCCTTCGCGCACTCCCCGAAATGAATCCTGTAGAAGACCGACAGACGAGCCACCCTACGCCGATGTTCTAGATTTTGCAGCTTGGCGTCTATCAGGGCAGGGTCACCAATGAGTCTCTTAGCTCGTTTTTCAATCGAGTCCAAAGCAGCCAGATGGTATTTGGCTGATCCATCCCAAAGGTGGCAGCAGTACTCCATACATGATCGAACTTATGCTTGATAAAGTTGGAGCAGCTGTTCTGGCGTGAAGTACCGCCTGACCTTAGAGAGAACCCCCAGTTTTTTAGCTGCAGTCTTTGCTTTGGACTCGATGTACTGCCCGAAGTTGAGGTTGGACGAGAGCTCAACACCTAAGAGCTGTAGGCTGTCAGTCATTGCTACAGTCACATTCCGGATAGTCGGAGCCAGGTGAAATGGGCTCCGCTTAGCTGAGAACAAACAAGCCTGTGTTTTGGCAGCGTTGAATGTGACCAAATTGGCATCGCCCCAATCGGATACTGCTTGGAGGGCTTCGTTCAAGCGGCTAACCATGGCCTCTCGACAAGAGGCGACATCTTGTCTGCCAGCCCCTGCACTCGACATGTATCTATCCGCAACGGTGCTATCGTCTGCGTACCCAAAGGTACCGGGCACAAGCAGGTCGTTTATATGAAGCAGGAATAGGGTTGCTCATAGAACCGATCCCTGAGGCACACCGGCATCGATAGCCTTTTGGTCCGATGAGTAGCCGTCGAGGACAACGCGTATCGATCTTCCCTTCAGGAAATCAGATATCCAAGCGCAAAAGTTAGCAGGAAGACCAAATGATGGGAGCTTGCTTATAAGGCTCGCGTGCCAAACCCTGTCAAAGGCCTTTGAGATATCGAGGGACACCGCAAGGGCCTCTCCGTATTTCTCAATGGCCTCACTCCATAGATGTGTGGCATATATTAGAAGGTCCCCAGTTGAGCGGCCTCGGCGGAATCCATATTGGCGGTCGCTGAGTTGAGTGAGGAATCTAACCAGTTCCTACTTTTCAGTTTCCTAGGTACAGTATTTTAGAAGAAATTAAAATTTATATCTTTTTCATACTAAAAGTACGCGTATAAGCCGACAAAATTAAGTTGGTTCCTTAAAAGGCCAAGATTTTTTTGTTTAAGGGCCGATTTCGATGAAACTAAAATTGGCCACTATTTTGGTCTTTTTAAAGTACCAACTTAATTTTGTCGGCTTATACGCGTACTTTTAGTATGAAAAAGTTATAAACTTTAATTTCTCTTAAAATACTGTACCTAGGAAACTGAAAAGTAGGAACTGGTTAGATTTTTACACCCACAAAATCTTGGCTATAGTCATAAACTCGCTACTTGCTCCATTCCTGTGGAAAAACCATGTTTAGGTATCAACACCGTGACCCCAGCGGGATAACCATATTAGCGTTATATCTCAGGATGTACTGTAGCTAGAGTTCTCGGTTTTGTCTAACAAATTTTCTCTCAGAGTCAACAAAATCTTCCCTGGATTTCATGAATGTAGCCTTTTGTCTTACACCTCAACTAGAACTTACTTTTCGGAGGAATTTTGACGAAAAGTAGGTATTTGATTACTCGGTAACTACAGAAGGTAGAATCCTGGAATTTCCACTGATGGATTCATAATTGAATCAACAAAATCTTAGCACAAAAACTATATCAGTAGCGTGTCTCGTTCCTGCTCGTTTTAGGTCAAATAGTTTTGACGAGCGTGACCCCAGCGGGATACCCTTTAACATGGGATATCTCGATAACTATTGGTCAACAAATTTTGATATTTGCTAACAAATTTAAACATAATATCAACTAAATCATGGCGAAATTTGAAGCCGATCTGAAGGGGTTATCCCGCTGGGGTCTCGGACATGAATTCAATCGTTGATCCTCCGGGATTTAGTATGTAATGCCATGGACTAATGATATATTAGTCCATCGGTGCAACGTTTCGCCGATTTTTTTATGTACAGATACCTAAGTGGAAAACCTAAACCTTAACGCATAGGGTAACTTTTTTCACGGTAAAATACACAAAATTTGTAAAATACAGACTTTCAAAAGGAAAAGCTGTGGTATTATTAGTTCATATTACCATGGACTACTCTATATATGGGGTCCTTACCTATGAAATTGACGTTTTTTTTTCACTTATTAATAGGTGTATTACTTCTCAAAGTCAATAGCGGTTGTTAATATTATTATACACCTTTAATTAGGACTTTGTGACTTAGGCTTCAGTAATAAAAATGATTATTAATTTTGTGTCTTTATCGCCCAATTTTTTTTTTAAATTGACTAATTTTTTTTTCGCGGAATTGTCTTTTTTTTTCTTTTTAATGTCTGCTATATTTAGCTAGTGAAACAAACACACTACTTTACAATTTTTATAGTGTTAACATACATTGATGCTAAGAAAATTTAAAAAACGTTAGTATGAAAAATAAAATTTTATAAAAAAACTTCAAACGTCAATTTCATAGCTAAGGACCTAATATATTAATCCATGGTAATATGAACTGAACCCGTTACACTAGCTTCCACCCACAGCTTTTCCTTTTGAAAGTCTGTATTTTACAAATTTTGTGTATTTTATTGTGAAAAAAGTTACCCTATGCGTTAAGGTTTAGGCTAAACGTTGCACCGTTTAACGTGAACTAATGGCAAACAAAGATACACTACTTCGCACTTACTATTCAGAATTTAAGTTACAAACAGTAAAGAACCGAAAACTAAACAATAATTTAAACATTGACTTGTCCATTTGATCTTACTTTTATGTTATGATAATACATGCGCTCTATGTTGCTTTAGAGTTGTAGAATTCCTCAACCTTTGATTTAATTAACATTTATGTTTTAAATGTCACAGACTGTTTCAGTGATATATTGGAACTTCCAAGGAATATGAATTTTAATTCAACTGTCGGCTTTTTAAAAAGATCTTATTTATTTTTCAGATAAGATCTTTTTTTTTATAATAATGTTTTCTAGCGGTCGCCCAGTGGTCTAAATTCATAAATTTTATCTCCCGCTTCAATCAATAATGTACACACGCCTGCACGTTAACCTATCCAAAACTGACAAATTTCTTTAATCGATATTGATCCTTATGACAAAATTTTAAGGCTCAAAATGGATTAAAGAAATTTGACATTTTGTGGTAGGTTGATCTGCTGTCGTCTGTACTAGATATAGGATCCGGAACAAAAATTCATACCTCTTACCTATACATTTAAATTTCAAATAACAAAATCTGAAAAAACATTAGATAGCATCAACAACTTCAGCTTACTGTGAATCTTAAACATAAAGATTAATTAAGGTTGCAAAATGTTTGTACTTAATATTTACTGTCAGTCATCGCCACAAACGTCATTGTGGGTCCGTGGCCCCAAAGTCGCGTATCGTTTTTCAATCGCTTAACGGGAAGTACAATTGATCGAAGATCTCCCGGGACTCCTTCTCCATATAGGGTCTTACAAATAAACAAAGAATAGGGTCCGAATTGTTATTCTGTGTTTTGTCTCCTTTCCTCTAATTTGAAATGACGTTTACATGACAGGAACACAAAACACGGAATTACTATTCGGACCTTATTCTTTGTTTATTTGTAAGGCACATAAACTTTAACTATACCAAATCACGAGGTTTTCTCTTCACGTATTAATATTAAAAATATTATGTAAAAAGTGACGTAACCCATAAAAATTCGGTCGTTCCTCCTTCCGCATTACGTTTTACGGGTGTTTTTGTGACTGATTGCTTACGTAAGCGTAACGGTAAAACAGCATAGTCAAAACAAAAGGGATTGGCGTAACTTTGGGGTAGGGTTGCCACCCGTACTCTAAAACAGTATTATCCTCTTGAAATGAAACAACTATTACGGATCTACTCGCGTTTATTTTACACATTACTTATTTCATGTTTATCCTGACGTTTCGAACCCTTTGTAGGGTCCGTGGTCATAGGGAGACTCACTGTGACCACGGACCCTGCAAAGGGTCAAACGTCAGGATAAACATTAATTAAAAGTAATGTGCAAAATAAACGCAAGTAGATCCGTAAAAGTTGTTTCATTTCAATGTGTAGTGTTCGCGTAAACTTTAGAAAACAATATATTATCCTCTTTTTTTTTTTTTTTTTTTTTTTATTTTATGTTAAAAGGAGGCAAACGAGCAGGCGGGTCACCTGATGGAAAGCAATCACCGCCGCCCATGGACACCCGCAAAACCAAAGTAATCGCGGATGCGTTGCCGACCTTGAGGAAGGAGTTGGATCTTGAGGAGGGAGTAGGAATTGGGAAGGGGGAGGGGTGTGAGATGGGCCTCCGGTACTTTCACTCACCGGACGAAACACAACAGCAACGAGTGCCGTTGTTTCACGCCGATATTCTGTGAGAGGGTGGTATTTCGCCGGGCGAGCCGGCCCATTTCGTGCTGCAACGCAGCGTGGCTCTACCACTCAGACAGTGTCACTCATTTAGCACCACCCAGGGGTCACGTGTAGGGTCTCAAGGGTAAACCTACGGACGCGAGTAACTTTAACCCCTTTTTTATGTAGGCGTACTTTATAATCTACGACACCAATAAAGTACGCTAAAATACTCTATTTACGTAAAACTGATTGTTACTGGTTATGAGTACTTATGAGACTAAATAAACTGGTATCCACAGCCACAAAATATTTGTTAAATGTCGCAAAGAGCAACAAAAAATACGTTTTTAAAGACAAATAAATAAATACTCTTTTTTATGCTATGTACTTTATTTCTGCATAGGGCATTTCCCAATATTTATGACGCTGTAAGGGAGAAAAGAGCTGGACACTTGCTGAGTTTCTTGCCGGTTCTTGTCAGTACAAGATCTCCCGCCGAGAGTAGATAGACTTACGAACCGATGGCATAAAATGACGTTCATAAAAGCTATTTGTAGCCTAAACTGAATAAACGATTTTGAATTTGGAATTCTGTTCTAAAAAAATGAAAAAATACTTTATTCGTCCTAAAGAAGGTGGCATCCCTACTTGGAGGAGGCCTATGCCCAGCAGTGGGTAGATACGGGCTGAAAATGATAATGATGAAGACTGTAAACAAGACGGAAAGCAGTTTAGTATGTTTAAAAAGGACCAATAATTAATATATTTAAAACAAGAAAGGCTTTTTTATTTAAAAACGAAGCAACGTTCGGTCTTCATGTCACCTGATGGTAAATGCATTGCAATTTTTCATGGCTGTTATAATCCTACTAATATTATAAACGCGAAAGTTTGTAAGTATGGTTGGATGTTTGTTACTCTTTCACGTAAAAACTACTGAATGGATTTGGATGAAATTCGGCATACAGATAGTTTATAACCGGGAATAACACATAGGATACTTTTTATCCAGATATTCCCACGGGAACGGGAACAACGCGGGTGAAACCGCGAGCGGCCGCTAGTGAATATTTAAATATGACATAAATGTTATTAATTTTTTTATTATCAATTTATTAATATAACTATTTAAACTATCATGGTCACTTGCAATAGAGTAATTATTAACGGGATTCTTACCATGTTTATTATTTATGAGTATCCGATATTTCGGCGCAGTTGCATGCGCCATGATCACGGAATTACTGAAGTTAATGCGGGTGAGTTTTTTATGAGCAGACAAAACGATCTACCCTCTTCCTTAGTCGTTTTTTGCGCTCGATGCCCGTACCACTGATTTCTAAGTCACTATTTACTCGAAATTGCTCACGACACACTACACTCACATTATCAGGACGCGAAACGACTTTTTTGATGTTTTTGCAGTTTTTAAGAAGACTAATCACTGGGTTCCAGACACGCGACAGTTTGAATCCATCTTCACGATTGAAATTTTTGTATTTCGTAATTTCAATCGCTTCTCTCACCAATCTAGGTACGTAGTGGCGTTCTGTCGAAATTATCTGAGGGTTGTAAAACTCAATCCAGTGATTAGGACCCGACTGGATCAGATGTTCAGCAATGGCCGATTTTTGCGTATCGTTGTTCTTGACAGCTTTGATGTGCTCCTTAATTCGGCAAGCAACTGTACGTTTCGTTTGGCCAATATAGGAGCTACCGCAGCTGCAATCGATCTTTTTCCAAGGGAAAACTATCTTTCGGCGACCGTAAACATTGTGCTACTTTTCTAAAAGGAGTGAAGATAGTATTGATTGAGTACTTATTAAGTATGTTTGAGACCTTATCTGTCACTCCCTTCATATACGGCAAATATACTGGTTGCCTGTCTACCCTGTACTTAAGGTGTTTGAGTCTGTGTCTAAATGGTACTATCTTCCCTTTATATCCATTTTTCTGTAGAACATGCCGGACATGGACTAATTCATCGTGCAAAGTTTCATTATCGCACAAGTCGTATGCACGGTTAGTCAAGGATGATACTACCGAGTCAAGATGTCTTGGGTGGTGATGTGAGGTTGCGTTAAGATAGCGATCAGTGTGTGTAGCTTTCCTGTATACCGAGTGGCCAAGAGAACCGTCATCCCCCACTCGCACCATGACGTCGAGAAATGCCAAGCTCCTGTTTTCTTCCATCTCAAAAGTGAAATTTATTTTCGGATGTATACCATTCAGACTTGCCAAATAAACCTCGACATCGCGCCGACCACCAACAAGTATACAGAAAACGTCATCTACGTACCTTTTCCACAGCTTAATTGACGTGGGTGCAACAGCGATAGCGCGCTCTTCAAAATGCTCCATCCAGATGTTCGCCACCACTGGAGCCACAGGACTGCCCATAGCCACCCCGTCAATTTGAAGGTAGTACTGACCTTGGAATACAAAATAGTTCGCCGACAAACAGTGATGTAATAATTTGGCGTAATCCATCGGGATGTTGCTATTCAGTAACTTTGCTTCAACGACCTCTAAACAATCCGCTACCGGCACTGTATAACGCACGTCATACGTTACGAAATGATGACATTGCTATATTTTGTTATAATATTAATATAATTAATATTAATATAGATTTAATGTTTATTTTTAAATAGCATAATTATTACTTTAACCTTTTTAACTATACACCAAATTTATATTTATTTTTGTTCAAAACATAAGTTTAGTTACCTGTCACATCAATAGATGGCGCTGTGCGGCGCAATCCTGCATCGCGCTATGGTTTCGTTTTAACGATGCCTATAACTACTACATATATTTTTTAATAAATTTGTACTCATATTGAAACCTGCAGTTTTATTCATGGTCCATCGTAGCCGGATGAAATATTATATTTAACCGAACCAACCATATAACAGAGGAAGGATTTCTATTCTATGGGTATCAAATCAAGGTAACAAACAAACTGATGAATATCTAACTAAACAAAGAAGATATTGCAAAATTAGCAAAGGAAACTAAACTGTAAGTACATTTTATAAATAACTTAAGAAGATTGATGAATGGATGGACTTGTGAAATTTTAGGCAAATAGTGGTTGAGACGGGGAATCCATGCCCGATATTGCCTGGGTCTTAAACACTCAAACACTTAGAAAAATTTCACATAAAAGTTCATAAGAAATAGATAAATAAACATAAACAATAACTGATAATTATATAAAATGGATTCTTTAATAAGGATTCAAGAAGATATTAGTAAGAAAATAAACAGATATTTAATAAATTTTAAAAAATCTCCAAAAGAAAGGCTAACAGAATTGTACATAGAAACAAGACTTGAGACTTTGGAGAAGCAATGGTCTACATTTGATGATACACATAACAAACTTATAAGCAACTTCGAAAGCGAGGACGTCGAGGGTTCTGAATACATTTCAAAAAACCTGTATGATAAAACCGAAGATCTGTATACTGATTATAAGGTAGAGTTGAAAGAACGTCTAGCAAGATTAAAACCTACGGCTGCTGATGTGAGATCATATACAGATTCTCAGTCTGACTATCAAATAAACGTTAAGCTACCTAGCATAGCTATACCAACATTTACTGGAAAATACTCCGAATGGACTACTTTTCGCGATCTCTTTTCATCACTGATCCATGACAACAAATCACTACAAGATGTGCAAAAACTTCACTATTTAAAGAGTTATATTACGGGTGAGGCTGAACAGCTGTTGCGTCATCTTCCTATCACTAGTGAAAATTATTTAACTTGTTGGAATCTTTTAGTCCATAGATTTAACAATAAAAGATATTTAACTACTTGTATTTTTAAACGATTCTTTGGTCAAAAAACCATTGTAAACGAAACATCGACCGCTTTAAAGGAATTATTTGATACTACCAATGAATGTTTAAATGCGTTAAAAAATTTAGGTATCAGGACAGAAAACTGGGATATTATAATAATTTATGTGATTAGTCTTAAATTAGATAATGAGTCCCGTAAGCAATGGGAAGCAAAAATTTGTGATGATAATGATGATTTACCAAACTTAAAACAATTTTTAGACTATTTAGAACATAGGTTTAGGTCTCTAGAATGTTTAAACACTAAGGTTCTTAAACAACAACCTACAAGCTCTCATCATGCCGCTTTTACAAATAACAGTGAGAACAAATCTGTTTCATGTGTTTTTTGTTCTGAATCCGATCACAAGCTAGGAAATTGTAAAACATTTTCAAAAGAAAACTTAAGAGCGTTTACGCCGTTTTGCTCAAAAACTGTACTTTTCAAACCTCTTAATATCTATGAATATTTACTTTACAAATATGTTAATTACTTATATCATTAGGCGATCTTGTCATCAAAATAGTTTGTTGAAAACATTTTTATATTTATGGATATTTTGGAATTTATAACAAGATAATTGAACAGAGGTTTTCATAATTTGACTTTCCGCGTCAACTTCGAAGCTTAAAAATGTGTTTAAATTACTGACAAACCTAAGAACAAAAATTTTATTTAATTTGAAAGATCTTCAGCAAAATAGTTTGTTGAAAACATTTTTAGATTTTGGTTACTAACAAAAACTATAAAAATCCAAACATTTTGAATTTTTAAAGAAATTATAGGTGATAAAATAATTGTTTTCTCTAATATACTTACTATATAAATATGAGATAAAAGCTTTTTACTATAGAAAAAAGTGTTCTTTAAATTATGCGCAAAATTCTTTTTACTAAATTAGCTCTATAATTTTTCTATAAATATTTTAAAACTGCTCTAAAACTACTACAAAACTCTGCGTTCTATTAGTGTCAAATCAGTCCGCCGCGAGGCCTCTGAGAGAGTGGTCACGTCGCTCGACGCTCTACCCGACGATTGTCGAACAATTGCCGTAACTTCGAAGATAGTTCAAATTTATAGCGCGATAAGCAAATCTTAGTACTTTAGTGAATAAATTATTTTATGTTACTTTTGATGAATTGCAACATTTTTAAATTGGACGACCTCCGTGGTCGTGTGGTTAGCACGCCGGGTCGGGCGTCGCGCCGTCTCCGAAGCCCCGGGTTCAATTCGGGTTAATTTAGAGAAGGACTGTTTTTCTAAATTTATTTCGGGTCTAGGTGTTTTTTCTATGTTTATGCATGCATGCATGTCTATGCATTTATCCATTATCTTACTATACTAACGAGTTTCTTAAGAATACTTATCTTGAGTTAGATAATTGGTGAGAGCATAAACAAATTAAAGAGGTTCGATCATTTTTGTATGGAACCTGACATACCTACATGTCCGCCATTTTGAAAAAAACGTGTTTTGGCGGCCAGTGATGAAATACATGTCAATCGACAGAGTATGTGATTACAAACAAAAAGTGTTCTGTGATGAAACCTCTAAGTGATACGGTTTCTGAGATATTTGACTCCAAAAACAGAAAGTTAAGCAAAAAAAAACATTTTTTATTTAGTGATTCGTTTCATTCGGCTTCTAACCTCTGGTGTGAGTGCACGAATGGTTATTTTCCTCACGAGCAGTTTTTTGTTACGTTGTGTTTATTGTTATTGTTATTTGCATTATCATGTCCACCGGTCCACCGGGATCACGGTGTTTGTTTTGTGAACTCGGTTCAGTACAGCCACCTGTATAGAGGGACGCCGTCCTAGGCCGCAGCTAAGAAGCTATGAGCTGACTGATATGTATAATGTATATGTATATATGTATGTTTCGTATTATATATGTCGGAGACATGGCGCTAGCATCGCTTAGAAACGACAAGTATAGTCTATACTTGAGTGTGGTCTGCGCAGCCTATGGTACGCGGAACGTCAACGTCAGTTGGCGCAACAACGGACTGGACACATTTGAACGGTAGCGGCCGGAGAGTACGCACGCGCAGAACTCACTTCGTTTCTAAAATCCATTTGCATCGGCCAACTATTTTTAAATAATTTAATTCTGATGTTAAAATAACATTAAATTGACTGTAAGGAATACGACTGCGTCTTTATTTTGAAGATCCAAGATTAACTGTGTTATCAACGAATCCGAGTTTGCTCGACTGTTCTACCTACAAACAACCTCGCCGCCGACATAAACTTATTTTGTCATTCAAGGAAACCAAATAAATTAAAATAAAATATTTGTTTTTGGAGTCTAATATCTCAGAAACCGTATCACTTAGAGATTTCATCACGGAACACTTTTTGTTTGTAATCACTTACTCTGTCGATTGACATGCGTTTCATCACTGGCCGCCAAAACACGTATTTTTCAAAATGGCGGACATGTAGGTATGCCAAAGAGGTTAGATGCTCTTTTAAACTGGCCCACGGGATGGGTGGGAAATACCATCTATGTGTGTGTTTCTCTCTCCCCTCCTTTGCAAGACACGTAAAACCGTTGGTCCCAGTTTTTGTCACGACTGCTCCGCACCCGTGCCAGTGTGCGCTATGGGCTATGGCCCAATCTCCTCGCCATATCCAGCATCATATCATATATCATAGCAGTGCGACTTTTGTAGACTAATTATTTATTTTGTTAATAAGTGTATTGCTTTTTTAATTTTTTAAAGTATCCTTAGCTATTATTATGGTTTTTAGAATCCTACTTATTAAAGTTTTTCTTCCAATGTATTACAAAGAAATGATTAATTGTATGGGCAGTCAAATAACTTGACCGAGTTTTGACAGCACCTATTTTATTGCTGCATGATGCGCTTTGTGCTTATGTGGCTCATATTTTCTAAGTAATTTTTATACAAAATTTATTTTAAAAGGAGATTAGCAAAATTGGGCTTGGTAATAGACAACATATTATTATTGATATATTCTAAAAAATCGGTCAATTTATTTGACTGCCCATACAATTAATCATTTCTTTGTAAAATATTGGAAGAAAAACTTAAATAAGAAGGATTCTTAAATGTTTCGTATCTCAAACCATCAACAAACTGTCAACTGTCAACGTCATGCAGGGAACAACAGGGACTCCATTTCCACTTAACATCAACATTTGCCGAGCTATGAATAAAAATAAAAAAAATGTGTCGTCGTCAAATCAATTCGTCCAAAATAAATCGTTGAGGAACAGATAGGTATTGATTATAATTTTGTGATATAAGATTAATTACAACATTAATAAAAATACATACAATATAATATTATACTTAGGTACTTATTTCGTGTATCCGTAGTTTAGTCATCTGTTTACGCCCATAGTTAAAAATAAATAAACGAAGGGTGGCACCCCGGGAGTGCCGGCAGAAGTGAAAACTTGAATATTAACGTTGTGCATTTTTGATATTTTGGAATGGTTAGGGAATAATTTTGCACGAATTGCTTCAATTATCAGTATAAAAGTACTATCATTTATGTGGTAGAATACAATATTTATTTATTGTGCTATCGTACACAAACATGACAACTTATTCGCGCAAGCGCCCTGCGCCGCATAAACGAAACAACAGGCATACATTTTCGCCGCGCCGTAGAAAGTGAGGGGGATACTTCCTCTCCTACACCGCGCCGGCTGTCTACTCTCCATCCGTCTTACGATTTTACGTCTTACATTTTCGATCAGGTCACGTGTCTTGATGCGAATTTAACATTTTTTACCCATTACAAAAAAAGTGTACAACGCCGCTAAAAAAGATTGCACTTCAATAATTTCTAAGTATACCGAAAAACTAAATTCGAACGGATCAAAGTAGTGAGTTTGACTATAGTGAGCAGAACTAGCCTACTCTACGCACACACTCACGCGCGCTCACAGCCCGTTTCTGTGTGCGTGATATTTGGACTTAAAAACCTAAACTTAAGGTCTCGCGCTCGGCGTAAACGCTCTTAACAACACGACGTAATTTTGTCCAAAACTCCAGGTTGTGTTTTAACTGTTTAGGTCCAAATCATTCTGTCACATTATGCCGTTTACCTACCAGATGTAAAATTTGTTACAAAAAACACCATTCGCTATTACATTCAAACAATAACTTAACAACAAACTTTACTGAAACGAATGAACAGTCAATTGATGATGTTAATGTTGTAGCAACAACAACAGCAATGAGTTCGCATGAAGAGAGCGATGAAGATAATATTACCACTTGCTTTTCAAATACAAGTAATCAAGTTTTACTGGCTACTGCTCTGGTGAAGGCAGAAGGAACTTCGGGTAAAGATATTACAATTCGAACTCTATTAGACCAAGGATCGCAAGCCTCTTTTATTACTGAGACTACAGTCCAATTACTTGGGCTACAAAAAAGTAAAACTAATAGTACGATTACGGGGGTAGGGGGTGATGGCGGCATATCATTTAAATCAAAGTATGTTGTCTCTGTAAACTTGCAATCACTTCATGACCCAAAGTTTATTTTACGTGTCAAGGCCCACGTGTTGAACAAATTGACATCTTTCCTTCCAGATAGGAAATTAGTCGTTAACCTATGGTCTGGTTTACCAACGATGAAATTAGCTGATAAGGGTTTTAACATACCAAACAAAATTGACATGTTACTTGGAGCTGAAGTTTACTGTCAAATCTTATCCGAAGGTTTTATTAGAGGACCGCCAGGAACACCAATAGCTCAGAACACAAAACTATGCATACCTGCGTCAATAATGAGGAATTTGACCTAAAACAATTTTGGGAGCTAGAATCTGAAAATGGTTTTATGAATAAAAAACAATTTACACCAGAAGAACAACATTGTGAAGAGCTATACCAAAAAACTACGAAACGTGACTCGTCTGGAAGGTATGTAGTTCGATTACCGTTTAGAGAAGTTATACCAAACTGTAGAAGTGACAATTCATTGGAAATAGCATTGAAACGTTTCTTCATGTTAGAAAAACGTTTTGTTAGGTCACCAGATTTAAAGTCACAGTATTCAAATGTAATTTCAGAATATTTGAAACTTGGTTACATGGAGCTGGTCCCGACAGAAGAAATACATAAAACTGAAAGCGTTTATATACCTCATCACGCAGTAATTAGATCAGATAAAGCCACAACAAAATTCAGAGTAGTATACGATGCTTCTTGTCAGGGCAGCTCTGGTTCATCTTTAAATGGCGATTTGATGGTGGGTCCCACTTTACAGCCTGAATTACGTCACACCATCATGCGATGGAGAAACCACCCTATATGTCTTGTAGCGGACATCATAAAGATGTATTTACAGGTGAAGGTTGCCGATGAAGATAAAAACTATCAACGTTTAGTGTGGAGGACTGACCCTGCGAAACATATTCAGCATCTTCGTCTTACACGAGTTACTTTCGGTGTTGCTTCTGCACCATATTTAGCAGTGAAGACTTTGCATCAATTAGCACAGGACGAAGGCCACCATTTTCCACTGGCATCTGAAAGACTCATAAAAGATTACTATATAGATGATATGCTTACTGGCTGTCAAACTGTAACGGAAGGAAAACAAATTATTGAGCAAATGAACAAACTATTGGGAAAAGGAGGGTTCGAACTACAAAAATGGTCAAGCAACAACGAAGAACTACTACGTGAAATAAGCAATAATAATAATATAGCAACAAAAAATAGCATAGAATTAAAAATAGACGAAATGATTAAGATACTAGGACTTACCTGGAACAGAAGAACCGATGATTTTGTGTATTCCGTTCAGCTACCACCAACCTCCGAACCTATAACAAAAAGAAAGGTAATATCGGACATTGCTAAGTTATATGATCCTATGGGATGGATAGCACCTGCAATCGTAAGGGCTAAAATATTCATACAAAGATTATGGCTTGCAGGCTTGACCTGGGATGAGGAATTGCCAGCTAAACTAAGGGATGACTGGCTTACTTACCGTGACAGCCTTACAGAACTCACCAAATTCCGACTTCCACGTTGGACAAACGTCAGCAACAAATGTATAGCTTTAGAACTGCATGGTTTTAGCGACGCATCCAGTGAAGCATTTGCTGCTGTCATTTACCTACGAGTAGTGGATGAAGCCGATGAAGTTCACGTTCACTTAATTTCTTCTAAAACAAGGGTAGCGCCCATTAAACAAGTGTCTATTCCGAGACTGGAACTATGTGGTGCTCTCCTGCTAGCTAAACTTTTACAAGAAGTGTCCGAAGTATTGAACATTTCTAAAAATAACATTCACGCTTGGACAGACTCCACAGTTGTGTTGGCTTGGCTAAGTAGCCATCCGAGCCGCTGGAAAACATTCATAGGCAATCGAGTATCAGAAATTCTCATAATTTTGGACTCAAATCAGTGGTCGCATGTGTCATCAGGTGATAACCCAGCGGATTGTGCATCCCGCGGAGTCAACCCAGCAGAATGTTCAAACCTTCAGCTATGGAAAACGGGGCCCTCTTGGCTAAAACATAAAAATATAGAATATGTTAGAAAAAACTTTCTAGATACAAAATTAGAAGAACGATCCAAAAAGGTTTATCACGTTTTGCAAGTGAGTACGTTTGAACTATGGAACAAGTTTTCATCATTGAAAAAGCTAATTAGAGTGCTAGCATATTGCAGAAGGTTTATTCAAAACACAAAGAAATCTAACGTAGTTTATTCTAATTGGTTAAGCAGCAAAGAACTAAACGATGCTTTACAGATATGTATCAAAGAATGTCAAAAAGTTTCGTTTTTACAAGAAATTAGAAACATTAAAGATAAGGGAACAGTTAATAAGAAAAGCAAACTTACCTCACTTAATCCATTTTTGGATAGCGCTGGAATATTGAGAGTTGGTGGTCGTTTAGAAGAAGCAAGTATAAGCTATGACGCTAAACACCCGATGATATTACCTTTAAGATCCCACCTATCCGATCTTGTCATAGCAGACTCACATTTTCAAACCTTGCACGGAGGACCACAACTGATGATCAATTACTTACGTTCTAGATACTGTATTATAAATGCAAAAAATCACATAAGATTTTTTGTGCGCAAATGTGTAGTGTGCGTACGTCATGCAGCTCGTACAAGAGAACAACTCATGGGACAATTACCTCTACCAAGGGTAACACCGATCAGACCATTTATTCAAACTGGCGTCGATTACGCTGGACCAATTCAGATGAGAGTATCTAGAGGAAGAGGCCAACGTGCTTATAAAGGGTATATTTGTTTGTTTGTGTGCATGGCAACAAAAGCAGTACACCTAGAAGCTGTCAGCGATCTAACAGCACAAGGCTTTCTCTCCGCGTTTAAACGATTTGTATCCAGACGGGGACATTGCACCGACCTTTTCAGTGACAACGGCACCAACTTTGTGGGTGCCGCTCGTGAACTTAAAACATTAGTAACTAAAGAACAATCAAATTTAACGATGGAAATTGCCGAGTGTTTGGCAAGCAACGGTACCACTTGGCACTTTATTCCACCGCATGCTCCACACTTCGGTGGACTTTGGGAAGCGGGGATAAAGTCAACCAAACATCACATGAGACGAGTCATAGGCAACGCTACACTAACTTTTGAAGAGATTACAACTTTGTTATGTCAAATCGAAGCCTGTCTTAACTCCAGACCGTTGTGTCGCGTTAATTTAAGTGCAGAAGACCCTCTTTCCCTTACTCCAGGACATTTTTTAGTAGGAGAACCACTAATAATTATACCTGGCAACAATTATGAAAGTTCAAACATTTCCAGCCTCAAGCGATGGCAATTGACTCAAAAAATGCTGCAAGACTTTTGGAGACGGTGGTCTCGCGAATATTTAACGCAATTTTTACATCGCTATCAATGGTCAATTAGAACTACTGAACCTAACATCGGTGATGTTGTTTTAGTAAAGGAGGACGGCCTACCTCCCGCGAGGTGGCTCTTAGGAATCATTGCCGAAAAACACCCAGGTTTGGACAATATTACTAGAGTTGTGAGTATTAAATGTAAGGGCGTAATTATAAAACGACCAATTGCAAAAATATGTTTGCTGCCTGCTACAGATTGAGCTAAGTCCATCAAAGTAATGTTGTTATAGTTTCAATCTAAGGTAACAAAATCTGTAATGCTTATGTTTATGTGTTAATTTAAGGTATTTGTTTTTTTTATTTTGTAAATCGAAATGAGTTATTTTATTTGTTTTTACTTTTGATGTTCTTAAGTTGTTCCTAATCGCCTTGATCAAACTAGTCCTATTTTTTTTTTAAACGAATACAGTCCACTACAGCTTTGATGAAGTTAGATCACGGTGGGCGGGAACGATGGACATTCTGTCCATGGTGGGCGGAATGTATAACGCACGTCATACGTTACGAAATGATGACATTGCTATATTTTGTTATAATATTAATATAATTAATATTAATATAGATTTAATGTTTATTTTTAAATAGCATAATTATTACTTTAACCTTTTTAACTATACACCAAATTTATATTTATTTTTGTTCAAAACATAAGTTTAGTTACCTGTCACATCAATAGATGGCGCTGTGCGGCGCAATCCTGCATCGCGCTATGGTTTCGTTTTAACGATGCTTATAACTACTACATATATTTTTTAATAAATTTGTACTCATATTGAAACCTGCAGTTTTATTCAGGCACGTTAGTGAAGAGTGATTCTACGTCGAAACTGACCATCAACTCGTTGTGCTTAACCCTGTTTTGGCGCAGAATGTCCACGAAATGACGGGAGTCCTTTACGTACGACGACGTTTGTCCTACCAATGGTTGCAATACGCTCGCTACGTGCTTCGCTAGTTCATATGTCGGTGAGCCTATCTGGCTCACAATCGGTCTCAAGGGGACGTTTTGTTTATGAACTTTTGGTAGACCATAAAGTTTAGGCGGTTGAACGTTTCTAGAACGTAGTAAATATTTAAGTGTTTCGTCGCCTAAAGAATCACCGCATTCCTTTATTAGTGCTTGAGTGCTTCGATTCGTTCTAGCCGTGGGATTGTAATTCACTTTCTTGTATGTCTTTTCATCACTAAGTAGATTTAGAATTTTATTATTGTACTCAGCAATGTTCATTATAACAGTCGCATTGCCCTTATCCGCTTTTAGTACTATTATATTTTTGTTCTTCCGAAGGTCGTTTAATGCAGCCGATTCGGAAGAGGTGATGTTCGGACTAGGTACCTTTGCATGGCATAACGCGACGGCAATGTCTTGCCTCAAAATGTCCGCATCGTCTGATGGTATATTGTTACGTCGTATACCCTCCTCAACCGACCCAATCACCTCCTCAAAGGGAATACGTCTAGGTGTAATAGCGAAATTCATTCCTCTCTCTAGGACTGTAAACGCAGAAACTGTCGCGTGTCTGGAACCCAGTGATTAGTCTTCTTAAAAACTGCAAAAACATCAAAAAAGTCGTTTCGCGTCCTGATAATGTGAGTGTAGTGTGTCGTGAGAAATTCGAGTGAATAGTGACTTAGAAATCAGTGGTACGGGCATCGAGCGCAAAAAACGACTAAGGAAGAGGGTAGATCGTTTTGTCTGCTCATAAAAAACTCACCCGCATTAACTTCAGTAATTCCGTGATCATGGCGCATGCAACTGCGCCGAAATATCGGATACTCATAAATAATAAACATGGTAAGAATCCCGTTAATAATTACTCAATTTATTAATGTATTATTATCAAAATGTTTACCTAACCTACCTTTTATATTCTATTATTATTGATTGATGTTTTATTGTTTTTTTTTCTATTTTTGATTGTGATACTGTATTACTTATTAATGTTATTGTTCACTTTGTATTAAAAACTACAATTTTAAAAATTTCTACACTGTATGAGAACGGTAGAATATGAGGCATTCAGATCTATATAAGAAATAAATGGATTTGAATTTGAATGACGAATTTTGGTGAATTTGACGACCTCCTTGGTCGAGTGGTATGTACACCGGTTTTCATGGTGTTGCCATCTCTGAGGTCCCGGGTTCGATCCCCAGTCGGGTCAATTTAGAAATTATTGTTTTTCTAAATTGTCTCGGGTCTAGGTGTTTTCTATGTATAATAAGTATGTATTTAAGTATTTTTAATACTTATATGTTTATCCGTTGTCTAGTAACCATTTATCGAGTTTCATAACGAAGCTTCTCTTGGGCTAGATAATTGGTGTAAGTGTAGGAAAGTTTATTTATTTATTTATTTATTTAATGATGAAGGCCGGAGGAAGTGTACTTTAACCGAAGTTCTCAACCACCGAGGAACTGTAAGTTACGACAGTAAGTTGCCATCTCAGCGGTTCAAACAAAATAAAAAGTTCATTTCTATTGTATATTTCTCTATGACAGGTAACGATTAAAGGAGCAATTGGAATTAGAGTATAATAAAATACGGAATAGCTAGTGGAGCATGAAATAGGCAATTTTGAAGCGATGGTCCATTGGAAATCTATGGAAATTACTGTTAATCAGCGTAGGCGGCCAGCCGTGATGGATAGGACCCTAGTTAATCCCTTGGCTACATCGCTTTGAGGCTACAATTCGCAAATTGTTGGTTCGAGATTATACGAGATATAGGGATAGTGGTATTCTCTATGAATTTATTAGCAGTGTCTGGCTTACCGGTAATTGCTACTGTACAAGCAGCGTCCAATATGATTAGTGGCAGGACTTGTTTTACTAGCTCTATCACCATCGTATCCATCCTATTAAAAAAAATTGCCTGTCCCAGGTTGAATTTTTAGTGGGGGTATATATACCTCCAAAAGATGAAATAGTCTACCAGCCCCCGTTTTCCCTCTCGTTTCCTATGTTATGGGGTTCTTAAAGCGAGACGTGAAGAGGCTCCTTATGGCCCGGCAGAGAGAGAGTGACTGATGCTGCGTTGTTTTCACGCTTCACCAGTTGTTTTCACGCTTTACCAGTAGTCTTCGCATCTGGACATCATTTCAACTTAACATCAGGTGGAGTGGAGTCAGTTGCCGCGCTAAATATAACAAAATACTTTGTTCCGACGCGGTTTTTGTCTCGCTACCACCATATCATCTAATTCTGTCGTCATATTAGCAATGTTATTAAAACATTGCGTTTAAATAGCTTACGGAGCTTGAGAATACCGGTTTCAAGTGCGTTAGCTTCATACTCTTATAGTGCTTAATGTCTTGATTTAATTACCTCTATTTATTTGACTGAATTAAAAATGTTAACACTGCTGGTGTTAAAATTAATTCTAATACTATTTGTAATGCTGGTGTTAACTTTAATTCTACTACTATTTGAATGTCTTTTGCGGCCCTTCTTGTAAGATATTTCAGACTAAAATAAGCAGCCTTGTACTGCATTTACCTGTAAATCTTAATTTTTGTTAGCCTTGCATGTGTGTACATAAACTTGTAAAAAAGTAAGGTTAGCATTTCATGAATACAAAGATATTATTTACTTTTGCTTTGCTTAGACTAACTTAAAGTAACGACTAACACCCTACATTCATAAAGATACATTGAACGCGAAAATATTAAACGAAATGGTGGTCTAGCTTTTTAGTACTTTCAAAGAGCATACTGAATATTAAAGCGCATGTGAACTGGTATCTGCAGAGGTGGGTTTTGATTGGACTATGAATAGTTTAGTTATGCATGCCACGCCACCAGGACCATGATGCACCACGTGTAATGCAGTGAATTTGTAAAGATGCCACGCTGTTCTACGTGACTGTCTTTAAAATATTTAATTTACTATATAAACTTCACAAGAAAATGTAAAATGAATGGTGCTGAATACATAAGAGGATATACGCAGGAAAGATTTCTCTTTTTTTAACAATTTAAATGGGCGTAAAGTTGGTCAATATCTCTATATGTGATGAAAGCGACGATACCATCGAAGACATCATGCCTGTTCTAGTACTGGTTCGCTTTTGTCTTGTAGACTCTTTCCATCATCAGAAGTCAATTCAATTTCTTGTTTGATGACTCTCGCTATGACTTAGCCAGTGTCTAGTTTTTTCATCAGAAGTCCTTCAAATACCTATGTGTGATAATTACATCCCAATAAAGCAATTCAATTGAAGTTGGAGGTGATATCAGAGAATAGGTTGTCAACCAAAACAAATAATTTGAAAATATCGAAAGTAAAAATGACATCGTTCATCACGTAAAATTGTTTCTATCATTACCCATTTTTATGTTTGACCTAATCACGAATTTCTCGATGACTCAATGGACGAAACATAATAGTGAATTACTACAAACTACTACTTCCAACTTCCTATACAATTTCTATCTATTTCTATCGTTTTGATAGGTGTAGTCTCTATTAACTAACCAGTCAAACAGAAAACAGAATTGTGTGAACGGAAATGCCATGGACGAAACATAATAGTGAATTACTACAAACTACTACTTCCAACTTCCTATACAATTTCTATCTATTTCTATCGTTTTGATAGGTGTAGTCTCTATTAACTAACCAGTCAAACAGAAAACAGAATTGTGTGAACGGAAATGCCATGGACGAAACATAATAGTGAATTACTACAAACTACTACTTCCAACTTCCTATACAATTTCTATCTATTTCTATCGTTTTGATAGGTGTAGTCTCTATTAACTAACCAGTCAAACAGAAAACAGAATTGTGTGAACGGAAATGCCATGGACGAAACATAATAGTGAATTACTACAAACTACTACTTCCAACTTCCTATACAATTTCTATCTATTTCTATCGTTTTGATAGGTGTAGTCTCTATTAACTAACCAGTCAAACAGAAAACAGAATTGTGTGAACGGAAATGCCATGGACGAAACATAATAGTGAATTACTACAAACTACTACTTCCAACTTCCTATACAATTTCTATCTATTTCTATCGTTTTGATAGGTGTAGTCTCTATTAACTAACCAGTCAAACAGAAAACAGAATTGTGTGAACGGAAATGCCATGGACGAAACATAATAGTGAATTACTACAAACTACTACTTCCAACTTCCTATACAATTTCTATCTATTTCTATCGTTTTGATAGGTGTAGTCTCTATTAACTAACCAGTCAAACAGAAAACAGAATTGTGTGAACGGAAATGCCATGGACGAAACATAATAGTGAATTACTACAAACTACTACTTCCAACTTCCTATACAATTTCTATCTATTTCTATCGTTTTGATAGGTGTAGTCTCTATTAACTAACCAGTCAAACAGAAAACAGAATTGTGTGAACGGAAATGCCATGGACGAAACATAATAGTGAATTACTACAAACTACTACTTCCAACTTCCTATACAATTTCTATCTATTTCTATCGTTTTGATAGGTGTAGTCTCTATTAACTAACCAGTCAAACAGAAAACAGAATTGTGTGAACGGAAATGCCATGGACGAAACATAATAGTGAATTACTACAAACTACTACTTCCAACTTCCTATACAATTTCTATCTATTTCTATCGTTTTGATAGGTGTAGTCTCTATTAACTAACCAGTCAAACAGAAAACAGAATTGTGTGAACGGAAATGCCATGGACGAAACATAATAGTGAATTACTACAAACTACTACTTCCAACTTCCTATACAATTTCTATCTATTTCTATCGTTTTGATAGGTGTAGTCTCTATTAACTAACCAGTCAAACAGAAAACAGAATTGTGTGAACGGAAATGCCATGGACGAAACATAATAGTGAATTACTACAAACTACTACTTCCAACTTCCTATACAATTTCTATCTATTTCTATCGTTTTGATAGGTGTAGTCTCTATTAACTAACCAGTCAAACAGAAAACAGAATTGTGTGAACGGAAATGCCATGGACGAAACATAATAGTGAATTACTACAAACTACTACTTCCAACTTCCTATACAATTTCTATCTATTTCTATCGTTTTGATAGGTGTAGTCTCTATTAACTAACCAGTCAAACAGAAAACAGAATTGTGTGAACGGAAATGCCATGGACGAAACATAATAGTGAATTACTACAAACTACTACTTCCAACTTCCTATACAATTTCTATCTATTTCTATCGTTTTGATAGGTGTAGTCTCTATTAACTAACCAGTCAAACAGAAAACAGAATTGTGTGAACGGAAATGCCATGGACGAAACATAATAGTGAATTACTACAAACTACTACTTCCAACTTCCTATACAATTTCTATCTATTTCTATCGTTTTGATAGGTGTAGTCTCTATTAACTAACCAGTCAAACAGAAAACAGAATTGTGTGAACGGAAATGCCATGGACGAAACATAATAGTGAATTACTACAAACTACTACTTCCAACTTCCTATACAATTTCTATCTATTTCTATCGTTTTGATAGGTGTAGTCTCTATTAACTAACCAGTCAAACAGAAAACAGAATTGTGTGAACGGAAATGCCATGGACGAAACATAATAGTGAATTACTACAAACTACTACTTCCAACTTCCTATACAATTTCTATCTATTTCTATCGTTTTGATAGGTGTAGTCTCTATTAACTAACCAGTCAAACAGAAAACAGAATTGTGTGAACGGAAATGCCATGGACGAAACATAATAGTGAATTACTACAAACTACTACTTCCAACTTCCTATACAATTTCTATCTATTTCTATCGTTTTGATAGGTGTAGTCTCTATTAACTAACCAGTCAAACAGAAAACAGAATTGTGTGAACGGAAATGCCATGGACGAAACATAATAGTGAATTACTACAAACTACTACTTCCAACTTCCTATACAATTTCTATCTATTTCTATCGTTTTGATAGGTGTAGTCTCTATTAACTAACCAGTCAAACAGAAAACAGAATTGTGTGAACGGAAATGCCATGGACGAAACATAATAGTGAATTACTACAAACTACTACTTCCAACTTCCTATACAATTTCTATCTATTTCTATCGTTTTGATAGGTGTAGTCTCTATTAACTAACCAGTCAAACAGAAAACAGAATTGTGTGAACGGAAATGCCATGGACGAAACATAATAGTGAATTACTACAAACTACTACTTCCAACTTCCTATACAATTTCTATCTATTTCTATCGTTTTGATAGGTGTAGTCTCTATTAACTAACCAGTCAAACAGAAAACAGAATTGTGTGAACGGAAATGCCATGGACGAAACATAATAGTGAATTACTACTAACTACTACTATACTAACTATTCCCAACTTCCTCTACAATTTCTATCGTTTTGATAGGTGTAGTCTCTATTGACTAACCAGTAAACCAGTAACCAGGAAACGGAAATGCAATAAAATATGAAATATTTAACTACTCTTTTATTCTGGTACACTGCTTGCTCGAATAGGTATGCTACCTTTTTCGCTTTGTAGTAACTCCCATTTTGTATTGTCCTTCCTGTGAAATATCAGTTTTATGTTAAAATTCATTGTTAGCATGACAGGCACAGATCACGACTTGGTCTGACGATCGATGCTCGTTTGCTAGTTCTCGCACGCTGTGGACGTAAATAAAAGTCACGTGCTTTGTACAATAATTCGTGCTGCTTGCTAGTACAGAAAGTTCAAGGAAATGTAATTTGTTTGGCTCGATGTATTTAATGCGTCTATTTCATAATCATTATCATAGCTTCTACTTCATGTGCAATGGTTGTGGCAGTTTGAACTTTGGACACTGCAGCGTTGAAAAATCTTGGGGTGATTTGCGCAAGTACTCTTTTGAGCTAGAATCCTATCTCAAAGGTGCTAGGATTCTTTGCTTCTTCCTGCAACCTTTTTTCAACACTTTATCTTTTTTCAAACCACATACTCCAGTTTTCTTCATTGATGATATTACTAGTTGTTCCTAACAATTAATATTACGGTCCAAAATCTCAAAATTGATTGTGCTATTTCTAGGTAAGAGGCTATTTAGTATTGTATGTAGAAATAGCTTTCTTCGATCTTACTTTCAGATACTCTCGTTACGACATAAAAAATATTGTGCTTAATTTTGGAAGTCGTAGGACTTAGTTCTTTTTTATATATCACAAAACGAGCAAGCAACTAAGCAACCTTGCTCGTTTTGTGACATAAAAACGATCCACTATCTTCCTAAGTCGTATTCTCATTATTACTTTAAAGCTGTAGTGGCACATCATGAATTATGCTAAGGTCGAAAGACTTGATTAAGATAGTAGTAGTATCGGCCAGGTGAACCAAAAAACTAATCCTATCATTTCCAAAATTGAGCACAATATTTTTGTGTCCTAACGAGCAAATATGTACATCTTCTAGATCTGTTGCTGGTCTACCACTAGCTACCAAAGAGCCGGTCAGTGTTTAGTGAAAAGTACTTTCACTACACACTGTACAATGATATATTTTTTATTCTGAAGGTATTAGCAACAAAGCAGAAACCTAAGTGGTAATCGGTTGAAGCGGTCAGTCGTGTTTAAATATAGTTCTCCGCTGAGTGCAATAAAAGTTTTGTTGCACTGAAATAAAATATTGGGGTGGCCTCGGCGAGCGGCAGATGCGACTATAGCCTTGAATCGAGTGCGTGTTGGCGCGGGAGTCGCGGCTCGCGGGACTGGTTACGTCGACATTTTATAAACATTGTATAGTAAATCAAATTTAATTATAATCAAGTTTGTTACAAATTTGGAAATCGGGAAGTGTTGAAAGGAATCCACGAGTGGCATTTTAAATCTTGTTGTTGTTGAAAGAGTAAATAAAATGCAATGAAGACACAATATTGTAGACAGCTCTCGTGTGCGTGCTGCGTGCATCTGTTGGGCGCAAGAGGCAGGCAACAGCAATATCTGACTTGTATAATTTTTCTTGTGATGGGCAAATATATAGAGCTGGCCTTGCCATACTTAAAAATCTCCACATTTACCTATTACGTTGATAGTGCCGAAACTTTAGGATGTCATATATTCCTCGCGATATTATTGGGATAGTACTGCGGGTTTTAGTGGGTATAACTCTCTTGCACACTGTAAATTCTTCTGAGTTGGGCGACTTGCGGAGGCAGAGCCCCTCATAACTCGGGTTATTGTACATTTGCCACAAAGTTAACGTATTAGCGTTAGTGTTTGTAGCATTGTTGTGTTCCGGCAGCTAGAGATAAGATAGCCAGTGCCTCACTAGTTGAGGATCCCGGGTGAAGTGCGCTCCCATCATTGGCCTTATCATCACTTAACATCAGGTGAGATCAAGGCATTGTGCTTACACGTTAATATAAAAAAATATATATTAAATTAAAGTATATTAAATTCGTCACTCAAAAAAGTATGTGTAAACTTGCCCCACTTCTGTTTTTATGAAGTAATGTCATATTTTAATTTGGACCTGTGAAATGCATGTGACAAAACTTTCAATGTATGGAGTGGAAAAATGTGGCGAACCTACTTTGTGGCAAATGTATAACCCCATAACTCGCCGGACGCGTGTATGCAGTATACCTAACGCATTTTCCGCATGGTAAAAAAGGATCGTATGTAGAAAGTAACCAACCGCTCTAAAAAATTTTCCAAGCTATTTATAACAAGTGTCTCAGTGAATACACTTTTTCATTTTAAAATAAAACAAATATTTTTTGAGATAGTTGTGATTTTTTTTATTGCTTTGTTAAGAAGACATATTCCGATTAAGTATGGAATAAAATATCCGTCCCCCACGACTTTGATGTCACATCAGAGTCGTGGGGGACGGATATTTTATGCCAGGCCATTACTCTTTTCATGAAATTTTCCATGAGTCTTTCACAGAGATGTGGCTGTATCTCACCGATGACGCGTTGGATTTCGGATTTGAGCTCAGTCATTGTTTCTGATTTATTCGCATAGACCCGAGATTTCACGAAACCCTAAAGAAAGAAATCGCACGGCGTTAAATCGTGTGATCTTGGTGGTCAGTTGACATCAGAATTTCTTGAGATAATTTGTTCTGGAAATCGTTGGCCTGTCATCAGAGTCGTGGGGCCATTTGAAGGATTTTTTATTCAATACTTAATCGGAACATGTCTTCTTTACAATAAAAAAATCACAACTGTCTCAAAAAAAAACGTGTTTTATTTTAAAATGAAAAAGTGCATTCTTACTGAGACACCCTTTATAAACAAATTGTCAGTTAGAGATAAAGTACCCACTGCCTGATCGTTTGAGGAGTCCCGGAGAAGTGCACTTCCATGTTCAGTAAGTGCCGACAAGGCGGGAGAGTCTGGTCGGCACTTAGTATTGGATGCGATGGATATTAAGCGCGTTGGGAAATAGCTAAATTAAAATTCCTTTAAATCCTCTCGTGGAAGGCACGTTACAATATCAGTTGTTATCAGCCTTCATGAGGGTAGTATCAGGGTGTGCCTAGTGCAAATTTTATTCTCCATTCGATCAAGTGTACGAAAAGGACAATTTCTGTGGCAAAATTGCAATTCCCACGTTTGTCACAAGTTGACCTTCTATCGAATCGAATACGTAATTTAAACGATAGGTCTAATATTATTTATTTGCTAATTAAATATTATTCTATGAAGGGACGTCTATTAATTTGTTAGTTCCTTAAACGGACGTGGTGCTGTATCAATTTCCATACAATAATCCTGTTTACCCTAACATGTATGTGTTTTTTTGTGTGTACAATAAAGTATTTTATTCTTTTCTATTCTATTCAAGTTAGCTCGAGGATTGTTCGTCCTCAGCCCACGGGAGTGCCATTTTTTTTTAAAGTAGTGCAGCAAATGATTCCACTCCTCCGAATTTTTAAGTGAAAATGGAGTTCAGACGCGAAAACAACTAGTGCAGCATGAAAACTACGCAGCAACCCTCACTCTGCCAGCCCACACGGTGCCTCTTTACGCCTCTATTGGAGTTGGAGGACCCCATGTCATAGGAAGGAGGGAAAACGTTTTCGTTAACGTGAGTGAGCAATGGCCAATTAAACTCGCGCTAGTCACTCAGGTTAATGTCACCTCATGTGAGAATGCCGGAGTCCCGCAATGAGACGTTAATAGGCTGATGACGAATGATGACGAATCAACATCTAATCATAGCTTAATTTCTCGATATAAGACCTTATCCACAAATCATAACCTTGTTATTGAAATAGCAGTCGCACGCGCCTTGTGCCGTTGCATAAACGCATGTTATCACGATGCGCGTCTATTTATATCCTTCGCGACCGTCGCATTGACGCCCGTGTCGTGTCGTGCGGTTTGTTTATACGATGCAACGAGAAAAATAGTTAATATTCAGTAAAACGTGTGGCAACTGGCTATAGAGCGTCGATCAACTATTGTGTATGTGTTTTATGAAGAGTAATGGCCGACGTCCATCGCTTATGTATTACTCGTACTAATTTGAGCGTTCTTAACCTACCTACTGGATGAGGACCTCAATGGCGGATCAACGCGCCCGGTTGCTAGTGGCCCAACTTCTAACTCGAAAATTAAATTCAGCTGTTCCATACAAAACATCAATATTCATTCGACCAAAATGTATGGAACAGCTGAATTTTATTTTCGAGTTAGGGAGTTGGTCCAATAGCAAGAGTTGTTCGCTTGTATCACGGCACGGGGGAGTCGTGCATCTCAGAAGTTTTGGACGGTGAAAAAAAAAGTCAACCTGTATAGTTGTTTTAGCAGTCGGGTTTTTTGTTTTATTTTTTTAAATCTCAAATCCACGCCTAAAGTTCTTGTATTATATAATAATACCTACCTATGTACTTATATTGTCAGCTATCCATGTAAAACGGTAATCTAATCCGAAATTGTTTTAAATGTACTCGTTGTCTGTAAGGCGCCAGTTTTTGCATCATTCTGTCCGTCTGTCTGTCCAGTGTCAGGTTTCATCTGTTGTGTTTTCGGTCTAGTAGTCAAGAGGGTCCGGTTCTGAACAGTGTGAAATACGAAGCCTAAATACCTTGTCTGGAACTAGACATCCCACCTGTGAGCTGCGTAGTTTAACTTTTGGGGTTGAGAGTTATTTTTTTCGGTTACAAAATATTATTAGTGGAGAGAAAATATATTACGTATATACAACTATTTACAATAAAAACTATGGAAAGTTGTGCCCAGATGATTCATCAACCATCAGATCATTCTATATCCCCATGCTGAGGCATGAGGCTTCCCTATGGATGCATACCCCACATAAACCACCACGCGGGCCCAGTGCGGTGTGGTTTTAAGACTGCTAATGCAGCCGGGACCAATGGCTTTATGCTTCCGAAGCACGAATATTATAGATGATCTTGTGATATTAAATATACAGAGGGGATTGTGGGATAACCACCAGCATTGGGAGATGGGGAAGACTTTGGAGCAGGCCTTTGCACAGCAGTAGGACAAAAAAACTGACTAAAAAAATATAACGGTTCACATTTTTATCACCGTCCAAACCTGCACTGACTCCCGTAATACAAACGAACAACTCTTACTATATTGGACCAACTATACATTTTGGTCGAATGAATGTTGATGTTTTGTATGGAACAGCTGAATTTTATTTTCGAGTTAGGGACTTGGTCCAATACTAAGAGTTGTTCGTTTGTATCACGGGAGTCATCTCAGGTTTTGACGGTGCGGTGATAAAAAAGTCAACCGATATGTACAATTTTTATTTTCTTAATTTTATTATTTTTCGCCCAAGGTTGCCTGGAAGAGATTGCTTGTTAGCAATCATCATCATCATCATCAGCTCATTTTATGTCCCCACTGCTGGGGCACGAGCCTTCCCTATGGATGGATAGGGAGAACGGGCCATAAACCACCACGCGGGCCCAGTGCGGATTGGTGATTGTTAACGACTGCTACTGCAGCCGGAACCAACGGCCTTCCGAAGCACGGAGGAGCTCGAGATAATAAAGTTTTGGTCACCCATCCGATGACCGGCCTTTGCGAAAGTTGCTTAACTTCAGCACTCGCAGACCGGGCGCGTTAGCCACTGCGCCATCGAGCTCCTCACAATAAGCAATAAGGCCGCCTATTTTGTACTATATCTTTTCATCAATTTGTCTGTATCTGTATTGTTTGTGTGCAAATAAAGTTTATTATTATTATTATACTGATATGGCTTTTGAGCAAAACTTGAGAGTTATAGGTATGGATGGACTCATTTGTCTGAAAAGAAATGTTTTTTGTTTAAATTTTTTTATTTTATTTATACTGACGTCTCTGCTAAATTTGGAGACTCCTGACTAAGGATTTTTGTGCAAGTGCCAGATGAAACGAGGTTTATTTTGAAACAGATAATCACTGAATGCATTATGTTATTGCATATTCTATTTTAAACCTTGAGTGTTTTCATAACACACAGGTTACATAGTAGTTCTGGTCGTCAATCCTTATCTTGCATAGATAAGTATGATTGTGGTTTATCAGAAATTCGTGACGCCACTTGAGTATATAAGAAATTGAACTTTACGTGTAAGGAAATAAAGTGTACAGTTGAAACGTTTGGTCCTGTGTACATAAACAGTTGTGACCTTCACGCGTTGCCTCCAAGAGCATGTTCTGTTTTATTTATAATTGATAGCGTTAGCTTATATAATAAATAATAAAGTTAGCAGCAATAATTCAAATGGGTTTCGCTGTTTGTTCTATTTCAGTGATTAGCGGCTAAGCTAATTGTCTAATAGATATGTGAAATAGATTCGCTAGACAAAACCACATGTGATCTAGTGGTTAGACTTACCGGCCTTATGCCCAAAGGTCGCAGCTTCGATTCCCGGCGTACACTACATACCTACTATTATTGTACTCTGTTTGATTTAGCCGTTACCGTTACCCATCAACAATGTTGTGATGACTTGATGTCAGTGATGGAAGCATTACCCAGCAGTGGGACAGTTAGTTATATACTATTTACTTTACTCTGTTTTGGTTTATTTATTTATTTATTTATTTAATCTTTATTGCACAATAAAATAAAATTAATGGTAGATAATGGTAATGCTAAATGGCATTCTCTATCGGTCGACCTAAGGGCTAGGCAGAAAAATTGGTAAGCAGTGCGACAAAGAACGTAAATAAAATATATCTATATTATTATTAAAATGTTGCAGAAACGGGAACATGAGCCTAAAAAATTAAAAATGCTGCCGAAAGTCACTATTCCACGCGGACGAAGTCGCGAGCACAGCTAGTATTACATAGAATTGAAACATACATATTAAGTCTATTAAATTAAATGATAATAATATAATATACATACTATATAAAAAAAAAAAAAAAAATAAACTACATAAACATACTTAAATATAACTGAAGAAAAGATGATGGGAATCTCTTACGTGGGTGTTGATTCCTGTAGAAACAGTTTATACACCATTGTTTTAAAGACCAATTTACTTGGAGCTTGTCTGACTTTTTTGGGGAGAGCGTTCGCGTTCCATAATAGAATGGCCTGAACCGTGAAGGAATTTGCAACGAATCCTGTATGATGCAAAGGAGTGGCGAGAAAATGATTATTTGATGAGCGAAGTTGGCGGGCATGAGTTAAGCCAAGGAAACTGAAACTACATTTTAAGTAAGAAGGAGAATTAGGATCATTTAGAATAGAAAATAGAGTTGTTAGAATTCTGGACTTACGACGTTGCGGGATGGTCAGCCATTTAAACTGAAGACGATAGGAAGATATACAATCTTCCAGGGAAGTAGTAATTTTTATAATAAACGATAGCATCGGAACTAATAGACGTAGAGTAATAAATTTCCCCTTGTGTTGTAGAATAGATGAAATACTAGTAATACGGTGCAAATAAAACATAAGGTGAGATGGGGTAAGACTAACATAGTTTTATGCCAGTCAGTGTAGATTGGATTTCATTGCTAAATTGTTTATTCTACCTTTGAACTAAAGATGACACTGATAGAAAGAGATCATAATTTTCCATATAAATGTGAATATATTTCTGTTAATGTGTCCAAAACGGTTATAATAAACAAAATAGTTGTTAAGTAAAACTGTTAGTCTTCCCCCATCAAAAGGGGCAAGACTAACAGTAACGAATTTTCTTTCAAAATATAGACCTTTGTTGTGATTGAATAAAAATAATAAAAGCAAAATTTACAAAAAATATAATTTTAACTCTATCACAAAGGAAAATGATTCAATTTGGTACAAAAACTTTGTTTATAATGATTTGGGGTAAGACTAACATATAAACGGAAGCAGAGGTAAAGAACCTTTAAAGTGTCATTGACAAGATATTTCTAGTTTTCAATTTTCATTATTAGATATAAAAAATTAGACAGAGTTAAGTGTAAATAGAAGAAAATTTTATTGAATGAACACGTTATTGCAAAAGAAACATATTTCTTTAAAGTAGGTATTTTGTTTTTGCTTATACCACCACGGATTACAAGCCTTTTTACGCGAGTTTTCTACTGCTTGTGGCTTTTTGACGGATAAACAGTGGCGTTTCTTAAACGCCAAAAACCAATCTTCCCCCGGAATGCCATTTTTAAATGGATTCTTTATATTATTTTTAACGACATATTGTCCAACAAGCTCCAATATTTCCTGTCGCGTTAGCCCAAATCCATATTTTTCCATTTCGTGTAAATTCATTGCCAATTTCCTTTCTAGCTGTTCAGGAATAACAGTACTTCTGCCTAAAGAATTAGATTTTAATCCATATCTATCGTGGACTCGGGCTACTATTGTTGGTCGTGGAATTTTATATGTCAAAGAGGCCCTGTAAGCCGATATTTCACCTTTTTTTACTTTATCAACAGCTTCCAG
This sequence comes from Eudonia lacustrata, assembly GCA_947562085.1. Taxonomy (NCBI): domain Eukaryota; kingdom Metazoa; phylum Arthropoda; class Insecta; order Lepidoptera; family Crambidae; genus Eudonia; species Eudonia lacustrata. Next base: position 15,259,079 of record OX387329.1, read on the forward strand.
CAATTGATCTTTGTTATAGAAAGCTGCCTTATTAGTTTTTCGTACATAATTTCGAACCATGTTGCATGACTGTAATAAATAAAAAAAGTATACATAATTGATATTGTAGGAATGACAAAAAAGGTATTTTATTAGGAACAAAAATACCTCAACTAAAATGTTTATCACATCTGACTTGGGGGAAGACTAACATACGATAGACTTGCCCCGATAAAACTAATAGCCTTACCCCACTTTAATATTTCTAGATTATGTTTTTGTATAGCTGAATATTACAAAAATCCCTCTGTTTAACGTTCAATTGATACAATAAACAAAATTCTCTAATATAATTTAAGCTACTTACGATCAGAACGATCAGATCACTTTTATTGTAACACTTTTACTCGAAAAATTTAATAAAAACGACGACACAACAATCAACGGTTATTTTTTACACACCTGTCAAAATTTTACGTCGTTATGTTGGCAAAACTGACAAGTATCAGCGACATCTACACGTTAAATTGAGACCTTTTACATGTTAACTGTTTTATAGACATAGAGAACTAGACAAGAAAGCTATACTTAACGAGATATAATAAATTGTTAGTCTTTCCCCGGTGATAGCGTTACCCCACCTCACCTTACTTTAATGACTTTTCTTAATGATATTTTAAAATAATTGAAAAAGACGTGAAAAATTACATGTTTTTTTACTTAAATCAATCCTTCAAAATGTATGCGACCCGTGTATGTTTGCTACTACTAGTAATAGGTAATCTTGTTAGCTATCGAATGATATCAAATATTTGCTTATCAGTGTAGCTGCCCATATTATCACTTTTTTTTAAAAGAAAGAGGTCAATACTAAAAAGAAAAACTTCAATTCTTGTAATTTGGCGAGAGGCGGGTCAGACCCCTGCTTTGAGGTATTTTTATCGATAAAATTATCCATAGATCACGCTCTTAAAGTTAAATTACTACTTCCCGGGACAGATTGTATTGTCGTATTTGTGTAAACCAAAAATAAAGCGTATAAAGTGGTTTGTGGTAGGACTTTTTAAAAGTCCGAATGGCGAGCTACCACCAACTTATCTAGTCTGTTGCCTCGTCATAACCACAATGCCACTAGCTTTTTTGTGGTGGTCAGTTCTTTATTAGTTTAGTGTTCTCCTGTTGAGGCTCTCCGCTAGCCTCTTTCGTGATCGAGCCTCAACTATGAAAAGTATCGTTGCGAGTCAAGAGGGCTCATTAATGACCTCGCTCATTTCGCGGTCGAGCCCGGGGTTTATAGTCAGTTTACTATCAGATGGGATGAAGACTATCAGCAGCGCTATTCTCTAAGCAAAACAGCGTCGAACTCGACGTTGAACTCGCTCATAATTAGCAAACGATTTTCAACCTACTTTTAAAAATAATAAAGTCTACATTCCTTTGCAAGTTATAAGCGAGTACAATGTCGAGGTCGACGCTGTTTTGCTTAGAGAATAGCACTGCAGGTGAGATGAAAGCCAATCGCTTTTCGATAACTAATGATAAGCTTCTTAGAAGCTCGAATACAAGTTACGAGTAATTTGTATTTGTGTAAATAAATTTTCATATAGGGTAGGTAGGTGCTCTTTATAGCATAATTATGAAACTAATAATTTATAATACAACCTTGAAGGATAATAACTGAGTTTATCGTAACCACAAGTCGTTGAACCTACAGTTTGCATGTCTAATATTAAGTCGATATTGTTTATTAGCACCATATCTAAAGGTACTCTTTATAGCATAATTATGAAACTAATAATTTATAATACAACCTTGAAGGATAATAACTGAGTTTATCGTAACCACAAGTCGTTGAACCTACAGTTTGCATGTCTAATATTAAGTCGATATTGTTTATTAGCACCATATCTAAAGGTACTCTTTATAGCATAATTATGAAACTAATAATTTATAATACAACCTTGAAGGATAATAACTGAGTTTATCGTAACCACAAGTCGTTGAACCTACAGTTTGCATGTCTAATATTAAGTCGATATTGTTTATTAGCACCATATCTAAAGGTACTCTTTATAGCATAATTATGAAACTAATAATTTATAATACAACCTTGAAGGATAATAACTGAGTTTATCGTAACCACAAGTCGTTGAACCTACAGTTTGCATGTCTAATATTAAGTCGATATTGTTTATTAGCACCATATCTAAAGGTACTCTTTATACCATAATTATGAAACTAATAATTTATAATACAACCTTGAAGGATAATAACTGAGTTTATCGTAACCACAAGTCGTTGAACCTACAGTTTGCATGTCTAATATTAAGTCGATATTGTTTATTAGCACCATATCTAAAGGTACTCTTTATAGCATAATTATGAAACTAATAATTTATAATACAACCTTGAAGGATAATAACTGAGTTTATCGTAACCACAAGTCGTTGAACCTACAGTTTGCATGTCTAATATTAAGTCGATATTGTTTATTAGCACCATATCTAAAGGTACTCTTTATAGCATAATTATGAAACTAATAATTTATAATACAACCTTGAAGGATAATAACTGAGTTTATCGTAACCACAAGTCGTTGAACCTACAGTTTGTGCATGTCTAATATTAAGTCGATATTGTTTATTAGCACCATATCTAAAGGTACTCTTTATAGCATAATTATGAAACTAATAATTTATAATACAACCTTGAAGGATAATAACTGAGTTTATCGTAACCACAAGTCGTTGAACCTACAGTTTGCATGTCTAATATTAAGTCGATATTGTTTATTAGCATCATATCTAAAGGTACTCTTTATAGCATAATTATGAAACTAATAATTTATAATACAACCTTGAAGGATAATAACTGAGTTTATCGTAACCACAAGTCGTTGAACCTACAGTTTGCATGTCTAATATTAAGTCGATATTGTTTATTAGCACCATATCTAAAGGTACTCTTTATAGCATAATTATGAAACTAATAATTTATAATACAACCTTGAAGGATAATAACTGAGTTTATCGTAACCACAAGTCGTTGAACCTACAGTTTGCATGTCTAATATTAAGTCGATATTGTTTATTAGCACCATATCTAAAGGTACTCTTTATAGCATAATTATGAAACTAATAATTTATAATACAACCTTGAAGGATAATAACTGAGTTTATCGTAACCACAAGTCGTTGAACCTACAGTTTGCATGTCTAATATTAAGTCGATATTGTTTATTAGCACCATATCTAAAGGTACTCTTTATAGCATAATTATGAAACTAATAATTTATAATACAACCTTGAAGGATAATAACTGAGTTTATCGTAACCACAAGTCGTTGAACCTACAGTTTGCATGTCTAATATTAAGTCGATATTGTTTATTAGCACCATATCTAAAGGTACTCTTTATAGCATAATTATGAAACTAATAATTTATAATACAACCTTGAAGGATAATAACTAAGTTTATCGTAACCACAAGTCGTTGAACCTACAGTTTGCATGTCTAATATTAAGTCGATATTGTTTATTAGCACCATATCTAAATAATATAAATTAATCGTGGTTTATGAATTTGGAAATATTTCGGTTTAAGAATGAGATGAGCTCGATGGCGCAGTGGTTAACGCGCTCGATCTGAACCTTTGCAAAGGCTAGTCATCAGATGGTGACCGAAAATTCATCATCTTCAGCTCCTCGATGCTTCGGAAGGCACGTAAAGCCGTTAGTCCCGGCTGCATTATCAGTCGTTCTTCTTCTTCCTTAACCATAATTCACACATAGTTTATTTCTTTATTTGGTAATAGGTACACCAACAGTACATATACACAACATTATAAGCAGTTACACTATACGTGTCTTATTCTAATATATACCAATAGGCTTCTAACTAGGGCACTATACAAAAGCTTGTGAGTACTGGGTGGTACTGGTAAACCGAAAACCTTTGCTATTTCTCCTAATAAATCCTAACATTTGGGCCGCTTTTTTGACAATGCCATTGATGTGTGTTGTAAACTTTAATGATTTGTCTAGGATAACACCCAAGTCGCGAACCTCGTCAACCTCAGTTCATGTATCAGTCGTATAATAAGGCGACGCACCGCTAAACAATAAATCTCATACGGAGCGTTTGCGCCCCGCCCCGTACAATAAGAAAAACAGTTTTTTCTCCTTCAAATTAAAACTACAAATTATAAAAAAAAATAAACTACAATATTGAAGTGTGTGTTAAGACTAAACTACTAAGAAAATTTCGATGCTTAAATCGGTCTGGTTAGCCTGTAAAATGCAAATCTGTTTTAAAAGAGGTTACTTTGATACTTTTTTCTCTTTTATAAAAGTTGACAAATCGTGTTTCTGCAACTAGCAAAATGAAGTCAATTAAATGAAAAATCATTTCATCAAATAACACTTAAATATGTTTTGTAATTGTTGGGAAAAATCAAGATCCCCGCCACGTAAATTTCCAATGCGTCGCCGCATACTGGGCCCGCGTAGTGGTTTATTGGCCCGTTCTCCCTATCCATCCACAGGGAAGGCTCGTGCCCCAGCGGTGGGGACATAAAATGAGCTGGTAAAGGTGTGGTGACGATAAATTTTCTAGATTTTTTTAGTTGTTTTGCTGGCTTGCTGAAAATACTGGCCGCTCGATGTATGCTTCGTTTGTCTCCAGCCGAGTCGCAGTAGGTACCGCCACGATAATATTACCGTGTGGTACCGTTCGCATCGATTTATTTGAAATTATAATAGTAATGTTTAAATAAACATACGCACATTCGGCGCCTGTTTTAAATTCGCATCCTGTTTGTGGCATTGATGCAGGGAGGTCGTTACACTCGGTCAGGATATGTACTGTCTGTAAGTTTGCAAGGAATCGCTGTGGTGGCATCACGATATCACGAACTTCCTCCAGCGTCAGCTCAGTGGGAAACCATGAAGTCTTTAAGCAGTTGAGAGAGTTTGATAATTGCAACTGCGTTATCGGCGTCGCCGGACCTAGAGGGAAAGGCATCACGTACTAGTGCGTGGCCCCGGTCCCTACTAGATTATACGCCTCTAAAGGACCTCGGCTCGAGTGGCCCGGGTCGTGGGGGTGGGGAGAAGAACCCAGCTACATGTCTGTACCTGGTATCGAGCGCGTGTGAATCGGGTCGTCGTACCCTTGTTCTAAGAGTACAGTGTCTTGGGCCTAAGCGATTGTGCATGTTTAGTGTATTCTGTAAATGTGTAGTGGTATTTAGAGCAGTATTCATCACCAGCCCATTTAATGTCCCCACTGCTGGGGCACGAGCCTTCCTTATGGATGGATAGGGAGAACGGGCCATAAACCACCACGATCCCAGTGTGGATTGGTGGTGGTTAACGACTGCTAATGCAGCCGAGACCAACGGCTTTACGTGCCTTCCGAAGCACGGAGGAGCTCGAGATGATACATTTTTGGTCACCCATCCAATGACCAGCTTTTGCCAAAGTTACTTAACCGTAGCAATCGCAGACCGGGCTCGTTAACCACTGCACCATCGAGCTCCCTAAAGCAGTCTTACTGCAATGTTATTGCAGTTGTGAAAACGAGACGCGTGTATACGCCGCTCTACATGCGTAGGTATCGTTTTCACAACCGCAACCACATTTCTGCTATGCTGCTTTAAAGCTTATGTTAAAGCCCCAGGTTATGGAATGAGTTCCCTGCCAAAGTATTCTCAATAGTACAGCATGGGTGTCTTCAAAAAGGGCGTGGAAAAGTTTACCCTTGGCCCTAATCTTAGCTATACGATACACATCACGTAAGAACGATAAGGCCGAAGAGAGTGCCCTTCACCCGAAATCGTATTTACTAACTAACTAACTAGAATGACGCAACGACCCGAAGTGAGTCTTGGCCTCCGATAATAAGAGTCGCCATCTGGGTTTGTCCTGCGCCACCTGGTGCCAGTCATCCATGAGCTCGCGCAAGTCCTTACCGACCTCGTCCTCCCAGCGGTACCTGGGTCGTCCAACCGGTCGTCGGCCACTAAGACGTCCCATGTATGCTCGTGTTACCGCACGATCCTCTCCTATCCTCTCGAGGTGGCCGAGCCAGCGAAGTATTTACTAAGGAACTTTTTCTATAGGTAACTGTTATGGTGGCAGACTTGGAAAAGGTGGTGGTAGCAAAGTCGGACTTAAAACAAGGATAAAAATATTACCTTCACTAATTATGTATCCCCTACTGGGAATCGAGACGGGAGCTCAGCGTTTAAACTGGTGGTTTATTCATTAAGCTACAGAGATGGCTATTAATGATAATTGAAATATGTTACATAATGGAAGCTAAACAGAACCAACATAAAATATAACGTAAATACAGTTTGCAAATCTTTAGAATAGTGTAGATCCTAGTCACATAGATAGATAGAGATAAAATTTTAATGGTACTTATCTACAATTTAATAAGATAAGATACCTACTTCAGCCTTGAAAAACATAAACAATAGAACGCAATACTTTTATGCCCAACTACCCTTATCACTGTGGTATTCAGCACCAAGCGGGTCCCGCTTGGTGCTGAATACAAAGTACAGATAACGAATTATAAAACAATTGATAGTAGGTATGTCATTATCTGAAAGTGGCGCCGCGATAGCAGCTTTGATTGCGCGGTAAACGAAGGTTGAACACATTTAGGAGAAATTGTATAAATTAATTAAAAAGACTGTCTGTTCCATACACCATCTTGATGGATGGCGGTCTACTACTGTGCGTTTCTCACGTAATTTTTTACCACGAACTACAGTGCTGTGGAACCAGCTCTCAGCGGCGGTATTTCCGGACCATTACGACTTAGGGATCTTCAAGAAATGTGCCTATTCCTTCCTTCAGGCGATGCACCGCTAAATGCTAACGTTTTTCCTCCTTTCTATGACATGAGGTCCTTCCAAACGAGGCGTGAAGAAGCACCTTGTGGGCCGGCACGGTGAGGGTGACTGATGCTGCGTTGTTTTCGTGCTGCACCAGTTGTCCTTGCGTCTGGACTCCATTTCCACTTAACATCAGGTGGAGTAGAGTCATTTGCCGAGGTATGAATAAAAAAAAATAAAAAAAACACTTACGTCACTGTTTCCCTTTTTTTATGCACAGCACCTGAGTTTTAGACAAACCATTTAAGGTAAATGGTGCTGGAGTAAATGCCTAAAATGTGAGGTTGTTTCTAAAAACGGATATTAGTCTTGTCTTGTCCTAAATTGCTATAATTGCGTCATACAGAATATTGTTTTTTTTAAAGTCTTTATTTAAATTTTAACATTATTTGTATTCTTTATTTCAGGTAAGAGTCAAACTTCAAATGGTCCCAGATCTACGGTAGTAGTGCGTAAGTATACAATACTATGTTAATTGTACTTTGTTATTTACGTTAACAAATGCTCTGGAATATTTTATTCCATATTAATCGAAAATTCCAATCTTTTATTTAAAATATGATAGAGCTACATTTTCTATTTCCTTTCTTAAATGAAGGGGGTGAGCCGTCTCTCAAGATAAGCCAGTTCATCAAAGCTTGTCAAATTTCAATTTTAAATTTAAATTTTCTTAAATTAAACTCGGGACACTCGATTTGGATCACCTTGAATATAAGTAGGTCTTACCCTGAGAAAGTGCCCGTAAGTGACGTGCCACACTTATTAAAATCGATAGAGTAATCAGATCCAGACGGGTGCCCCTCCCCCCCCGCCCTCGTACGCCGGTGCCGGTTCAAGGTCGACCGGGCCCGACGCCATTTTGCGACGGTGTTATTACGCACCATCGGCATTCCGTACCGGTGCACGCGCGCCAATCGTAATTTTTTACAGAGATATGTTTATAACTCCGCTTCCAAAGAGAACATTTGGCTGTTAACTGTAGAGTCAAGAAGCCAAGCAGCAAAAATTATTAAAATAAAACAAAAAAACCCGCCTGCTAAAACAACTATATAAAAAATAACTGCAAAGAGAAAATACTGAAAAGAAAAAAACAAGCTCTACGATCCCATAATTAAATTTGAGCAATGTTGAATGCAACGTGAAATATTTCTAAATACATTGAATATTGATAGTTGATATTGATAGTTTTTCTCTTTGCAGTTATTTTTTATATAGTTGTTTTAGCAGGCGGGTTTTTTGTTTTATTTTCATAATTTGGTTTATTTCAAACTTTTTAGTTTTGTAAAGTAAATATCAAAGTCATAGCGCATACATCAATTGGCGTAAAAATGAAGCTCTTGACGTCTAGTACTTTTGATTGACAAGTTCTTTTGAGTTTTTTTAAACATGAAAATAAAATCTATTCCCGAAAACAAAACACCATAAAAACATTGCTGTACCTAAATGAAAATTATTAACTACATCTACGTCCATAGAAAAATTGGCCATAACCTTTAAATTCCGTAGATGTTGTAGTTCGTTTAAAGAATTTTGATCGTGTGGTCGATCTTACAGTTTTTTGGGGTCAACACTAATAGCTAACCCGGCCAATGTTTTTACTTTTTTTTCTTTTTTTATAGCCTATGTCACTCCCACAGTCAAAACAAATCTAACGACACCTCATGTGTTAAAATCAACCATGCCGTTTGGGCTGTAGGGCGTGCCAAAGAAACAGACATACATACCTACATACATACATACACACACTCGAAAAACATAACCCCTTCTGACGCAGTCGGGTAAAATCTAGTTGTGCTGTTTTTGCAACGAGAAGTGAGCGCGCTTTCTGCTCCTGGGCAATACGTTTCGTCCATGGGGGTAACTATACTAAAACACGAGCCTTTAATATGACGTGATGGATGACCCGCACGACATGGTCCCCAGTGCAGGTTAGCTTGCTAGGGTCGTCTGGCACACGTATACATAATGATTGGTATGTTATTAGGGTGTTCGTCGTATGCCGATGTCAGTTCAAGGTCGACCTGACAGGCGCCTTGGAGTGGGCTTTATTTAGATGCGGTAACTGCTAGTTGTGCCTTTCTGCTGCTGTAGAAGAGCCAGCTACTGCTTGTTATTACCTATCTGGAAAATATGGAGGAGATTATACGTGTCCATGGGGCAGCTATCCTGACGACACTAGTCCTTAAAGTACCGGATAAAGGACGCGTTTCGTGTTCTAATTTTGTGTTATAACCTGACATTGAGATAGTCCTCGCGCAGCTTAGCTAGGGTCGTCGGCACTTCTCGTATATAGCCATAATTTGTATGTTATTATGAGGGTGCTCGTACGCCGATGCCGGTTCAAGGTCGGCCGGGCCAGACGCCATTCGGCGGTGTTATTATAACGCACTCGGCATTGGTGCAAGCAAGCCGCGTGCCGATCCTCATTTTTTCTCCCCGCACTCTTTTGCCAACTTTGCGCAATTTTTTGCCTGATTGTTCATTATTATTTTAACAATTCTTCATCCAAAGAGGACATTTAGAAGTAGAGTCAACGACCCCAGACGTGGTAACTGTTAGTTGTTCTCTCCGTACATTGAGAAGCTGTGGTTATCTCTATGGAAAATAGGGAAAAACCGAGAAAACTGCGCGGGTTTGTTTGCTAGGGTCGTCTGGCACTTCTTATACTATAGGTATGAGGAGAGCCAGACGAGACTAACAAGCGAACCAAGTGGGTCTTAATGGTTTATAGTGTAAGTGCAAAATTTAATTGCTCGCTAATGCTATACAAATTCTTGTGTTTTTATCATGGAATCCTCCTCATTTGCCTACCATGTTCCCAAACCTAGTTCCATTCTTGGAGTCGCCATCTCTGAGGTCCCGGGTTCGATCCCCGGTCGGGTCAATTTAGAAATTATTGTTTTTCTAAATTGTCTTGGATCTGGGTGTTTTCTATGTATAATAAGTATGTATTTAAGTATTTTAAGTATGTTTATCCGTTGTCTAGTAACCATTTTAACGAGTTTCATAACGAAGCTTCTCTTGGGCTAGATAATGAGTGTAGGAAAGTTTATTTATTTATTTATTCTCCTCGGTCAACCGTCATCTACTCCTTTGTTTGCCATTTTCCTTTTTTTTACATAACCTTCAACTGTCATTCTCATCACCGGATTAAGAACTTGCAATATTTACTGTGCATATACGACAATTGACAAATGTAGGTCGCCCTCTAAATCCACTTAGGTACCAATTCACACACGGTACATAAGAACGCAGGTTAATTAGTACGCAGCGTCGCGTCGCGACGAAGCCCCACCAGTGAGTGTCACGAAACTAATTAATTCCCCCGCCGCTGCTGGTGTTAAGAAACATAAGTGTTATGTATCGGGTGTCTTATGTACGGCTTACTAACGCAATCGGCTATGGTTGACCCGATGAGAATGGTACTTACACGGGAAGGCAGATACTTATATAGGGTGACTTTTGAATATGTAAAGATGCATTCGATCTAGAGGCTGACTGAAAAATATAGTATCACCATCACCACCATTGATAGCCATTGCCGTCAGTTGTTGAGGATTCCGGGTGAAGTGCGCTTCCACCTTCGGCCTTATCATCACTTAACATCAGGTGACATGAAGGCCAAGTGCTCACCCGTAAGATGTTTAAAAAAAACCGATATCATCATCTTCATCAGTGATGGTGGGAACTGGTGGTGCACTTTACTAGCTGACCAAATATTAGGATATAAAGTTGCAATAAATTAAACCAACGTTTTGTTATACTGCTTTTATTTTTTACTTTACTCATTTTCACAGTTATTTACATATCTAGATTTAGATCTAGGACCTATTCAGTGTGTTCAGTGTTTTTTTTTATTTATTCATAATAGAAGCTTTTTTTATAAATAAAATTTGTACGCCAAAACTGGCAAAACATGTTGATTCCTGTTGGAATATCGGGATAAAAACAATATGTGTTGAACTAAGTTATAAAATATCTGTATGCCGAATTTCGTCCAAACATCCATCCGTTAAAGCGTGAAGATACACACACAAAAACTATCGCATTTATAATATTAGTATGATTTTATTACTTTTAGACTAATATAGGTAGGTGGTACATTGTTATGGACTGTAGTTTTTTTCTTTTTAAACCTGTAAATGTAGTGAGACCTATACTCGTGACATCATTGTAATACCTATGTTTCACAAATAAAAGATTCTATTCTATTCTATGCTATAAAATGTTAATATCAACCTATTCAAAAATTGGTGGTTCAGTGCACGAATGGTGCACTGGTGGGACAGCCGCTTCGACTTATAACATAGATAAGATGGTGGTAGCTTAGCTAGCCAGGCGGACTTGAAACAAGCCGTACCTAACCTAGTTGTAGTATGTGGCAAGGTAGTTGGTACCAAACCGAGTACAGACAATGTCCATCAGCTGGTGTTTTAAGTCTGTACTCGTGCGTTTGATCCAAGACCTTAGTGGTGTTATACTAAACCATAGAGAGACGAATGTAATTAAACAAGTTCTCGAAGAATGTCCCATAAACAAATTCGTCGCGACCTTGCCCCAGCAGCTTGTGGTGGGCGTGTACGTAATGCGTACGTGACGTTTTCCACGCACGTGTCCGCTCCTGCAGCCGTCTCTCTCCATCTCTATGTTTATTTGGGTCAACGTCTGGCAGCTGGTAACGCAACGAGGTCTCGAACAAGTTGACGTGAGCCGGTGTCGTTAAAGAATTCGCCTCCGATGTTCTGGGTGAGGAGGTCGATGGCGCAATGATTAACGCGCTTGGTCTGCGATAGCTGAAGTTAAGTAACTTTCGCAACGGACGGGCATCCGATGGGTGACCAAAATGTTATAAATTAGAGCTTCCCGTGATTCGGAAGACGCTAAAATTCGTTGGTCACGGCTGCGTTAGCAGTCGTTTACAAACTAATCCGCACTGGGCCCGCTTGGTGGCTTATGGCCCGTTCTTCCTAAAGACTCCGGAAGGCTCGTGCTCCAGCAGTAGGGACAGGGTATGAGCTAGTGATTATTCTGGGTAAATTATAGTACCATTACCATTACCACTTACCATTAGTAGTAGTGTATGACGCCCTCTAAGTACCTACTTAGACAAGATTCAAATGATATCTGGCAAGAGCTGGATGAGAGTAACCGCAATTCTTTTACGCTGATGACAATGATTGATGATGGATGATTCGTGAATAAAAGGAGCATCCTGAATAGGAAATAAATGTTTTTGAATGTCATGCATTTGTCACTGGCACGTGTGGAAAAGGACAAAGCCTAATTTCCTTGTAAAGAAAGTACTTTCCGTACGATTGCAAGAAGGGGTCGTCTATGTAAATTCCTATTTGATACACTGAATGATATTTTGCTGTATTTGAACCATTCCAAACTGGGTTGCCAAAAGAATCAAATTAATATATTTATTTTGTTAGCTAAAAATTTACTTACAATGTAAAATTTTATTCGTTAAAATTACGTTATTTTCGTACATCGTAAAACTTGATAATCGATAGAAGTGACTTTACCCGATTACATGCTAACGCTCTGTCTGCTCGACATTTCGTTCACCGAACTCTGCCACTGTCACGAGCAGACAGACTGATGTTTGGCAACATATTACTTACTTTATTACTCAAAAAACACATACAGAAAACAGTGCACAATCAATAGTGATCAAATGTATAAAATACAATGAATTAAACAAAAAAAAATCTCAAGTTAAGTATCCGTAACGTATATAAGCCGATGTTTCGGTCAGTTGTGATCGTAAATTACTTTTCTGACATCATGGTCACCATGATGACACCATGGTTCATGTTGAAAAGGATTGAGCTTCGCCGTGGAATGTTTAAGGCAGACGTCGTCGTCGTAAGGCTGTGATGTTAAAGGAATATTCAACAATCCATTAAAACTATTTGGAGCCAAAAAAAATATGAATTTTTATTCCATTATTTTATTAAGGAGCTTTGATCCATTCTTCCATGCGAGCAGCTTTCATCATCATCATCAAATCATATCAAAATATTTATTCAGTTTCAAATTAAAAGTAATAAATAAAAATAAAATATAAAATATAGAAGCGAAAAAGCAGCATGAACTGATGTTCTGAGGTGATCCTGTAACGCTGATATTCTGCGGAGCCCTATTGTTTGTTTGTTTGTGTGTGTGTGTGTGTGTGTGTGTGTGTGTGTGTGTGTGTGTGTGTGTGTGTGTGTGTGTGTGTGTGTGTGTGTGTGTGTGCGTGTGCGTGTGCGTGTGCGTGTGCGTGTGCGTGTGCGTGTGCGTGTGCGTGTGCGTGTGCGTGTGCGCGTGTGCGCGTGTGCGCGTGTGCGCGTGTGTGTGTGTGTGGACCAATAGCTTTTACTCTTTTAAATAGTTGGTAACATTATTTATAAAATAAACTTATTATTATTGTTACTTATATTATCATCATCATTGTCCTATTTATAATTACATTGAACTTAAGACTATATTATTATATGAATAGTTCCAATAGTAACCATACGACTTCTTTCAAAACTTTTGCCAACATAATATTCACTAGTTAACCACAATGAGAATAATGAACTCCTAACAAAGTTACGCGTGACTTAATCAAACCTAGAATTAATCTTAAACAATGCATTTATGCAAAACTTCGCGTGGGACTGGGAATCTACGGGCCGAGAGTGTGTGACGCTACAAATCGAGTCTCATTTGATAATGACACTTATCTCTTTGGATTTAACGTTCAGTAAATGAAATTGTATCATGAAGAAGACATTAAGTTTGTCCAGAACAACGAAATTACTTGACTGACTTGACATCCGTTTGCTAGCTAACTGGCAGCCACTCACGTGTGGGAAATTGGAAAGTTAATCGACTCTTCCTAGGCAATTACTACGTCGACATCGAACTTTGTGAACGTTCAGCATTGAGCTGCCATTATCTTCGAGTTTGATATGCACGTCTCACTTATTTGGAAGCTGTGAAACAGCCCATTTAAGTACGGATTTTGTGTTTACTGCAATACATCGTTACTTTGGAATTCTTTATACGGATCTTTTATTTTTCATATTAAGTTTTTTCAAGTAGTCTTGGCGTAAATTTAACAAATCAATGAGTATATTCAGTACCTCACCGGTGATCGTTTACACTACAGTACAATTTACAATCGTACCCTTAATGTATACAGAAAAATCTCTAAATAATTTTTCAAAACTTTTTAAAAATCATTCTTTAATTACATACCTACTCATAATCAGCATCACAGAACCGTAAGGTGGCCCCAAGCTTTCTCAAGCATTCAATATAATTATTAGGTGAATCAACTGTAACAAAATAACGATACTGTTTGGTTCGAACTACACGAAAAATGTGCAGTGGTGGAAATATTTGTTTATTGTATCTACTGCAGAATGTATTCGTTCCGTACTGTGCTATATTAGCTGCGACCATTTGAAGAGTGCATGTACAGTACATGGACTTCCTATTACTCGTAATGTTCTTACAGTGGAGTCCAGTTACACAAACGGAGAAAACATGCCAAAGTACCATGTAGGTAGGGTTTATAAAATTCCAAGAACGAAACACGACAACGCTGTGTAAAGTGCACGAGAAAGTAGCACCGTAACAACGAGGGTGTGGTGAGGTGACATTTCTAATGCTGTCAGCTGTTTTCCCCGGCCGCACCCGGACCCGTGACATGTGCGGAAAAACTTGGTACCGCTAAAACTGGGGACAGTGATAGTCGCGTTTGTAGAGTTGTTCATTTGTTTGACTATTATAACATTTAACCCCTTATTCATAAAAACTATTTAAGCATTATTTAGTTAATCATTGTTTCGTCTCTTTTTCTCAAATTCAAAATGACGTTTGTGTGACGTTGATAATACAATATTTAACTAAATAATGATTAAATATTTTTTTATGAATAAGGGGGTTAATTTATAAGTAACAGAAACCCGAAAGCCCGATCCGAACCCCTCGGAGTAGCTAGTAGGCAACGGGGACACGCACTAGTACGTAATGCCGTTCCCTTTAGAAAACGTCTGATGGCGCTTCGTTTCACACGGCTTGAGGAACCCTTTAAATTTCTCGCCGCCCCCCAAAAAAGTCTGACGGCGCTGAAAATGCCGTTAGAGGCAATCGGCAAAGCATCTCAAAAGAAAAACAAAGGATTAGGGGTTCGGGTGTGCGCTAAAACTTGCGAGTTTGGTGTGCATTGTCCACCAATTAATAAAAATCGAAGCACCATTTTCTGAAACATACAATGTCAAACTTACAAGTGCATTACGAAGGCTGCTGTTTATGTATCCGGAATAACAAAGTGAAACAAACATATAGCATTTATTATAGTTTTATTGCTTTTCATAATATTCGCCACGATGATCGATGCACTTTTGCATACGTTGGAACCAATTTTCGTAGCAAAAAGTGAGAAAAGTGTGAAAGTCGGATTGAGGTATCTCCAAAATGTGCATTTTGAACGCATCAACAGCCTCTTCACGGCTCGAAAAACGATGACCATGTAATTTATTCTTCACGGTTAGGAATAAATGGAAGTCGTTGGGGGCTCTACGGTGGATGACCTGTTAATTCGACCTTTTGATCTTTCAAATACCGAGTTGCTTCGGCCGATGTGTGGCAGCTAGCATTGTCACGATGAAGAAGGATTCTGCGTGGTCGGTTGTTCTTTCTTATTTCTTAAAAGACCTCTGGCAAACAAATGGTCGTGTACCATTCAGAATTAACCGTTTTACGATTCTCTAGTGGCACTACTGTAGCCACATGTCCATTTATACCAAAAAACCAAGCGACCATTTGCTTCAGAGTGCTTTTTGAACGAATGACTTTTGTTGGGTTCGGCTCATCCTTGAACACCCAAACCGTTGATGATTGTTTGGTTTCAGGATCATACGCATATATCCAAGATTCATCACCTGTGTACATATTATAGACAACTTTGACGCACCCTGATTGTACTTTTGTAACATTTTTTTACACCAATCGACACGAGCCCGTTTTTGGTCAATTCTGAAAACGAACATATTTTTTTTACAGCTAAATGTTCGTGTAATATTTTATATATACACGTCATACTAATGCCCAGAGACGCCTCTATCTCGCGATATGTAACATGACGATCTTGCATTATTAGTTCCCGCACAGCATTAATATTTTGAGGTACAACAACCGATTTAGGGCGACCTTCTTTTAATTCGTCCGTGAGCACAGACCGCCCACGATTAAACTCACTAAACCAGTGATACACAGTAGTTTTCGATGGTGCTTTGTCTCCAAAAGTCGAAGTGTGTTGATCGATGCACTGTTTTTGAGTTAGCCCTCGCCGAAACTCGTAATAAATCATACGAAAATTTTCACGAGTTAAACCCATGGTGATAAAGACACGTAATTTTCAAAATTACGCCACAAAGGACAAACAAATGACAGCTACATAAAACAAATTCTATTCTTCAGTCAAAGAGTTCTATTTTTAAATGTTATAATTACTTTTTTAATATTGTTCTGTGACTGGCCAGTTCCGGATACATAAATAGCAGCCCTTTTACATTATAATGTCAATGGTATTTCCTTTTCTTTTTCCATTTACTCTATCCTAATCACGCTAGCTAATTAAGGGTGCGCCGACAAAAAAATGCCAAAAATGCAGTTACGGTTAAGTAGATATAATTGAAAATACTATCGTATTAAATGAACAAAATATATATTTAGAATCATAGGGAACGTGTTTACAATTTGTCAGAACCATAAATTCATAACACGCTAAAGTTTTTTCTACAATATCATTTAAAGTTGGGCAAAATCATGAAAACGAGTGGCCGCGTTTAGTAGATTTCTTATAGTTTATCTAAATTATTGTACCTCTGATTTTGTCTAAACAATCATCAATGGATAAACTACAAATTGCTAGAAAACATTTTCGATTCATCAAATTGTTATTTAAATAATTATTTTTTATTAAGCACCTTAAATTCCCCATACAAAATTAGTATGGCCGCGCGACATCAAATAAATATGGACGACGACATTTCAAATAAAACATATGAGTGAGACCGAATATAATGGTTTATCAAGTTCATTGTTTTAACAATTATTTAAGCTATTCACAAATCAAATCGTGATTGGTAAATCCCGCGATCGAAGTAAGAGGCGGCCCACGAAAATAGCGATCATTAACGTCCCATCCAAATCTGTACACTACATCCAAACATAGAGCCCTTAAACCTAGAAGCCCTTGCCGTAAATGTGATTAAGACACTGACTGTGTGCTGTGTCCTTATGAGGATATCAACGCAACATCTTGGCAATTTACTTTATTTCATTCTTTTTGTTCTTCTTTTTACCCGACTGCGTCAAAAGGAGGGTTATGTTTTTAAAAGAAGCTTTACCAACATTTTATTGAAATGAGAATGGAACACTTGGACTGTGGAAACTCTACTCTTTCAAATACAACTTCACCTTTATGTACTTTTGTTTTTCATAATGTAACCATTTTCATTGTCCATTTGTGTATGAACTAAAGAGTTATAAACTCTACAGAAGTTGTCATTAATAAACAGCAAATTTTTACGGTTGCGTACCCAAAGGGTAAGACGCTATTACAAAACTCCGCTGTCACCAGGCTGTATCTCATGAACCGTAATAGTTAGACAGTTGAAATTTTCACAGATGTTGCCGCTATAACAACAAACACTAAAAAACAGAATAAAATAAATATTTAACGGGGCTCCCATACAACAGACATAATTTTTTTTTTGCCGTTTTTTGGAACGAAGTTCCTTATCGCGCGTTGTGAAAGGGGGCTGGACGAAAAAAATTCTTACGAAAAAAAGTTGTCACGACACTTTTTTTATCAATAGAAGTGTACGTTAATTTCGCCATTGTTATTACAAGACCGTGTGGCCTAATGGATAAGGCGTCGGACTTCGGATCCGAAGATTGCAGGTTCGAGTCCTGTGACGGTCGAAATATTATTTTGTTAATTTTATTTGTAAATTATTTATTTATTTATATTTTTTTCGTTGATTTAATATTTTGTAATAATAATATACAGTATTTTCAAAATGAGTTTCATTTTTGCTATAGTAAGCTATTGTAAGCTGTGCGGCGTCGCCGCACAGCCGCTTGCAAGGGTTTCAGTGCAAACTGTTTCTTTGTCTGTCAAAATGTTTCTCTGTCTGTCTCTCTCTCTCTTATAGAAAGCAAGCCAGATATTTTCATTTCTATTTCGACGATTATTTTTGTTGAGTGTATACAAGTTTTTTGTAAATAATAAATAATAAAAAATAATAATAATAATGAATCCTGACAGTGTTTCTGCACAAGTTCCGGATATTGCTGATGGAGTTAGGTAAGTAGAGATTATATACAGATAATAAATGCTTTTGTATGCATGCTTTTGTAATGCACTGTAACCTAAAAAAAACAAAAAAAAAAACAAAAAAAAAATAACCTACTGATAAAGTTTATATAACATTATATTTGTTAATAATAAAAAAAATATTATTATAACTTAAAAAAAAAAAAAATTATTACAATTCCTTTACTAATTAATCGAAAGGAACTTCGTTCCATCCGGGTGTCCCTTGACACCTCTCAAGTTTTTTATATATAATGGTACGGAACCCTGCGTGCGTGTGCTTCTCGCACTTGGCCGGTTTTTTACTATTTACTAAGATCGTAATCATTATCAACAGTGTGTAAACACTCCACTGCTCTTGCTCACATGTTCATTCTTACTTAAAAAAATGCACATCGGGAGATTGGGCCATAACCTCACCACGACTGACCAAATTCGGATTAGCGGGCTTAACCTTTTCACCGCCCAACTATCCTGCACGCGATATCCCGCTGTACGCCAACGTATAAATGTATAACAGATTCTATAGTACGAAAGCAAGGATGTATTTTAATAAAGTAGGTACAAAGAAGAACTTCTATAGAAGTGCTGGCGTGGACGGCACGAAAATCTCGAACTTCTATAGAAGTTGTTGGCGGTAAAAAGGTTAACGTGGCCTCTGAAGCAAGCTCAAGGTAATAATAGTTTTCTCGCCCATCCGGCATTGCCTAAATTACTTAACTTGTAAAATCGCACGCAACCGGTACGAAACAAACAGCTGTTGCGCCTGCGCCAATGAGCTCCGACAGATACTAAGATGTAAACAAATTATTATGCTAAACGTCAATCCTGTGGTCATGGCCGCGACAAAAAATTCCACGACTGACTAACCGATGCCGCGACACTCGCAGCAGTCGGCGGACATTCACGAGAGGAATAATTGTAGCCGAAATAGAATCATTACATATTTAATTCAGTGCTGGAGTCAAAACAACGAACAGCTGTTGCAAAGTTCACGGTTGCTTTACACAAAGTTTCTTTATTGTACTTACTTACCTCTTTAGTGGACTTTTAGAAGCCTAATGAAAGGTGGCACTGGGTTGTTTTTAAGTTTCTCACTGCCTATTAACCCGGTTATGCTGAAAAGGCTAAGGGAAACATTAGAAATAAAGAAAGAAAGAACACACAAGACAAGCTCCTTTGAGACGCTTCGATGCTTTGCAACTACCGTGAATAAATTCTATGATTTTTGAAAAGAGTACTTATGTGTCTGCTATACGTATTTACAATAAATTGCCTATTGAATTAAAGTGCCAACCCGATTATAAATTTACAAGAATGTTGAAAGAGTGGCTAATTAGTAAAGCATTTTATAATATTAATGAATATTATGATAATAAAATTTATTGATTAGGCTTGCATGAATATTATATTATATTATTAATAATAATAATTAACAATATTAGGTAATCAAAATTTAAATTAATTAATAAATAAATAAATAATAATAATTAAGAATAATTAATTTGTTTGTAATATATAATAATGAAATGTGAGTGAAATTGTTTAATTTAAAATTATTTAATTGTTGAATATGTATTTTTTCTATTGTATGCCCGTTATGGGTAACTGTTCTTACTTTAATGCAATGTAACCTAGCAAACAACAATGTAACAGTAATGCAATAAAGTTTAATTCTATTCTATTCTATTCTATACTTATCGACATAACACACGACGTCAGACGTACCTACTGCAAAACAAACAAATATTTAGGTAAAAGTAATTAACTTAAAATAAAGTATATAATGCAAATAATACAAAACAAGTAACAAACAGAAACTGTCATTAACACAAGCAACATTTAGTAAAAAAAGTCTTTCCTAAAAAATTACTTAGACCACTTTGATTTGTGTAATACCTATCTGATTAAATTATAGATTCTCTAATTGTTTTCTAAAGTCTACGAAAACACTTTACATAGCTTTTGTTTTTGTCTTGTATACGTTACTATACCTACTTTTGACGTAACTTTTTGGTAAGCTGTACCGCGCCCACGAAGGCTTCTGCGTTAGTAAAACCACCACAGAATACGGGTGTTCACGCGAACGGAAGTCTATGCATATTTTATTCACTTGTTCTTCAGTACTGAACTGCCTTAAGCAATTCTCCACACGTCCAAGTCTTTTTTGGTCACCACTTTACTTCCACTATACATGTAGGCTTCACATGCTAAGTTTGCTGTGTCGAGCTGTTTACGGAAAAGCTTGCGGAAATGACAGTGCGCCGGCCGCCGGCGCCGTTGCAGCTAAAGACGACTCGCAAGGTCGACCGGTTTCTTGCGAGCTTGGAGCGTGCATTGAGAGAGGTTTATTCTATCTCGTTTATGCCAACATGAATATTATAAAGAGGTTTTATATTTAATTTTTTTTTTTTTTATATTAGAAGGAGGCAAACGAGCAGGCGGGTCACCTGATGGAAAGCAATCACCGCCGCTCATGGACACCCGCAAAACCAGAGGAATCACAGATGCGTTGCCGTTTAATGTTACTTATTACTACTAAGCCGAGCCGAGTGAGGTGGTGTCCACTATCCCCCGATGATGGAAGATGGAGAAGATGAAGATCTGGTTTTGGTGGGTTGGCCGTCAACAACGATGGCATAATGACGTTCATAAGAGCTATTTGTAGCCTAAACTGAATAAATGATTTTAATTATTGAATTTTTTTTTAACATCTTGGCCAACCCCAAATACCCCGCGGTTCGCTCCAGTTACGCGAGGATTTGGTTTACAAATTTCCCCGGGTCAAAAAGAAAAAAAAGAGCAACGAGACCCTAGCTTCTGTTTTTGAGCGATGTTATTTTACTGGATCTAGTAGGTACCTACCTTTTAAAGCGACCCTTAAGCTTAAGTTTTTGTGTTTCTGTGCCCTGAACTTTTATTGAATCCGGTATTCAACCTGGAATATAAAATATATGCTGCAATAAATGCTGTAATATTAATTTATTTGGTTGGTTGTATGAAGCAAGTAATGTCTGGAGGTTCTAAAAATCTACTCTGTCCCTTATATAAACGCTAGTATTACATTATACATTTTTATTTAAATGTTAAATGTTACGCATAAACTTGAGGATACATTAAATGAAAAAGGTTGCTATAGTTCCATTTTGTATGCTCAAAAGTGCTAATCAAATAGTTGCTTCTCTACCTTCTAACACTATTTAAGTTGTCAACAAAAGATACTTTATTTTTCGTAAAGTAACCGATTACACTAACGTAACAGCGTAACAGATAACTTTTTTGCAATCAACCTCTTTAGAAGCGCGGTCGGTCACAAACAAATATTGTGTGGCGGAGCTAAATATATCCTCTAAAGGTCGACCGGTCACATCTCTGTGTTTGAACGTCAATTAGGATGGCCTACGTTATTTTTTTTTGCGATCATTCGATTTCAATCAACATTCTCTAACACACCTATTTAATTTGATTGCTGTTTTAAATAGAGTAATGTTTCTTGGTTGATATTTAGGAAGCGTGGAACGAAATTTTCACGAGCACGATTTAAACCCCCGCGTACTGGGTTAGATGCACTTTCAATTATGGTATGTATTTATTTTTCCTAATTTGATATTGTTTATCTGTGAGTTTACCTTTTTGATGTGTAACATCTTTCTGCTCGCCTTTTATATATACAATTTCTATATAACACTCACTGTTACGGATCACACTGTTACGAGCCTACTTCCGTCCCTTTTCTACAAAATCACTCCCACAAATTGTATATAATGGCGGCGGAAATCGGCTCGCGTTCTATATATACAACAATTTGTGCGAGTGATTTCGTAGAAATGTGATCGTAACAGTGTGATACTGCTACACAATTTATGAACGCAAAGTAAAACTTACTGTGTTTGTGATTGTGATATTTGAGGTGCTGACATTACGATCTATTTTTTCGAAACTTGCGCGGCAGGATAGAATAACAGTGTGACATGTCTTCTAATGAGTATAAATTTACTGCATTCTCTTTAAGATTTGTAAAAAAATATACGTCATTGTTAATTCTATATTATATTGTAATATAGATTTAAACCATTTCGTGTGTAATAGATTTTTAAACTATACTAATAAATATTGACTGATGATATGTCTCAATAAAGTGCAGATCATTGAAAAATTTCAGAATATAATGTTAATTTGCCTAAGCAACCTAAGTGAGATGTCAATTGTTACACATGCAACTACTGTAATGCTCGTTTATTTTTTTATGCTGTGTGAGTACAACTTTCGATAAAAACGACGAGCACATAATAGTATGATAGATACTACGAAGAACAGAAACGACAGAAGACATTCTAAGATAAAAACGACGAGCACATAATAGTATGATAGATACTACGAAGAACAGAAACGACAGAAGACATTCTAAGATAAGGACGACGAGCACATAATAGTATGATAGATACTACGAAGAACAGAAACGACAGAAGACATTCTAAGATAAGGACGACGAGCACATAATAGTATGATAGATACTACGAAGAACAGAAACGACAGAAGACATTCTAAGATAAGGACGACGAGCACGTAATAGTATGATAGATACTACATTTTGAATTTGACTTGCTGACAAACATTTCATTAAAATTTAATTAGCATAAGCTGGTATGTCGTATAAGTAGCTTACAATTTTAGCCTAGAACACCTAGATCTTTTGTTTCAGGCCTTCGTGTACACTTAATTTGCGTAATCATATTACACGCACCATTTGGCCAGGCAGTTGTGTAGGTAAGTACCTACATTGTAATGTCTCGTTGATAACATACCCATCTCTTTCTTTACCTGTATAAATAACATGTAACCTTTATACTCGTACATAGGCACATTATGAAGGTTTATCCTTAGTGGTGTTCAATAATAAACTTATAAGATCCATTTATCTTCAAATGACCCAATCTTATTAAAAAGGTTTGACAAATATGCGAATAGAAAATGCTTCTAATGACATGTTTCCTACCTTTGTTAGTTAATAATTATTACTGTGTTGTTGTAAATACATTTGCAAATAAAATCAGAATCGAAATTCGAATCCGCTCATTTCGTCTTTCCAGGGGCAGGGCTAGTTGTGATATCGCTAGCTATCGGGAATGAAAGCCAAAGTGTGCCTTATAACGTCATTTACTATGTCATCGACAACCCTTTTTTTGTTTACCAGTGTGGTGAAACTTGTATCCGAGTCTCGCCGAAACCAGAACGATTTGCAGAGTATCTAGATCTGGGGTTGGCCGAGATGGAATTGGTGACTCATAAAACTCTCGGGGACGTTTGGACATGCCGATGCCACCAACGACAAGCGCAGGATCAATTTTGGCACTCTGCACTGCACTTGTCAAGCGGTGAGCCCGAAAAGGCTGACCTCATTGTCTTTGTCTTCAAGATGACATCGTCAACTTATCTTAACATGTAACCGTGATCCTTCCACCGTGATTTACAGTTTGACCGGAATCTTCGAATAAATACTAAAAATAGCAATTTTTGCAGCTTAAACAAATACCCTTGTCAGTTACAAATACTATTGAAACCGCAACACTAAGTCTATCCGGCTCACAAATACAACTTTCGCAATCCCACGCCCGTAACGCTTGGGTCCACAAACTACGGCGCTATCGATTTTCCTAGCCCAGTTCTGCCTAGACTAAGGCGGCGCCGCCGGCGTGGGCTAGATTTACGAGACGCCCTCACAAATGAAGTAGCCACATAGAGCCGTGAATTTGACCCTTGAAAATGTTGAAGGCAATAATAGGACATGTTGTGCTCTGACTCTGATTTATAAAGGATGACTTTTTTATCACCTTCCAAACCTTCTGAGATACTCCCGTGATACAAACGAACAACTCTTACTATTGGACCAACTCCCTAACTCGAAAATAAAATTCAGCTGTTCCATACAAAATATCAATATTCATTCGACCAAAATGTATGGAGTAGCTGAATTTTATTTTCGGGTTAGGGAATTGATCCAATAATAAGAGTTGTTCGTTTGTATCACGGGTGATAAAAAAGTGACCCTGTACAATCCATCTTCAGGTGCACCAGCGCCGTACCGACTAGGAGTCGAAGTGGTCGCCATGACCGAAATCGGTCGGACCAATCATCATCACCATCAAATTCTATATTCTTTATATTTTCTTCTGGCCGAAGGTGAAAGAGCTCTTCACCCGGAATGTCTTCTAAGGAACTGTCTATGTTATCTCTAACTGTCGTACCAATATTGCTACTAACGTTGATGTTATGGCGACATATTTAGATAAGATACATGAGATTACCACTAGATAGGGTTTTGTCTGCAAAGCTTTGAAACTGGAACCTATAGAGAGTTCTGAGACCAGTGTGGTCTAACCATTAGACTGCAGACGCGGCGCGAGTAAAAAGTAGTTCTCCAAATCAAAAAATTGGACTATAGTTAGAGCTAGTAAAAAACAATTGCTGCCTAAGTTTTGTTGGTGGACGCAGAAAAAGACAGAATTACTCAGGGTGTAGAGTTACAATACGACAAAATTTTCCGTAACGAAGCGCTAGAAAAAGTATAGCAAATCGACATTTCCGCATCCAATAATAACAGTTTTATTGTGACGTGCCAAAAGCTGATGGCGAAACACAATGATACCGCTTGTGGGCGGACGTGGGCAGACCGTCCCGCCCACACTTACCACTGACCCGTGCCGAAAACTCTTATCGCGCTCGCATTTCGCCTTGCTCACCGTACAATGCTCCTTTCGCTCCTAATCAACGATACAACATAGCTACTGTTACTGCATTCGATAGGCGAAGAGTTAACGACGATAACACAGCTGTTGCTATACGCAACTGACCTATCTTTACCGGTCGACCACGACCGCTGGCGGTTATCGGTGCGGCGAGCGATTACTCAGTTCTTTACGTTCTTTCTATTACCATTGACTAAAGACTTCTTTTGCATAACGCGCAATGAACCGAAACTCGCTTGCTGCGTCGCAAGACGCTCGTGCCCGTGAGCAAGGCCTTGCACATCCCCGATTAGAATTATGATGACGCATTAAATTAATGCAGCCGTTTAAAAAATTTAGGAGGTCTTGTAAAGAAGGTTAGGTATTTCAATACAAACTTCGATTACCGAAGACATTTATAACAGCTTACAAACGACGAATATGAATTAGCTAATTATAATCAGTCTCGTTGCAGTGTTTTCCTTATATGTAGGTATCAAAAGACGTCTGTATAGTGTTTAAGAATATCTTTTCTCTTCATTATTGTCTATCGATCAGGTATTTGAAGATTTGCCCAATCTGCAGTTTTTGTTAATTTTACGATTGGCTTAAGGTCTGACTTCTCGATCATTTCCTTTATATGTTCTAAAAATTTGCCTGTTTCATTAATTTAGAGAGAGAGAGAGAGAGTTAAATCTTAAATTGTCAATTAAGTGGGTAAATAAAAGCTAGCTACAGCCTTATAATTTAATCACCATCTCAGCCGAAAGACTTCCTCTGCTGACCAAAGGCCTCCCCCTTTGAATTTAATAACCCTGAAAAATTCAGAAAAAGCTAGAGTTCTAAGAAGTAAAGACGCTTATTGATAAATTATTCTTCGATAGTTTCACGTTGGCATACTTGGCTTGTCGTTGCGTTCAGCCTTGCGCGCCCGGTCGCCATAGTGACGTGGCCACGTGTGTTTCTCGCCTTGGCCGACACACGATAAACCGATAAGAAACACCATAACATATACAGCATTCCATAGGAAACCTTCGCACGTTAAACTGATAACAGCTATCGCTGCAACCGTATGAGCAACACGTGATTTTACAATACCACATTCCCGAATGATTGATTCGGAATCAGAATTGTGTTTTACTGAAAAGGGTCGTTTGGTTTGTTTAAATATGTCATAGAAGCTACTATTGAAAGTATCTATCAATTCCAGGTAACGTCAATACCTCTTAAGTTAATGCTCGTTGTACAAGTTTTTGGGTGTAATATTGTTCTGTATATTATCATTATCAGACCGCTATCGTTATTGGTGCGAATATTAGAAATACATTAACCTGTTTAAAATATCTAGTTATCGAAACAGGATTGATAAAAAAGTTCGCATCACTTTATTTATATTTACTAACATCATGTGTAAGATGTTACAAAATAAACGTACCTATTAGTTTTTTGTCGCTTCTATCAAGTCTTTACACCTGTTGAGTTACGTCATTTCAGGATGTAGCAAAATACAAATGTTCATTGACTGCTGCTGGGATTCCGCGAAGTCCTTGCAGTCTGTACTAAATGTGAACTTATTTTCAGTACATATTCGGTTGTAGGTTAGCTAAATTGGTTCAGGGTCACTATTAAAGGTTTAGGAACGATAAAGAGTAGTGAGTGTTGGGTTTGTTTACATATTTTTACATATCATATCATATCGTTTGCATATCGCTTTCAATTTGGGACCTTTGTTTAAATCTTTCGTCCTGTGTTTTAACGTTCGTTACATATTATTATTATGTGTAATAAATGGTAATGTTTTTCTAAGTTGTTTATTTTATAATAACCGATTGGCAATGTTATTCAATCAAGTTTTTAATATGCATGGCCTTGAGTGCCAAAAGGCGAATGACCAACTACGTACTTATTGGCAACTCGCTAACCATTACAAGTGAGACCAATTCTAAAAGAGCCCCAGCATAGGTGTCTTGCAATAATAGTTTTGTTCAAAGCTCTTCAGTCGTGACGGCTGACGACAGCAGTGACTGTCAGTGAGGCGCTCAAATTTTTTGCAATGGCTGTCTGCCGAAGCGGGCCGCGGGGCGCCAGATGAGGTAAACACGAGTACGCACGCGCCTGCTGACGTTGCACAATTCACGGCGGGCCTCTAGTAGTGAGCGGAGACGCGGTTCAGACGCCACCCAACCCCTCTCCCCGCCCCACACCCCCCAGCCGGCGGCGCCTTCCCCGCGCCCCGCCGCCCTCCCTCCCGCCGCGCTCCTCAGTTGCCTCGCAGCTGCCGCGCGCGTCCGTCGCATACTTCATGCGACCCCGATTTGCCTCTACCATAATATGGATATACAGCACATCCGCGCTCTTATCAACATCAAGTTCTCATATCTGTGGTTTTGCGAAGTCTTCGAAAAGTATAAATGGATTATATTGTAAAGTGCTCCGAGAAACAACTAGTTTTATAAGGTCCGCATCGGAATTTCTAATATGGCAATCCGTAGCGCGCCGACGACGTGTTCGGCACATGGCTTCATAATAATATGGTGCTGGCGGAAATTACGTCATGAATCACTACTATCAGTTGTTAAAGTAAAGCGAGAGTGTAAATATTGTGTCTTTTACTGTCAGTAGTTGATTTAATAGTGATATCGTCTAAAAATATGTCGCGGCTTGGACGGCACGGCGCACTCGTGGCGTCCACGTCTACGGTACGTTATGGCGGGTGTTTGCTCTTAAACGGTATTTTGCAAAGGAATTCGGGGAATTTACTTATAAGAACACAATCGACAAAAAATCCTTACTTACGTAAAGGTTGAAAGTAGGACACATGAATTAATGCCGGTGTTTTTAAACTAACAACCACATTATTCCGGTTAACCAAAAACTGTTTTGATAAGCTAATTACATGTTATGAAAAATGAGATTTTGAAATCGGTGTTTTTAATTTTTGATTGTATTTGTTGTTGCTTTGTTCTGAGTACGATTTCGTCCGAGGTCACTAGCTCAACAAAACGTTGGCTAATCACTTCGCACCGCTGAATGAATTGCTCGACTCAATAACCATGATCAAAGTCCAATATACCTTAACTTGTTTGTTTTTATTCGAATCAGTGTCTGAATTGTAGTCGTTCTTCAATTAACCTTTCCTATTAGTGACAGCTTTTTTTTCAATTTAAATAATTTTCAAAGTCGACGAAAGCTTGGTTAAAACCATGCGGAAAATGGCGGGTCCTTGCCGCCATTCTGCACCGCTTGCTCCTGTGTGCTACACCTACGAAGCAGTGAGCAAGTGTGCGCGTTGTCATAGTGCAACGTGACTGCGGCATGCCGTAGTACTTTGAGCTCTGAAGGCGTGGTCACATTCTTCCCGTTGCTGATTTCCTGGTACTTTACTATTACTACTATACTATACTATTTGCTGCATATTAACAATTTGAATGTTTTCCGTTGTACCAATATTTTCTTCACATACAGCTTCCCAGCGTTAGTAGTTGTTATTTCGTTATTCATTTCACTAATTCTTATTAACTTTTTTTTGACATATTTTGTCAAAAACCAATATCCTTTTATGAATTTCAGATATGTACAGGTGGGTATTCGGTCAGATATTGCTACAATCTAATGAGATGTAGTCATATATAGTCACTGTAATGCAAAGCAGGTGTTAAAGTATTGTGTTGTACCTACTCGTATGTTTTGTTTTATTTTGTATTGTGATATTTGTAATAGTTATGGAATTAATAAACTTTTTCTATCTATGACTACATCTAGCATTCGTTACAAGTGTTTTATAGTATGATAATTTCAATCAATTATTGTTTGGTTGGTAACAATGTCTAAATAATGCTTTAACAACATCATTCAAAATGAGAATTCTTAAGACAATATCTTTAAACTTCTAATTTGACTTCCTCACACGAATTATGTGATCCTATCAGAATCTATTAAAAAAGAATGCCATAAGAGAAAGGTTATGCAACGGGAGAAAGCCACGTGGCCCGAAATCGACTTTAATGCGCATGTCTGTCCAATAGAACCGTGAGACAATGCTCCAAAATTTAAGATGCCATTATTTTTAGCTAACCCGTTAGCTTCTTTAGTATTTCTTGTTAAGGAGACTGTATATTTGATAACTTCACTATGGGGAACACACTAATAAAACCACTGTATAGCACACTTTGATATATTGGTAGAACTCAATAAAAAGAAATATATGAACGGAGGTAATGTAATTGATTGCGAATCTTAATAGCGCGATTTAGGAACGCTATTAGTGCTGCCATTTATTGAGAAATTTACACACTATTACAAATTAGCCTAAACATTCCGCCCACCAAGGACTAGTCCTTCAAACCGAATGATTAACGAAACCTTACAACCGATTCTTGTGGCAAATCAAACAGCACCTTCAATCTCATACATAACACACTAAAACAATAAAAACTTAAAACAAAAGTAATGAACTAAACAAAAAAAAGACAGCTTCTGTATTATTTTAAGTAAATGACCCGCCCACCATGACAAAATTGATTAAAACTAATTTCTTATTTAGTAAGCACACAAATTTTGCTAACCGGGCGTTTTAATACGCCATTTTTACATTTAATTGTTACGACTCTTGTGATCTTATCAGGACCCGGATATTTCTCTATAATTTTACCTAAAATCCATTTAGCCGGTGGGACATTATCCTCTCTTATAACTACAACATCGTTTATATTAGGCTCTTCAATCTTATTATACCATTTGTAACGTTGATTTAAATTTACAAGGTACTCTTTAGACCACCTTTTCCAAAAATTACAAGTAATTTTCTGACAAAGTTTCCATCGATCCAAGCTACTAATACTTTCATCACCATAATTTACATCTGTCACATTAATCAACGGTTCTCCTACCAAAAAATGACCTGGTGTCAATGGTAGAGGATCACTAGGATCGTCACTTAAAACCGAGATAGGACGCGAATTCAAACACGCCTCAATCTGTGTTAATACTGTTGTAAGCTCTTCGTAAGTAAGAGGAGTATCGCCAATCACCTTTTTTAGGTGGCTTTTCACACTACGCACTCCAGCCTCCCACAATCCTCCAAAATTGGGAGCATGTGGGGGAATAAAATGCCACTTTGTTGACTCGAGCGTTAAAAGTTGCATTATTTCGTTGGGCCATGCAGAATTCGCGTTAGTAAACATATCAAACAGCTGTTTATTTGATCCAACAAAATTGGTTCCGTTATCGCTAAATAAATCCTGACAATGTCCTCGCCTAGATGTGAACCGTCTGAATGCTGCGATGAAACCCTTAGCAGTTAAATCAGACACAGCTTCCAGGTGTATCGCGCGTGTAATCATGCAAACAAAGAGGCATAGGTACCCTTTATACGCTTTGGAGCCTCTGCCTGGGGAGAATCGTATATTTATTGGTCCGGCATAATCAACACCAGTTGATTTGAACGGTTTGCCGGGACTTAATCGTACTTCTGGAATCTGTCCCATGAGTTGTGTCCTCTGTGCCGAAGAATATCTTCGACATACAATACAGTTTCTATAAAATTTCTTAACTTGATTCCTTGCCTTGATGATGAAATATGTTTGTCTTATATGATTCATCATAAGCTGTGGACCGCCATGTAGGGTCTTGATATGTGCCTCTGATATAATTAGTGTAGTAAAATGGCTTTTTTCAGGCAGTAATATTGGATGATATTTTACTTGATTTGTTGTAACAATTATTATAGCTCTAATTCTTATTTGTTCTTGATCTGATTGATATCCTAATTGTCCTGATTTCAAGCTTCCAAAAATCTCATTATGTATCCAGAAATATAAAGTCCACCGAATTTAGAGCACGGTAAATGCCCTGATCCGATCCCAATCCCCTCGGAAATTCTAGTAGGGAACTGGCACTCTAGTGCGTGACGCCATTCCCTCTAGAAAACCTTTGACGCTGAAAATGCCGCCTGAGTCAATTGGCAAACTATCTCCAAAAAACAACGACATAATAACAAATGTAATTACGACAGTTCAAAACATGTTGGAAGACCCATCAATCTTAGTACACCGATTGTTTTTCATCGTTAAATAGCTTGATAACCGTGAGTGGAAATTCACTTTCCCATTAGTAAAAGTTTATTCAGGTAGGCGTTATTCAATTAAACGTCAGTTCAGTAGTAGGTGTAGCCACGTGGTGGTCTGCCGCTCTGCGCATGTTCGCACGCCGCCGCCGCCGCCGCGCCGGCTCTCTGCCTCTTTCTCAGCTGTGATCTGAGAAATCGTTACTCGTTTCGTTACCGACCTCGTTGCTACCATTTTCCTGTCACATTGTACAAATGCTCTTGAAATTCCATTGACATTTTGTTTTGTAGTAAACACATTTTGTTTTAGAAAAGGAAGCCGATCGACACACATAAAGCTTTCTCTTATAAAAGAAGAATATCAATGAAAGCGCTTCATCTTGTATAAAAGTAGTGATTGTAAAGTAAAAAAAAATGTATCTATCGTAAACTTAATGTTAGGAAACTTTGATAAAAACTTGTCACTACTATCTTATCAAGGCAACAAAGCGCGTCCTAGTTTAAGGCTGATTTTTTATGATAAATTGTTGATTGTATTTTTTTATCATAGTGTTTGTTTGTACTCATTACTCACAAATATGATTATATTGTTCAGCTTTTTGTAGTAGAATTCAAGGATGATTTTCTTGCGGTAAAAGTTTTTACACTTTCGATTTAGTTAATCAGATACATTATTGCTTTAGCTACCTACCTATATTCCAGTTATCAAATTTCTTCTTTAAATATATGTTTTTTTTGGGCTTGGATCTTATAACAAATATTATCTAGAGGCGCTAAGTATTTCTACAAGCAAGCAATAAATTACCTTCAACAATCGTCGATGAAGTCACAAAGTTCAGCTTTTTATCATCATGCATTTAGGTCGCGGCCGCTCATGATCAGCTTGCGTGTCATACTTAACTAAGACTAATTTCTTCGGGAACATCATCAACGATTCAATTCTTGTTTTTCTAATAGTTACCTTAGACTTAATCATTGTAAAGGAGATAACGAATGATATAATTATTACACAAACGATGCCAAGTTAAATTTAGTCCGAATAATCTTTATCCTCCACGTGACTTTTAGAATGCATATGGTTTTCTTATTGTGATCGTAGTCTGCATGTGTGCCAATTCTACTTTCTCTCCCGTTGGATCTCGAATCCAATAAATCTTGAGAATGATATAAATCAATTGTGGTCATGACTCATGAGCTTAAGGCAACGCGACGTGGGATAGCGGTATGGAAATATTAAATGGGATACTTTGTGATTTAAGATAGATTCGTAGTACAATTATTATTGCGCTTATTTGACGTGCAGTTTGATTAATGTATTTCTGTGATTGTAAATTTTGATCATGGCTTTCCAATACGCCATACTCGTTAGCAGGGCCTAATTATACTGTGAACGGAACATTTGATAGCTGATTGTTTTCGCATTTGCTCTTATCATCTAAATCAGTAAGTGCGACCTTGCTTAACCATGTCTAGATGACCTTGCGAATGGCGAATGTCAGCTTTATGTCCGCGTGTACAAGTGGTAATCTAAAACATTTGACATTTACAAGATCTGCTTTGAGGCAACTTTCACAGACGCAGGTCTAATGAGCTGTACAGCCTTACTCCATCGCGGAAGCGTTTACCTCTATCGCGGAAGTCTGCTTTTGACGAACACAACTGCATTTACGTTAATATGGTCGTCGTTTTCATTATCCCTTTGAAACTTGTCTTTACCGTCTCGATTGTGCAATTTGTTTATTGTTTCTGACTTCGATTGGTAAGCAACATCGTGGCGAATCACAACATCCTCTTAGCAAATCGAGATAACACTATTCATCTCATAACAATAGAATCAGACTTCCTTTCGTTACATTATTTGGTTTTAGCGCTGCATTGTCGATTTTTGCCTTGGATTATTTATAGGAGCGATGGTGTAGAATCGAATCTAATTGGTACTTTAAGTACTTATATAAAAACCTAATGTTGTGTTGTGTCGCTCGCTAATTTGAATCCTTTTTTATCGGCTAACACTTCTTGAAACAGTATATTTATATATACTCGTAAATATACGAATATATATATATATATATATATATATATATATATATATATATATATATATATATATATATACATATATATGTATATTTATATATGTATATTTATATTTTTTTTTTTGTATATTTTATTCTACGGTCGGTACATATAAAACCGCTCTATTTATTTCTATTAAAAACATATTGCGGCTTGTTCGAAACCCACTCAGGCAATCACAATTTCTAAAGCTTATATTATGTTTTTATATAAATAATTTTAATTTATTTAATAACACATAATAATTTAACAACAACTCTCCTGAATCTACGTTTACTCCATGCACCATGGGCCGTGTCTATAGTGTTCGGTTTGTTTACTGCAATTCATCGGGTCAGACGAAGGTCACGGCCATTCCTGCGCCTGGATGCGGAATCGCTCACATGACTTGTTTGTTGACCGACGACGTGTGATCGCGCGATTGGACCGGCGCGGGCGCTGTGGTGTGGTGTGCGTTATTAGTACCTATCTCGTCTGTTTATTGTACTTGTCGAGTTCACCGCCTTTTCGTTTACAAGTTTACATCACTCTATATCTCTATTTTAATAGGTCCTGAGAAATTCTCGTCTGGTCTCCTTTCCTGGTCACTACTACTTGCTTGTTTGTTTCATGACGCGCCATCTGTAAATGCTCTTGTAAGGGAACTTGTTATCTTCTCTTCTATTCTGTTACGAGCTTCCTGATTCTAAGTTACTGCTCTTCACTAATGTATTTATTTTGATTGACTTATTATATTGGTGACTTTGTAACTGTACAAAAATGATGCAGCTTTTAAATGGCTAGAAAGTTGTATAACAACTAACGTTTTTAAATAATTTGGAGGATCCCTTTGCTGAAACAAAGATTTTCTAGGTGTAATGAATCCCTGAAGTTCTGACTTCCGTTGCAATGAGCGTATCTCAAAAAATATATAAACTGAAAACTTTACATTTACCCCGTATTATGTCATCCTAATTTTAATATAACATAACCGCTTAGACTGTACCTATAGCGTACAGTTGTATCTTTGCTCTTGTTTATAGTCTGTTGTAGCTTGTTTCGTAAAGTTTTTCCATTACATCTGCCAACTGCTACAACATTACAGTAGCTATTTGCGAATGTTTTGTATTGAAATTGAAACGTGATACATTATATCTTGTGACCTGAACAAAAGACGACGAACTGGGACTTACACTTCACAGTGCCTTCCAAAATTCAAAGAAATTGAAATAAATCTTTACGTCTATATTTACCCGTCATTTCGAAAGTTGCTTTAATCGCAATCTAGACACACTAACAGCTGCGCCAACGATCTCTTCCATTCATCTGGAAATTTACCCGGCTTCATAGAACTATTGATTTCCCAAACCAGACATCATTTAACAAAATGGTTTATCGGGTTGTTTATTTTATCGATTGAAAGCGCGGTCGCAGTGGAGCTTAACGAGACGAGAACCGTAAACTCAAGCATACCTTTATGTGTCTCAATCTCAAGGGGAAGATAGTATCAGTACAGTGGAGTGTTCACTTTACTTTCGAATCAATAGTTGTATAAGTACATCTAAAGACGTGTTTGTTGCATTTCATGACCACAGAGTTCTTTTTTGTTTATCCTTCATTTTCACAACTTAATGTCCAAACTTCCCCGCGTGAAATCCATTCCGTCACGATTAAGTCTTTACAACGTGTCCCCGGGAATTTGTGCGCGTTAAAAATTTGCCTTTGCTCCTGTCGGCCATGCTATCTCTGGTACAATTTGGTCCCTCGAGCCGAATCAAATGTAAGGAGTAATTCTCTGTACACTATAAACATTTTTAACTGATAATGTCAATAATTGTAGACTGGGGATGGTAAATAAAACCATTCTGCGGAGAGTTAAATTAACATTATTTATGAATATTAAAATATAATAATGTTTTGCAAATTAGGAGAGTTTAAAGTGTTAAACCTATTTGTTCTTAAAATAAATTTAATGTGAACATTGAAGCAAACATTATTATTTATTACATTTAAAAGATTAACTAGTTTAATGTTTATTGTTATTTTTTAATCTTAAATTATTGCAATTTTAATAGCTTTACTTCATAATATCTAAGTTAATGTGAACATAATATCTATTTAATGTTACAAATAATACTATTATGTATTATTATTTCACGATTAATTGTCACTATAACTGTTATGTTTGACTATTATACAAATATTTCCAGATAATTCCAAAGGCTGCTGTGTGCCGTTGTCAGCCAATTATTGCAAAACTTGAGGTTCTTTACTGTGAAGATGTATAAACAAGGATGTCTGAGCGTTTTTTTCTTTGATAAAATTATAAAGTACATGTTTGTTTTGCTCATTTTTTATCAGCTGACTTGAGTTCCTTAATTGTAGCTGTTTGACCTTCCTACATTTAATTACTTTAACAGTCTTAATATAATGTACGATCGTTGTTGCGGAAAACCCAAGTTCGATTCCTGGCTGGGTCGGGTAGGCGTTTAATTTTTACACTGTATTTTATAAAAAAAAATATTAATATTTAATCTAGTTAGTATATTTTAAAAAAAACAAAAGTTTTTTTACATAATACTAGCGACAGTGTTCCTAATTTATTTATATGAAAAAATACAAAATACGTTTTTTCTTCTTAAATATGCCTTTATTATAATATGACCATAAACTCGGTATGCTACATGGTGTAATATTAATTAATCTGCATCATCATCTTCTTCTTTTCTGCTTAAATACGTCCACTGCTAGTCAAAGTGTACCCCAAGGATCTCTACAGAACGACCGGTTTTGTATAAGAATATACCTAACACGTATACCAAATTTCATTTATACCTCACTCACTGACTCAGCCGTTTCGGCTTGAGCAAAATTATTAATTTTATATGTTTATTCATCATGGTATCCTATGTTGATCAATTGTTTCCTATTTTTAAATGACTTTAGCCATGTAGTATGTACATTTTGTGCGTCACGATCACTCCGTTTACCTTGCGTTTGTTTCGCCATTTACTTCTCATCGTTCAGTAAAAGGTCCAATCAATTTGGTCATCGTGAACAAATAGAAGGTCGCTTACCTCAAGCATTGATGCAGGTAATGTGTCTTACACAATAATGAATATGCATAGAATTTTGTCTCAAATATTTAAATAAATAATAAAAGTTTATTTAACAACATTTATTTTTTTCTAGATTCTTTATTGTCTTTACAATATACTTAAAAGTTATTTTTTATTTAGTTATTATTTAAACCCAGAAAATATTATATACAAAGTGAAAAATAAGGGAAGGAAATTCAAACTTACAAAACGCGTCACCATTGGTCGAAACGAAATGTGACGTCAATGGTCACGTCACGTAATTGGATTTATCGGCGTCGATATTCATACTGTGTTAGTGTTAGTGAGAAAAATGGTTTAAAACTGTATTCAATCTAGGTGATGTCAGAAACTGGTTTTGTCAAAGCACAATCGGATAATCTACCGAAAATATATGCATTTATGATGTCAGCATATTTTGCATCAAATCGCGATTTTAAGAGCGCAGCGATCAAAGAAGTCAAAGCGGCAAGGTAATTACTATGTTTCATGGTATATTTTAGTCCATAACATAGATTTTTATTCATAAATGTTTATTACTTACAACAAAACATAACCTATAAATATGTTAATTTTAATGAACTTTTGTAAACTAGGTTATTTTAGTTAGACCGAATCTCTACTGCTTAATAGCTAATTCACACTAAGCTGTACATAAATATAGCATACTTACGTTAAAATGATCTTCACAACAAAATACAACCGTTAATGAAAATACATTATCCCTTTCTCATCATCTTACACCATTTTATTGCACGTGGATTACGAAAAAACACTTTATCGGGTGTAGTAATAATAGTGTTTTTGCGCTTCGGTACCATACAATACTTGTAAGAAGGTTTTGTAACTTCTTTCATGATTTGTATAGCAATTAAAACTGAAAATATGTATTATGTATAAAGTAACTGAAACGCTATTGTAAACAAACACGGGACACAACCAATGACGTCACGTGATCGTTTGAACGGCTCAAATTTATTCAATGTTTTAAATTTCATTTTGAAAAATAATTTGACGATTTTCAAGCCTATTTTTTTTTTTCTATGTTATAAAGATGTAAATGATTAATTTAAGGAATAAAATAAAACATGCATATTCCCTATTATAATAAAGCAATGAGCAAAAATAAATAAAACTAAATTAATAGTCAGAACAATGCAAAATGTGTGAATATAGGTCAGTAAATTATCACACTTATCCATGTATTCTAAATCGCTGCACTTATCTAGTGATTGGAATAGTAGAGTATTTTAGGACATTTATACTAGTGTTTTCCATAAGAAAGCGATATGTAGAAGAGTGATGAGTAAAGTAGACTTGATGACCTTGGATGTTGGTTTCACAGAATATTCAGATGTTCTATAAGGCTTATTTATATTTTTGGCTAACAATTTTCCTGCCCCATGTAAAATGTTATCGACTTGTTGTTAAAATCAATATCTGTGGCGACAATTTCCAAGGTTTTTGTTACGGACAAGATTAATAGTAATTTTATATGTTTTATCACATTCTATATATTACATTAAAGTTCAATATTTCAATCGGTTACTTATGCTATTAATGCAAATATAATTAGATAACAAACAAGTTCTTGCGATGTTCCCCGCTGTATTGTTTTCAAATTCAAATGCCCTCATACCAATTCCGATTGTGTGAATGTAACGATTTTCTGACTCAAAATGGTGCTGTACTACGATCTGTACTTACTTCAACTGTCAATAAACCAGGAATCGTAAAAGAAACCACAGTTGTTACAACGATTATCTTTATGTTTTTAGATTTAAGGTTGCTTTTTAGTACTCTATTCGGTCAACAGAATAACACTTTAGTAGTTAGACATAAGAGAACAACGCTTATGCTGGCAAATAAAATTTAATGATCTTAAAGCTAAAGTTATAAGAGTGTTTTTTGTCCACCATTTTGTGGAGTGCACACACAAGATGGCTGTCATGTAACACGAGAATGCACGTGAACAAGAGTGCATTTGCGGTCCCGGAACGTGACACCCGACCTCTATGCTTGAATTTCTGTTAATTTCATACGTTACATTACAGTTGTCTCTGAAACGAGAACCAGTTATTTCGTAACTCTGCTGCCGCTAGTAAATATACTCGCTGATGTGATACGAGTTTAGTTTCTTTTGATACTGAAGGCTTCCTTATTTCACCTTATTATTTTATTAATTTTCTCCTATAACCGCATAGTATGGTTTCTCCATCGGCGGCACATAAAGCATATGAAGAAATAAACATTATTATAGACGTGGTGCTATTATACCTCGAAAATTGTGCAAGTTGCTATTTCTACGAGTTTATGAGTCGTAAAGCCAACAAAGGCCTAGTTACCTTTAAATCATTGCATTCTTAACTGAGGAAGTGACCATAAATGTCACCATGTGCCAGTCAGTAGTAGCAGTTAGACCATAAAAACGAAGCTTAATCATGAGTGTGGTGTCATAAATGATGTACTGCGGATTTGCAGAAAAGCTTTTATGGTACGATATGAAAACTTAAGAAATAAATTATATAGCTTTTTTAAAGCGTCAGATTTGTACTTTTAAATCCTTAAATACAGTTCTTGCGAATGGATAAGTTTTTCAAGTCTTGATATAGAAATGTATCAGTATTTTTATTACTTCCGCACCGATATAGAAAAATCGAAAACATTCCAGTGTACCTCGTTTAATGTAGTTTTTCTTACATTTTGTATTTAATGAGAATAGCATGTTAAATTGTTTGTACGAAAGTATAATCATCAATGCAGGAAACAGAATTTAAGTTTTTACCTGACCTCAATTTCAGTTTTGCAATCGCTAATAATGAAACATTAAACTTGAATAGACTTGCAACACGCAACAGTTTATCTACAATGTACAAATTTATTGGTGTTTTTAACAAAGGTGCATTAAACAATCAAAGGAATTGAGAGTTAATTCCGAATTAAGTACGCTGTTTGGTTAGTTGTGAAATATTATTATATTAAATATTATGTAATTGTAGCAATCTTATGATAAAACAATGCAGAAATAATTTTATTTCAGTATACAAAAAAAATCAAGTTTAATCTTGGTTTCTATGTATTGTTGAATGCGAACGAAAGATAAGTGTGTTGTGTAAGAACTCTTCGAACGATTTGAAGCAATAGGGAAGTAAGTACACCAATGAGAGATTAAATGATGGAAGAAGACTGCGCTGAACCTAAGGAATAAAGAAGAAGCGATATAAATTACATACATAGGTGGCTCCTAGCCAACTCGGAAACAGTTCCTAAGCATCTCGATTTAAATTTCTCGAGAGATTTCGGAATTTCTCTTTCACTTTTCGTTTATAGCAGTACACAAAGGTATAAAAGGAGACATGCCAACTTTTTAAATCGTTTTTCGATACAAAAGTAGTTTCGTGTTGGTAAGCAGGCAACGTAGAGGTGCCGCCGGCCGCACCGTGGCCGCATTCTTTTGCGCCTACTGTTCAGAAAGTGGAGCAAGCATCCGTCGAACTACTAGATCTGCAATGCGATACCTCCTGACGCGTTCACATATCCTGGTATCTTTTTTGGATAAGGACCATCAATACACTTTTACCTTTAATAACATTTTTAAACAAGCATTCCTCGTCTTTATCCTTATTGAACAAGTTAACAATATTTAAAATGCAAGGAATTGTCGTGGCAATTGCTTTTTAGGATTTAAATGGTAATTTCGTGCAAAGCAAGTCATCGAATACAATGCCTTAGTCGTATTAATGCTGAATTTAAATTCATTAATGGAAATATTGATCGTTGAAACGTGCATATTGAAACATCAACAGGTTCCAATTACATAATGATTGCGTTAGGTCAATGGACATCCTGTAAACATTGTCCGAAAGGTATCATTTCATATTCAACACAAAACAGTGCAATACCCACTGCAAGTTT
The DNA here is from genome assembly GCA_947562085.1 of Eudonia lacustrata. Classification (NCBI taxonomy): domain Eukaryota; kingdom Metazoa; phylum Arthropoda; class Insecta; order Lepidoptera; family Crambidae; genus Eudonia; species Eudonia lacustrata. The sequence continues at coordinate 15,299,187 of OX387329.1, forward strand.
TTATATAATCCAAATTTAAGAGCACTATTCGGAAAAGTGTTAATGTCAAAAAAAATTGATAATACCCAAAACCAATATTTAAAGATACAACTTTAAGGGCCTGACAAATAAACAAAGAATAAGGTCCGAATAGTTATTCGGTGTTTTGTCTCTTTTACTCTTATTTGAAATTACGTTTAAATGACAGGAACAAAACATGGAATAACTATTCGGACCATATTCTTTGTTTATTTATAAGGGGGTTAATGTTTTAAAGGTAATTTTAATTATATAATCACTTACTTAGACATCCTATAATGAGAAATCATGACAAGGTTGCTGTAGGTATTCATTAAAGACATTCGTTCTGTAAAAGAGACATATATAGCTTTTATTCATTTATTAACGACCAAATAAATGGAAACAAAAACACTGGCGTAACAAAGAACTCAAGAAACTCAGACGCATGTGACTTTGAATTTTGTTTACAGCACTCGGACAAAGACTGTGTTCATCCGTTATCCCAATCTGGGTTTCAAATTTGGCAAAATCATGAAGGTGATTTCAATAATAAGTGGACTTTGCAAACAGCAGACGCGCCAGCAATCCTGTTTCATACGATCATGTAGATGACACGTTATCTTCGAATCAATGCATTTGTGTTATCATAATCATACCGACCGTGCAAAATACGGGACATTCTTTTGTCTTGATCGTTGAAGATATTTATCTGTCACGTGTACTTGAATCATCTTCTTTGTAGTTTAGATAGATAAAAAATGTAAATGGAGAAGAAGGTCGACTTTATTTGTTTATTGTAGATTGAATGTCTTGTCAATTTGCTCTGAACATCTTTCATGTTTATAGGTATGCGGTGTATTCATTTTCTAACCACAACCATATTTCCTATACTTACTGATAATAATCGATTGCACTTTGTGTTAAATTGCATGCTTTTCTAAGCTACACGACTAAACTAGCACAATTTGTTATTAATTTCTGTAACTATCGCTGTGTTGTGTATTTTGACAGTAACATTGTTGTTGAATTAAGTTTTCCTGATTTAGTGAAGCAAATTTAATGTTTTTGCAAACATATTAACCTTTATTTTCGAGGGCATCTTGTGCAGATGACACGAATGGCCTCCCACTATACACGATATCTTTTAGAGTCACTATCAAACAGATTTGACGTAATGTTTTTGCTGAATCACTGTTGTTTGAACGTTCTAATGATGTTGTGCGAGACAAAGCTGTAAACCCAAAACGACCTTTACGAGTTGTCACGGGGCTTTAAAACTAGCGAGGTTTTTTGTACTTACTGCTGCTCGTATAGCAGCAGCTTGATTGTCTGTGATGGCGTCAGGTTGGAGGTTAAACATACTTTTAGAACAAATGAATGAATTTTGCCATCAGTGATTTTTAAGGTTCCTATAAAATATACTTTTTTTTTAAGGAAAATAGTAATGCTAACTACTAATTGCCTAACACAAGATTTTATGGAATGATTTACAAATAAGCTCCGATGTCAAAGAACCCTTTATTTGGAATTGCATAAATAATGCATTTGACTGCGATAAACATGCCTTGTGTCGTTTTTGACGTTGTCAGCGGACATGAGATTAAACATTGCTTGGTTCGTGATTGAGTTTAATCTTCTATCTATGTAATTTTAATAAAGAGTTAACTTAGTTCTATCGACGAAAACATGAAAACACAATTCAACCCAGGCACATTGTTTCCTAGCAGATAACCTAAATATACATTTTAACGATTACCTTAAGACTCGCTGCCAATGTAGCAACGGACACGAACATAACAAGATGACTAACGACAGCCATTAAGTGGAATCCCCTGGTAGAAAAAAAATGTTGACAAACACAATGATGATACAAATCGACAGACACAGCTGATAAGAATACACTCTCTCTTTATGTTTTCTGTGTCTCATCATTCCCAACAGCGCCATATTATTATGATTGGCGTATGACGTCAAACTGTTACCATTATTCATTATTAAAACTTGAAATCTCGACAGGATTTGTGACGTTTGAAGTATAACGTGTCTACAAATATCAAGGCCTTTTAAATTATATACATACATCGGCTAAAAATAAAATAAAATGAAATGGTAGTTTAAAAATTGAAAAAAAAAAAGATTAAGTTTGATATCTAAAAGTAAAATTAAGTGACCTTATTGATAATTTAATAATCGATAAGATATATAAAAACTTATCTCATTCAACCAACAATGAGGTCGACAATTTATAACTGGCCGATTCTGTCATCGCTCAAATCATATGACGTAACTAATATTTTTCTCGTATTTCCAGTAGATAACTGTGTGGTCGCCAGACAAATGTGATTTTATACAAGTGTAGTGTTATATTAACTTATTTATTAATTATTTAATAAGTGTAGACTTAAGATGGAACGTAACAAATCGGACACGTTTCGATGGTGTGCTTCCTTATCGTTAAACTAGTGAATAGTGGTCCTAAAGTCTGATCTGTTAGACTGCGTTAAGTTAAATTATTTGTTAGTTTTGTACGGTGTGTGTTGTGGAGTATGTTGATCAATACGTTCTTGGACACGGAGGATTTCGTGCACCTGTATTACCCGGAGGATGAGGCGGCCGCGCCTGCACAGGGCTGCGGCGCCGGCGCTCGCATGGCCTCTAAGTACCCCGCCCGGCCCCCTTCGCCAGAGTACTCACAGGTTGGTAACTAATACTTTCAACAGTTATTTTTGAGCAATTGGATGGTTTATTATAGTTTATGTGATACGGAGTCTAGCACACTTGTTTAATATTTTTAGTATTTCGGAAAATTTGCAATGTTTGTGGTACGGGAGGAAGCTTGAAGCATTGGCTTTTTTATTGACTGACACTAAATGGTTTAATTGGTTCACTGCGCTGCATGGTACGTAACTAATAATTAAAACATTGTGTTACATTTTGGACTATTATGATGAATTATCTATTAAAATCCATTTTAAGACTCTAGTTTGTTTTATACTATAATTTAATTAGAGTATTTCTTATAATTAAAACCAGTTGTAACGTAAAATGCCAACCAAACTTTGGTGCAACTGCACCAAGCCGCAAGAATTTCACTCAAAGTATTTTGCATTCTTCTGTTATCGCGATACATTGATGTTTTATTTTCAGATGGAATTCTTTGATTCAGTATATACTTGATGAAATATCAATTATTGTTACATTGTAGGTATTCATTGAATACCGTTATTTCATATGGTTTTACAACAGGTTTATACTTTGTCACAGAGGGAGGGAACTCAATTAATAGCCATTCTTTGCAAGACACTTCTATTTGCAACTTATTTGCTGTGACCATAAAAAAAATAATACATTATAAGCAACTTCGCCAAGGAAATAAGAGGCTAGCGTTGTTTGCATTAGATTGTAGCGATGAAACCATTTATTAATGTATTATCTTAACCAGTTCGTTCACACGACCTTGCATGAATACTCAAGCAGGAATTCTCAGTATCTGTATAGTATTGTTTATAAAAAGCACATGCTACTATTCCATTCAGATGTTCCGACCTATTGAAGTGTTTTTTCACCTATGACATCGCAGGTGATGATTACTGATGATGTTATGGGTGCATTTGTGTGAGATGAGACAACACTACTATTGACAACCGCTAACGATCGGTAACAAAAGTTTAAACTTGTTTAAAATTGACGACCTTGTTCGAGTGGTTTGTACACCGGTTTTCATGGTCGCTATCTCTGAGGTCCTGGGTTTGATCCCCGGTCGGGTCAATTTAGAAATTATTGTTTTTCCAAATTGTCTCGGGTCTGGGTGTTTTATATGTATAATAAGTATGTATTTAAGTATTTTAAGTATGTTTATCCGTTGTCTAGTGACCATTTAACGAGTTTTAAAACGAAGCTTCTCTTGGCTAGATAATTGGTGTGAGTGTAGGAAAGTTTATTTATTTATTAATAAACTGCACATGGAAAATTGTGAATATTGTGATGTGTCGGTGTATTAGTGTTGATAACGTCATATAACCGCTCGGCTGCTCACGACATCCAAGGTTTGCACAGCGCATCGTGAGGTGTCAGTTGAAACGTCAAAGCACTGATCGGCAATAATTAAAGTAGTAGGGTATTAATTGGTCTGTGTACTGTCCTACTGCCAGACAAAGGCCTCTGTCATTGAAATTTATCCAGCAAGTCATCGCTACAATTGATGCGTATTCGCTTAATCAAGGCTTTCCAAATGCGGGTGATGATCACAAAACCGGGCTTTGAATCGAAGAATTCGAAACATACATGCCTGACCTAATAATTGAAACCAGGACTTCCAGATATCATTGCCACAGAGGTTTTATGATATCGAGAATATTTGACAGGCATGGGACCTTTAATTCTAATTGTCATTAGTAGTGATTTAGTGTTTTCATCGATATGGGTGCGTACCGCGCGAATTATGATTAATAAAGGTTGTTATTTATCTCTTGTCTTATTTATATCAGTAAACGCAGACAGATATTTTATATTTTTATCTTTACTGTTGTTAAATACGCTTGCTCTCTCGCTCTCTTTTAAATTAGTAATAAAATTCAATTAAATTCTTTATTGCTTGTTCACTATGTAATTTTAAGCTTTTAGTACATCATGGGCCCTGTCGGGCAATACAAATTAGAAAAGGATGTGTCTTTCATTTCATTCAATTTGAATCAGGACCTGGTTTTGAGTTAGTAACATAGCTTTTTTTATTTTACTTATTTCGCCTACTGGTTTGCTAATTACATATTAATATTATAACAAAAATATTAGATAGTAACAAAATATTTAATAATTAATTCTGAGATTAAACATATTATCAAGAAATTGTTGTCTTTTTAGTAAACGATTCGAGAAAATTGAAATTAGTTATTCTCAGGTATCCCAAATGTTCATTAGACATAAAAGTCTAATTCAAATACATTTTCTTCTTTATCTTGACTGTTTAGTGCGTGAGTGAACTCATACGTTTCTTGTTCAATTCGCGTTTATTGTAAGTTCTCCTTGCCTTGAATTACAATTATTTTGTTGTAGTGACGCCGCGCCGCTGGCGCCGCCTCCTCACAGTCCATTCATCAGGCTCAAAGGACAATTGGCTTTTGTGAAGTACAATCGTGACTCACCAGCTAATAAAACCAGAAATACTATTTGCGATGCTATCTTTTTTATTATTTTATTGGGGATGCCACTTAAAATGATGCACAATGCACATTTACCAACTATTTCACGACACCATACCAATAACAGGGTTATTGGTCAATATTAAACTCGTACAATCCCAAATAGGAGCTCAATGGCGCAGTGGTTAACGCGCCCGGTCTGCGAGTGCTGAGGTTCGGAACAGCTTCGTGCTTCGGAAGGCACGTAAAGCCGTTGATCCCGGCTGCATTAGCAGTCGTTAATAACCACCGCACCGCACTGGGCCCGCGTGGTGGTTTATGGCCCATTCTCCCTATCCATCCATAGGGAAGACTCGTGCCCCGTGGGGACATAAAATGAGCTGATGATGATGATGATGATCCCAAATAGCCGTAATGGTATTGTCAACTACATATTTAAGTACTTACAGTATACCTACACGCCTGCACATCAGACTTCCACAAACTGTCAAATTTCCTCAGTAGACTTTGACCTTATTTTAACATTGACATTCGTTTAAGAAATGTGACAGTTTTGGATGGGCTTCATTTTTTATCTATATTTCTTGTTAAGTATTCATATATATCTTCTAATATATAAAATTCTCGTGTCACGGTGTTTGTAATTAAACTCCTCCGAAATGGTTCGACCGATTTTCGTGAAATTTTGTGTGCATATCGGTTAGGTCTGCGAATCGGTCAACATCTATTTTTCATCCCCCTAAATGTTAAGGGTGGTCCACCCCTAAATTTTTTTTTTACAATTAAATTTTTCCATACAAAATGATCTACGATTTGTTTGTTTTGTTGTCATAGAAACGATTTGATTGTATTGTTGACTTAGAAACTGTCAAAGCCATACGAAGTCCGCTGGGTCAGCTAGTCTTTAATATAAAAATCTTGTGTGCGTGTGTTTGTAATTGAACTCCTTCTAAACGGCTGGACCGATCTTGATGAAATTTTTTGTTTGTCATCATCATCATCTCAGCCAAAAGACGTCCACTGCTGGACAAAGGCCTCCCCCAAATAATCATGGGGGGTATTTGCCGTAATCGCCACGCTTGGCAGGCGGGTTGGCGATCGCAGTAGGTTGAGGGTAACCTCAGAGAGATGCTGCTGCCCATCCTCTGGAATGGTCCCTTAGTCGGCTTTTACGACACCCACGGGAAGAGATGGGGTGGTGCAATTCTTTATCCCCGGCACCACACAGGGAATTTTTGTGTGTGTTCAAGTGGATTCGAGAATGATTTAGATTTTCAATTAGACTCGGTAGGTGGCGCTGCAATAGGTCCATCATGGGATATGGGTGTTCTTAAGCGGACGAAGTCGCGGGCGGGCTACTAGTTTCTTATAAAATGTTACATGACGTCTTTTAAGATTTGAATATTATTCCTAAATTTATTAATATACTGGTATTTTGTTATACAAATCATATGCTTACTGTATTGTACGATATCGCACACTGCCCCACATTCGGTGACACCAACAGCTAATTTGTTATTTGTTATCGTACATGTGTCCGCTTCCTTATTTATCACAAGTGCGTGCATATTGTGCATCGACCAAAACTTCCATTACCACCAATACCTATGGGAATAATTATAATTATATATAGATTTAGATAGATTTATTTCAATGTCATCCAAAAATATATAGTTGTTTGGGATGGGGTGACGTATAACATCCCGATTAAAGTTGTATTGTTCAATACATTTAACTTTTAACAACATATATATATTCTATAACATATATTCCGTGTTGAAACGACATCTCAAAAAAATCGTAAGTTATAAAACGTGAAAAAATATGCGTATGCGGCACATTTCCCTTAGGAAATCTTGCCGTGTAGAAGAAGTCTTTCTGTACCATTTTTAATACTCTATTAAATTTAGTCAAACAAGTATGTCAAGGAGTAGTTGCGGCAAAGAATTGTAGGATTAGTAGGTCAAGGCTATGGCACCTTTAGTAAACACGGATGTTTTCAAAGCATTTAATACATGGATCAACTCTGAATTGTTAATAAAATCTACAGCAGCCGTACATTTGGTACATGTTAGTAATGAATGTTCTATGAAGCACATTTGGTACAAGTTAAACAGCTGTTCACAGTCTCAATAATGCTACTATTTGTTTATGTAATAGTTTTCATTGTTAAATTTCCAATGGTGTCATAGAATTGAAATAATGACTACAGTACAGACAGCTTAGTCTTCTTATATTTATTCTTATATTTACAATAGATTCATTATAAACCCTTAAGAAGTCAGGACTTCGAATCATCAGTCCAAGTAAAATTGTTACCTTCTCCATAAATCATGAAAATGTTCTACATATAATTAATTGGGATAAGAAGGATTCTTTAACCTCTCCTTTTCTTTAAAAGGCCTGTTTTTAAAAAAAAACTTGCTTGGTTTAATATTCATTATTTTTATACCTAAAAACGGCTTTTAACCATTATTTGCAAAGAGAGGTGTTTATCTATAATTGACTGTGCATTATAGTTCAAAACTACAATGTAATATACTTACCTATGTCAATGTAAATTGTAACGTCTGGTGATGAACTCAAAGCATAAACTAAAAATAAAAAAAGCATATCAAATCAATTCATATTGTCCTCCACGATTTACCCCACGAGGCCGCACACGATTTAATCCAATCAGTGGTCCTTGAATTCAATTTGAGCGACTGAAAGATATAAACGACGATAACTATAGCGCATGCCCGTCTGGTGAGTCACCCGTGTTTAACAACAGCGCACAGCTGCTTTCCAACTTCCAACAACCATTGTCTGGGCTGGGTGACACCGTCTGTTTTGGTAATATTTTCACAGTAGCATGATATAGTCACAACATCGCAACCGAACTGGTTCATCTATAATTGGGTTTCCATAATAAACATAAGGCTATTATTGGGAATGTTGATAATGGTTTTGAGTCATTAAATAAATATACACATACCTACTACAAAAATATTTCATCGTGTGATTAGACTTGAAATATCATTATCAGTCTATAAACGTCCTTTTTGCAATTGCTTGTAGGGAAATGGGACCATAACCCACCATTCTGGCCAGAAACAAGATGGTTTTACTCGGGCGGGAGTCACCCCCGAAGCACGGAGGAAATTTGGTCTTGTCAGTCTTTACTTGCAAGGTCGCAATAAAACGCGCGAGCCCCTACGCCATCAAGCTCCTCAATTATAATATAATGGAACATATCTGATGGATTATGCACACAAATGTAGCTCACAAAGCCGTTCTTTGTGCACCGGAAGCTTTCTGACATTGTTGTCTACAATGGAGTGGTCATGTCGGAAAGAGACGGAAGATAACTAACAGAAAAGTCATCTCTATCTGCTTCTACAATAGTGCAGTAATAACAGTTTATTATAAGTATGTTTGTCAATTGAATGGTCCTTTCATTTGTATCAGATATTTGAATGACAAGTCAGGATCCGTGAATGGTGGTTGTTCATTCATAGTAGTGTGTATAGTGAGATAACTCAGCAACTGCACGCAGTCTACAGATAAAGATAAGTCGTATTGTTGTGGGATTTAACGTTCATGAACTTGGAAATTTTAGAATAATTGTCTCGTGTGCTTCTTATATGTTTTTGGGTATTTTTGTAAGATGTTCCCGATCCACTATGCTTGTTTGCAAACTTTTTAAATGTTTCAAGGATTGTTTTTTTTACGGCAATTTTAACTGGCGATATAATCGAAAACGCTAACGACTACATAGGTGGATATTAAAGAGTATTTCAGTTTCCGTTATTTTAATGTAAAACCATAAGATTTCGTGTAGCATGTGCTTGTCCGCATCACAGCTACCATGAACTGAGGTTCTATGGGACACGTTCGCGTGATGCTGACCCACTAATAGACCTTCTGGGTGTAATCGGTCATCGATCAAGTTTATCGCCTTCCATAAACCCGGTTACGTTGTAAAGCCAACGGCAAATTCTCTATCAGCAAGTAAAACAGACGAGGAGCTCGATGGCGCAGTGGCTACGCGCCCGGTCTGCGAGTGCCGAGGTTAGGAGTGGGCCCGCGTGGTGTTTTATGACCCGTTCTCCCTATCCCCATATATTGGAAAGGCTCGTGCCTCAGCAGTGGGGACATAAAATGAGCTGATGATGATGATGGTGGTGATGATGATGATGATGGTGGTGGTGATGATGATGGTGGTGGTGATGATGATGGTGGTGATGATGATGGTGATGGTGATGATGATGATGGTGATGATGATGATGATGATGATGATGAACTTTAACCATTATTCACGTAGGTAACTAATTCTGTGGAGTTCATCTCAGTGGCGACATCAGTCTTCAGCAAATCTAAGTTCTAACGACCAAGTTGATGCATTCAAACTATTGGCCAACGCGCCGCATTCGATTTTGTAACGCGGATGCTCGTAGCCCATTGCCCATGGCGACCTCAAACGACCTCAATACGTATCCTGCGCACGCCATGCATTAGTCATGCGGGCTCTTAAGCACGTTGTTTAGGGCTTGCCCGAAACGTGGGCCAGTAGAGCGGATCGACTATAGATTTGATGTGGATTTTAATGTTTGTTTATGGTACGACGCACATGATTGCAATAAGCAGGTCGGTCGATATGTACTAGCTTTTGGAACAGATTATCGTTCATTGTAGGCTCTCTGCAATGTAGAGATATTGAAAGAGTACCTAATTAATGACTCGTTTTATTAATCTGTAAGAGTTTTTGTTTGTTCTTTCTTCACTTTAGAACTGAGCGATGGATCTACGTGTAAATACGTTACTTACTAAGTCGAGACTAGATAAGACGTTTTGTTAAATTCCTAAATTACGACGGCATAAGAAAGACTTTCAGGTTATCTTTGGAGTGACTAGCAATCTAAACATTGAAAAAAATCTTTTTCTCAAAAAAAAAAACATTCATTGACTTTACAAAAAGAAATAAATTAAAAAAAAAATATACACAATTTTTATCTAAAAAGTCATAACTTTTTAATTCTCGAAACGGTGCTTTATAGTTTTAAAATTGAATCATCTGAGCCTACTAATATTATAAATAAATATATATTATATTATATTAAATGCCAAAGTTTGTGTGTATGTTCGTATATTTGTTGCTTCTTCACGCTGCAACGGATGGATGGATTTGGATAAAATTCGGCATACAGGTAGTTTATAACCTAGAATAACAGATAGGATACTTTTTATCCAGATGTTCCCACGGGAACGGGAACCACGCGGGTGAAACAGCGAGCGGCCGCTAATAAGGAATATAGTGACTCTCGCTTTCTACAAACTGAAAGTTGCCTCGTTAGTTGTTACCTTCATTTCGTAGAATTCTTCATGAGCCTCCCACCACCCCCTATCTATTCCTGGTATACGGTAATTTTTACTACGCTGCATACGATATGAACGTCCATTCATTATTTGGTGTGACGCAATGATACGCTATCTCTTTCTAGAAGCGTGCACACTCATGAACGGTATCTTTACACAACCAATTACAACTATATTTGTATTAACATAGTAAAAATTGTCGTTCTTTGTTTGTTATGGTCAGTGAAGTTACGTTCGAAGAATCTTGGAAGGAATGGGATCACAGTTTAGCAAGCATACAGTTGCGCATCGAAGGTACTTTCGCAGAGCAAGGGAGGGAAACCCGAGGGGAAGCGGGCGCTGCGGCGAGTGTACCACAAACAAGCGCAGTTTGTGGTAGCTACCGTGAAGTGCAGCCACGTGCGCGTACTGCGTATTTTAAACGTTTTTGAATTTACGTTCAGTGATTCCTATTGAATATAATGGTGCATACACGTTGTTCTGTATACGGTTGTAAGTCGACGTCGAAACACAACAAGAATTTAAAATTTCATAGTTAAAGATGACTAAATAGTTTCTTTTTTCTTTTTCTTTTATTTATTTTGCCAACTTCTCATTGATTAATAATGAACGTTTTTACAACCATAACTATTAACTAATACAATTACAAATATCAAATTCTAATTCATCACAAACACTACAATTTTCACTTGTTTTTATTTCGTATATCTACAACAGCTCCATATATTTTATTAGGCTATTTCTGTGTTTTTTATTCTCAATTATAAATTGAATCGAATTTTCGTTAACGAGACTATCTATCTTTTGCTCTAGTTTTTGTTTCGCCTTGGTGTTTATTGGGTATTCTGTTATTAGATGTAAGATGGTATCGATAGCATCTGTATCACAGTTGCACAACAGGCTCTCCTTACTAAATAGTTACTTCGGAGGTAACTCTAACTTCAACCTAGCGGGTATTTCTAGTGTAGGTAAGTATATGTATTCTTTACGGCGCAAGCTCTTTCGCAAAGTATAATCATTATGTTTACAACTTATTGGAGTAGTTGGGACGTCGGACACAGAAGGATCAGGTATTTGTCTAATATCCAACTGTTATGATTTATTTAAACCAACAGAAAAAGAGGAAGTTTTACCTATTTTTTAGGGTTTATATTTAAGATTTAGCTTATTTTGACTTGTTTCTTTTTTTTTCATTTTTTAAGCAATCCGAATGCAAATTCAATATATTGTTTTGATAATATAAAATTGAAATCTAAAAATAAACCTTCACGTTAATTTAGCAGTGCAACATTTGAAAATATGTATATAGTTTATTCTTGATAATAAATTATTATGTTATAAAAATATTAACGATTATTTGATTTCGAATTTTGTGACAACCATTGCATATCGGCGAACGATTGCGTAGATACCTACGCGGGCGGCGGCATCGCCCCACGTCAAAGGCGATGCCCTACTGTATGAAATGGTAATACTGTGATGGGATTATAGTTTGAGCAATTACACGTGAGCTGACTAACAAATTATAACTTTCGTGTTCAATGGGTATATACGTTAAATATATTATATTTATTGGTATTTTTCTAAATAATTCAAGGTTTGTTTATTTGTATTTGATTCAGTTTGTTTCGTAATTACTTACACAATATTTTTAATATCTACTTTTCACAATTTTCAACAAAGCATTTTGTTTGCTTTAATATTTCACACCCTTTGAGAATAACAGTAGGTAGGTAGACATATAGTATATTATGATGATGCAATCTTCTATAATAAAACTAATGGGATCGTGCGTAATACATTATACATTCTATCAAGGGACATTAACATTCAATAACTTATGTAAGAAATCAAGTCCAATGTAATGTTGCTTACAAATGGTCATTAAGATTTTACATAATATAGAAATGTCCATATGTAGAAAAACACTAGAAATAATTATGGTAACTGGTGGTCGCCCAGTGGTCGAAACTCGACCGTTCCACAGAATAATGTTCATACAATGTAAATGTAACACATATTATTATATATTACTTAATTTTATCTTTGTACACTTCTTCTCTATAATGAACTTTAACTATTCTAAAATCTAATAATCTTCCGTGCGCGCAATGTGCTAGTGTTGAAGCTTTTTCTTCTCGTATTATTGTCATATTATTACAAATATATAGATAGATATATAAGTAACAGTTATAATACAGAAACAAAATGCACAGTTAGAAATAAATCCTCTAGGGAATAGCCCGCCAGATTTAAACCGACAACAGCGTTCTTTATGTTTTTTTTTTGTCTTCCATCTTTCTATCCGTCTATGAGTTGAACGACCCACGCTCGAAATTCAACTACGTACTATGCTACCGAAAATTAAAGCACATTTTTGGGATTGGAACTTGGGTGTCGATAAGTCTTCTAAATTTGGCTGCCTGTTACGGAGGGAGTGCCCATGCCCACCCGTTTATGTTTAATGGCTGCCTTAATGGTTCCGACAATGTTGTATGTCTGATTAAAACAAGGAACTCTATTGTGTTGAGTAGTTTATAACTTTAAAGTTTACTGTTATAGTTATATAAAAAATTGTAGACTTGTTTAGAAGTAAAAATTTCCCAAGGAATCCAAGGAATATGTTTTTTTGGAAACTTAATTCAATTCTGATAATGATGATGATGCTGATGAATTCAAAATCAAGGAAATAGTTCACTAACCTACAAATAGATTACCTTAGGCAACTTTCACACCGCCTGGTCAGCGTGTAAGTGACTAAATAAAAATATCTCGAGTTCCTGCGTGCTTCGGTTAGGCTTTAGACTTTAGGTTAAGCCATTAGGCCCGTTTGCTCTCGTAAGGTAACAGTCTTATTCACAATCTAACTTGCGTTGGATGGTGTATTGAGACAGCTGACGAGCACATTGATAATGATCATGCCATTTAAACTACACATACCGCATTACACCAGTCTGCTATTCTTTGTTATTGTTACATTCGATTTTAATTTATGTTATTATGACTAAGTCGTCTGAAGTTATAACAACCGTTCTCTATTTAATGTCTCTGTCCATTTTTGGTGTGCAAAGCTTGGTGAGTCGCGAAAGCTTTGGGTGAATGCGCCGAGCGCACTGTAGGCGTGCCACCCACGCGACCAGGTACCAGGACCGCCTAATATTTTGTCTTTGTCATTTCAGCTTTCTGTGTTATAGAAACAAAAAGTCTTTAGATAGGGCTCATTGCGACTCTAACTGTGATAATGGATGAAATTTGTATGTTGTATAGCTCTATATATCTAAGAATCTATAGCTGTCTCAATGTCAAATTTAATTTAAAAAAAATCCCCTTTCACGTTACCTCATTTTGTTTATTTTTAACATTACCCGGTTACCTATCGATCGTCGACTGTATAAACTTTTTGGGATGTATTAGGTATTGCACGAATTTTCCCATTTATAACGTAACATATTACAGACAATGTACTACCATCACCATGCCAGATAGCGAGGATTTCCCGTGAATAACTTCTTTGTTAAAAAAATTGTATGACGTACCTAAACCCCCTAAATCGTTACATCGATTTATTATTCTGTGATATGGAGGTATATAAAAATTATTTTGTGTTCAATGACCTTTCTGTTTAGCATTTTATTCTTGACTTGCTAAAACTGCCCATAAAGATTTTATATTTGCTTAAGTTTTACCACTATCTGGCTGTGCTTAGCACAGCCAGATAGGTAATGCGATAATGGATAATGTATGTAATACGTTCAATAAGATAAGGATTTCTTGGACTATGTTTTGGAAATGTGTACTTCTCCTGGATCTGATTGACCATTAAATTAACCCAGGATCCTAAATGAGGATAAAAAGGGGAATATTTAAAAGCCAAGAAATAAAGGAATGAAAATAAACTAAGGTAACTAATAAAGGTAAAAAACGCCCACCAAATTATAATAATTTATACTAGATAACTAATTAATAAAATATTTATAATTTATGTAGGTATATAAATAAACATCCACGAAGAAGTATTTAGGTACATTAAGTTAAAACAGTTCGTTGACTAGAATGTTTAACTTGTATTATCTATAAATAATAATGATTCCGTTAACATTGAAGTTTTATCTTCAGATCAGTTGGATTTGCATAAAACCTAGCCCTTTAAGTTGAATCTGACGATATGTCCAGCACAGAGGCTTAATAATGGTATGCGCATGATTCATTGCTACATACATGATTCATTGCTAAGTACACGCTTGCTACGAAATTAAAAATGAAGGAATCTTCGACTTTAGTCTTTAATGTTATTAGTATATGAGTTATACGAAGTGCATTTTTGTTTTGGTTGTTTGTTAGTATGTGTATGTGTAACAAACATACGCTTACATCATTAAAGTGGAATGCTACATCAATTAGGGTCTTCAGCAAAGCACGGTTTATTGCCCCGACTTTATAAATACTTTATGTACATCCTTCAAACGTAAACATTGAAGCTATGGAGATGCTATAACTTGATACCGCGTGATAAGTAAACAATATTGTCTTTACTAGCGGCCTGCTTAGTGAAAAACTCATTTTAATCAAACAACAGATAAGTTTAGTTTTCTGGAATGCTTATACATTTCTTGGTTCACTTATGTTGCCATATTCAATTTTATGCGAACTACAAGTGTATTCTGTCATTCTGTGACAATAAAATAGTTTAAAAAGTCCAACTGTTAAACAGTGTTAAGGTTTTTTTAATAGCCAATTTGGCTAACATCGACTTAACCCATTCCTAAATACAAATTTAGGAATGGGTTTAAATCGATGTTAGTCAAATTGGCTATTATGAGAACAACCATTTCTTGCATTTAACTTAAGGCGACACTTGGACAAAATACATCAACTTTCATCGAAAGTTGTAGGAGTATGACAAGACCAACGAATCTGAAATTTTGATATAGATAACTTCATGCCTTTGTCTTTAAAACCCTTTCTCAAAAACACGATTGTGCAATTTTGACTAGATCGTAATTCTTTACGAAAACACCTCTAAAAATCATTCATACAAAAATTGCAATGAAATTACTTAATCTATATGTTTTATTTTTCCCTGTGTGGTGCCGGGGATAAAGAATTGCACCAACCCATCTCTTCCGGTGGGTGTCGTAAAAGCCGACTAAGGGACCATTCCAGAGGATGGGCAGCAGCATCTCTCTGAGGTTACCCTCAACCTACTGCGATCGCCAACCCGCCTGCCAAGCGTGGCGATTACGGCAAATACCCCTCATATCCTTGGGGGAGGCCTTTGTCCAGCAGTGGACGTCTTTTGGCTGAGATGATGACGATGATGATATGTTTTAAAATCACTCAAATATATTGATAACATTAATATTCGTTATTTTGTTGCTGCAATTATTTTGATAACTAAAACCAGTAGTTTTATAAAAATATAATTTTTAGATTCTCTTATACGTAGCGCCTGTGACAATTGAGACCGCAAAGACCGCAGAATCTAAAAAAATATTTCTATAAAATTACTGGTTTTAGATTAAAATATGCAGCCACTAAATTAGCATTCATGACTTTTAGGGGTGTTTTCGTAAAGAATTACGATCGAGCCAAAATTGAAAAATCGTGTTTTTGAACTAGGGTTTTTAAGTTGGTCTTGTCATACTCCTACAACTTTCGATGAAAGTTGATGTATTTTTTCCAAGTGGCGTTTTAAGTTAACCGTCCAAATTTCATCTAATTAGCTCCAGCGGTTCCGGCTCGGCGATGATGAATCTGTCAGTCAGGACAAGTCATATTATGTATATAGATGTTTGTATGTGTAACCCCTGTAGATAGGGTTTATTGTTTTAATCAGTGTGATAGACTGCCTTAAACTTGAGATCAACAATCTGAGTTAACATTGTCTTACCTTCGACTGATAAATGTCTGATAAGTAAATATCTTCTTATCATTGAAGATTATATCTGCTGAATTTTCGTTTTTTGTCTTAAGTGTTTTGTTTATCTATCTATTTATCTATCTTAAAGTGATTAAAAGTACCTACACAATTTCTTTAAAAAGTACAAGACATACTTTTTATTATTTAAATGTAAAATGTATGCATAATTAATGATCATATTAAAATTATTGTAATGAAATAAGTAATAATATTTTTAAGTTGTCGCTTTTGTTTAATTTTAATGTTGTAACATAGTAATATTATTCCATTTTTCTAATTATCTTTCTGAAGTTTGTTTTATCTCCAAGATCGCTTCATAACAACTTAACTTTTTCTCTCATAAGAGGTTTCTGCTCGGTCACTTTCTCCTTCATACAACGCTGGTTTTAATTATTATTGCCTTACCTAACAACTTAAATATTTTGTAAGCACATACTTGTTGCGTTTCACCATGTGTGTTCACATAATATGTATATAGGGCCTTACCATGTGCGATTTGTTCGACAAATTTCACAAAAACATTTTTTCATAGTAGCGAATTTTAACATCGCGTTCTTTCATATCGCAAATTTACTTATTCGTGTTTTTTCATGTAGCGATTTTTCATAAAGCGTTTTATAATGTTCGCGTTTAATTTTTTCGCTTATTTTACCAGTAGATTCTTTTATCAATCGCATTCGATTTTTTACACGTTAATATTTTAATATTAAATAAATTTTAATATTAATTTAATAATATAATTGTGGAAACGAGACGCGTGTATATACGCCGCTACACGCGTCTCGTTTTTACAACGGGTGCCTAGTGCGAGTTTAAACAAACATTCGATCATGTTAACGAGAACGAACATTAGTAAGGCATTTAAGCAGCAGCGCCTTCTGGCGACATACGAGAAGAGTTTGAGAGAGAGAGAAAATTTTGCCATACAAATTTTAATACAAATATAATACAAATTTTCGAATACGGATAGTAAACAAAATAATCCGTATTTATCACACTAGTGTGAGCATCGTTCTGATCGAATGTGTAAAATAACTCACACTAGGCCCTCTGCAATAGTACTGCTTTAAGAACCCATGGTAAGGCCCCAGAGCTTGTAGTGAAGGCTCCTAATTAGGTAAATTTACAAATACGGTTTAATGGAAAACAACATTTCTAAAACCGAAGTGTTTGTTTAAACTGAACTACGTTTTTGTCTCTGTTTTCTCCTAGGCGCAGATTCTGTATTTAAAACGTCAAAATATATCTATTTAAAACATTTTATCCATTGTTAAAATGGAGTGAAATGTGGAACTATGGTAATAATAGTGTAGTTTAATTGTTGTTTTTTTTATTTACGATTGTATATTGTATCTATCTATCTATCTATCTATCTATCTATCTATCTATCTATAGTATTAATCTGGTTTAATACTAAACTGTATCTATTTTTATCTTAATTACCAAAAATATAACAATTATACTTTAACCACGTCTAAATTATGTTTTTGAAGAGACGGTTTATTTTTTACTAGACAATCTTCTTTACATAATCTCGAGGAATTAGTAAACTTGTTGCTAATGAGGTCACATCCTAAAGGAAATCTAGTTATACGACGCAATGACTCAATATTGAGTTTTCTCTGAAAATTCTTCATTTGTGTCTATTCGCCAGTGATTTGTTTGTACTTTATCGTCTATTCAAATACAACTGTTAAGTTTCTAACAAGACGATGTGGGACAAGCTCTATGTTGCAACTGTTTGCCACATGCTTTATGTCCCCTCCTCGGTCCGTCAAACGTTTACCAACGTCGTTGCAGTGATGCTTTCCTAGTACTCAGTTGTACCACAGAATATGGAGACTGAAGAACGTAAACAAACGCGGTCGACCAACGTACACACATAGACAACTTGCGTGGAATCTCGCAACAGCCACAAAATATTATATTTGTATTTGTCTGTGTGGTAGAGCCAAAAAAAGTCCATGGGCGGCGGTGGTTACTTTCCATCAGGTGACCCGCCTGCTCGTTTGCCTCCTTTTAACGTTAAAAAGTCCATGGGCGGCGGTGATTACTTTCCATCAGGTGATCCGCCTGCTCGTTTGCCTCCTTTTAACATTAAAAAGTCCATGGGCGGCGGTGATTACTTTCCATCAGGTGATCCGCCTGCTCTTTTGCCTCCTTTTAACATTAAAAAGTCCATGGGCGGCGGTGATTACTTTCCATCAGGTGATCTGCCTGCTCGTTTGCCTCCTTTTAACATTAAAAAGTCCATGGGCGGCGGTGGTTACTTTCCATCAGGTGATCCGCCTGCTCTTTTGCCTCCTTTTAACATTAAAAAGTTCATGGGCGGCGGTGATTACTTTCCATCAGGTGATCCGCCTGCTCGTTTGCCTCTTTTTAACATAAAAAAAAATAAAAAATCAGGAGACTACAGAAGGTAAGCTTGTGTAATACATACCGCGCTTGAGCAACGCACACATAGACCCCTTGCACGGACACGCATCTCGGAACAGTCCGAGCGCAGCTGTTCCGGGAATCCGTGTCCGTGATAGAGGTCTGTTTGCGTTGCTCGACCGCGGTATTGTATGAAGTTTACCTTCTACTTATTTTGTGTCTGTCTGTACCGAACCGAGCAGCAAGCCCAATTTGTACAACCTTTGCTAACGACCTCAAAATGTTTATTTTATATGCACTGACTGAGCGCACTGTATGGATGTTGCACACAAATTGTCTATATATTGGGTCCTTACCTAAGAAATTGACGTTTTTTTTCTCACATATTAATAGGTGTATTATTTCTTGAAGTCAATACCGGTTGTTAATATTTATTATACACCTTTAATTAGGACTATATTACTTAGACTTCAGTAATAACAATGATTATTCATTTTGTGTCTTTATCGCCCAATTTTTTTTTTAAATTGACTTCTTTTTTTGTTCGCGGAATAGTTGTTTCATTGTAGCTTTGAAGGGTCTTGATTTTTTTTCTTTTTAATGTCTGCTATATTTAGATAGTGAAACAAACACACTACCCTACAATTTTTATAGTGTTAACATAAATAGATGCTAAGAAAATTAAAAAAAACGTTAGTATGAAAAATATAATTTTATAAAAAAATTTCATACAAAACGTCAATTTTATAGGTAAGGGCCTAATAGAAGATCGAAAGGCTAAGCTCCATAATGCCACCTATGACCCTTACTGTAGGCGCTACGTTAAAGTGCTATAAGGCGTGATTTTTAAAAGGTAAGTTGCGTAGTTAACAGTTGTTCACGTAATATTTCGAAACCGTATAATCGCTATAATCGGTAAACATAGCTGCACGTGGGGTAATCGATTGTCTAACGATCTTGATGTAATCTGTAATAAGAATTTGTGGTAGGAGGTAGCCCATGTGTTGCTTGAATATTGATATATCATTTGTTATTAACATATATCAATATTCAAGCATATATGATAACTCATATCAATGTTCAATTTTTTTTTAGTTGGCCTTTTATCTCACCTGATGCTTAGTGATAAAGCTGAAGGTGGAAACGCACTTCACCAGGAATCCTCAACTACTGAGGCGTATTTTGGTGTTAGGTATAAATTTAGCATTTGCAAATGCTATATATCTACTGTCAGACAGTTCAGAATTCTGAGCCTTGATTCTGATTTTAAATGCTAAATCTAGCTAAACATATTGACAATCGTAGACAATAATGTGTCGGTGCCCCGATAATTTTCCCGTTCCCATCATAGACCCTAAACTGTAAAGACGTTTTTGAATTAGCAGACTTGAGGTTGGCTTAGAATAATTTTGTTTTGTGGAAAGAAAATAAACATTGCTCTATCAAAAATAAAAATTGTTGAAAGCACTTGAAGATTTTGATTGGAAACGCGGTATTGGCATTCGGTCTCAATTAAAAGACATCGCCCGGATTGCGATAGGTCATGGTTTTAAGTCCCACAACTTTTTTTATATGCGATTCTTCTAAATATATATAATAAGTTCAGATATATTAAAACAAATGTATGACTATAATTTTATAGTACGAATAATCCGTGTAAATAGAGTTATCGGTTGCAGGTAGTGTACATTGCATACTTGCCTCAATTCAGCTTTTATATTGCGGTCTTTGTACAGAGCTGTTTGCGTCATGTTGTAAACAATAAATAATGATAATGCAGTGTAAATACATTAATATGTACACCAAGATTATATAAATTAGTCAATATGCCATCTATTAGCATCTAATTTATTTTTAATTATTATCCTCTAATAGCTATAATCGAGTTTAGCATAACATGGCTCATGGGAATTTACAATAATTACTTAAAGGGATATTTCTGCATTTGTTTATTATAATTTACCCGATAAATTTTACCTTGTACGGTTAACGTTATTTTTATTTAATTAATGTATAGATAAATGGGCAATAAATGTTTTTCATTATTTTTGCAGAAAATAATTTTAAGTTATTTTTAATAGCTTATAAGTAATGCTAGAAGTGACAAATGCAATGAGAAAAGGGAGAAAAAAAAGACGTGGATTTTACATTATAGGCAGTGGATTAATAAGCTGATCAATGGTGATGATGATAATTTTATAAATCCGAAATATATTCATACTGTTGTGAACTTGTGACGGTCGGAAGAGATCTGATAAAGAAACGTTCAATAAAATAAATTTATGTTATCGAAAATTCAGTAAGACAGACTTTTTTTAATGTTTTTCACTAACTATTTAGTACTTTCTTAAGCATATAATGTTTTACTAAATTGCGGCTTATTGCTTTGAGGTTACTATAGGTTGTATAGTCGTTCTCAAATAAATAGTAAGTAAAGTAAAAGTTTTGGTAGCAGCAATATATTAACATTTTGATGCAGTCGGTTTCTCTTTGTGACGTCGACATCTGGCTCCACTCCAACTCAAAACTTCGCTCAGATCTTTCTGCCTCGGTGGACGGGTGGCATGCGTTGCGGTGGCGATGATGTCCTTTTGTATCTACGTTGACAGCATAATAAGCGAATATTATACCAAATACCTACCAGCCAGTGTGTCATTGAGCCCTGTGTGAACGAAAAATTTATACGAGATATGTTTCCCATTAACGAGATTATTGCCATGATGTTTTTGGGTGTCCGATGTTTTGGCACAGTTGCATGCGTCATGATCGCTATATTTTTTTTCTCGTTATTTGTGACTACAAACAGTCATCTATATATTATGTAAAATTCTCGTGTCACATGTTAGTTGCCATACTCCTCTGAAACGGCTCGATCGATTTTTATGAAATTTTGTATGTGTATTCGGTAGGTCTGATAATCTAATCGGTCGTAATCTATTTTTGATACCCCTAAGTGATAAGGGTCGTCCACCTCAAACATTTTTTTTTTCAATACAAAATGTTCCACGATTTCTTTGTTTTGTTGCCATAGAAACGATTTGATCGTATTGTTGACATAATGAAATGAAATACTGTTATGAAAACATAGAAACTGTCTAAGCGATACGAAGTCCGCTGAGTCAGCTAGTAAAAATTGTAGTTATATAAACACATTATACTTTAAAATAGACCTCTAGTGCTAGCAATGTTATTATAAATAGTAGGAAGGACGCTAATTAACAAATACGTATATTGTTTTCTAAATACGTATACTTAAATATCTATATATTTATACGTGAAGCAAAAACTTTGTATCCCTTTTTACGAAAATTGCGCGGACGGAGGAGTATCTATGAAATTTCGCACACTTATAGTTTATATAGAGAAGAAGTGCAGAATACTATTTTTTTTTTAAATTAAGCATATGCTTTTTATAAAAATTACGGTCGAATTTCGACCACTGGGCGACCACTAGTTATTATTAATGTGTGATACTGCAGTACGTGGTGAATGTTTTTTTTATTAAATTCAAAGTCAAGTCATTTATTCAATACACGGGCACTTCTTGACAACAAAACTATAAAAA
This sequence comes from Eudonia lacustrata, assembly GCA_947562085.1. Classification (NCBI taxonomy): domain Eukaryota; kingdom Metazoa; phylum Arthropoda; class Insecta; order Lepidoptera; family Crambidae; genus Eudonia; species Eudonia lacustrata. Next base: position 15,321,544 of record OX387329.1, read on the forward strand.
ATCCAAATAATAATAATAAAAAACAAATTTTGTTTAAAAGCAACTACTGAATCTTCCATCACTTCTGATTTCGGTAAAACCTTCGGCGGAGAAAAGCTGGCAAGAGCCTCAGGAGGTTTTTTCTTTATTCCATCTTTTCAATAAATTTTTATGAGCACACAAAACCAATATAATGAATGACTATAATGTAATGCTAGTGAACACGATAGTATTATATTAAATCCTTACCTATGAAATTGACGTTTTGTATGAAGATTTTTTATAAAATTTTATTTTTCATACTGACATTTTTTTAGTTTTCCTAGCATCTATTTTTGTTAACACTATAAAAATTGTAGAGTAGTGTGTTTGTTTCACTAGCTAAATGTAGCAGATATTAAAAAGAAAAAAATTCAAGTTCCTTCAAAGCTACAATGAAACAAAAAGACAATTCCACGAACATAAAAAGCAGTCAAGTAAAAAAAAAATTGGGTGATAAAGACACAAAGTTAATAATCATTGATAACAATGATCATTAATTCAGTAATAATACTGAAGCCTAAGTAACATAGTCCTAATTAAAGGTGTATAATAATATTAACAACCGGTATTGACTTTTAGAACTTTTAGACCTTTTAATAAGTGAGAAAAAAACGTCAATTTAATAGTAAGGACCTAATACTAGTAGTTAGGAGAAAGACAAAGATAATTAATTATATTTGTAAAAGCTGTCCGTTCACCCATACACTTTGTCTTATGATAATTAGAAAGAGAAAGCTGTCTCTCCCCTTTCCTGTTCCCGTTTAACTATGAAATTGTATTCTTAGCTATTATCAATTATTTCTAGGGTCAGCTAATACAATCTTGCGCATAACAGTTTTCGAGACGAACGTATCGTTGCGCTTCGAATATTTCATACAAATAATGTATGTGTCCATATTAAATGTGGCGTCCTGTCTGAAACTTCCATGGTTCTATGGTGTTTTGTGCGGATACAAAGTAAATATTTAAGTTAAAGAAATTCAATCTTGTTATGTTAAATAATGTTCTGTGAGTTTGTATAAGTCTTGCATAAGTACCGCTTGAGTAACCAAACTTTATGGTAAAAGTGAAGTTGATGACGCGGTCATGTTTTTTCTACAACGCCAAAGTGCTTGGCCATCATCGCACCAGATGGTAAGTGACGATATGATAGAAGGTGGAAATCACGTCTCCTTATATGAAGCTATCATTCGTCTGCCTAACTGACTGACAAACAACAACACACTTAACGATTAACCCCCTTACAAATAAACACTATTTAAGCATTTACTTAGTTAATCATTGTTTTGTCAACGTCACACAAACGTCGTTCTCAATTTGAGAAAAAGAGACAAAACAATGATTAACTAAATAAATGCTTAAATAGTGTTTATTTGTAAGGGGGTTAGTTTCACGATTGACTAAGGTGACAGCTTGCCAAATAGACTATTACCATAATATGGGCATTAGTGAAAGGGGACCTGCCACTGTCACTGAAGCGAAAACTCAGTGACATGTATGTAGGTATATCTTGCCCATTCTAACCTACGGTGCTCAAACCTGGTCACTGACGGAGTCTGAAAAGTCCAAGCTCTGGCAATGGAGCTTAGCATATTAGGAGTTAAACCGCGCAATATAGGACAACGCAGGAAGCATACTATACCATATGCCAAGATTACATTGACTCATTAGTTGTCTTTTGTCCTACCAGGTGTCAGCGTCGTCGAGCGAGATGAGCGAGCGCGAGCGGTACCGCGCGCCGCCGCCGCCGGAGCCGCCGCCGCACCGCGTGCGCGCTGCCGACCTGTACCCGCGCCTGCGCACGCAATACGATGAGCCCGGCATCGACGCCGGCTTCACGCCTATATGCGGCGAGTTTGTGCAGGTAATACATAATTACACACTCCTTGAGCGTCATCCCCATGGTGTGCCGTAGCAGGGTGGAAATCGGAGTCTGTTGTCAGTGGTCCCCAACCACCCTCGCGTTCGCGACATCTGATGGGATGGTATTAAGGTACAAGGTGTTTTAGTGGGTATGCCCCTCGTACTATCGAATCCCTGTCGAGGTACCAGGGAGAAGGGAGCTGGAGGGAGAGCCACTACATAACCAGCGTGCTTCCCCAGGTCGGCTGGAAGTTCCAGTTCCAGACTGGAACGGAATTCTGCTGGAACTAGGTTCTCCTACTTGTCAAACGTCCAAAAACGTATAAAAGTGTAATCTTATACTTAAATGCCAAAGTCAGTTTACTTGGACACGATTTTGGACGTCTGCAAATATCAGTATTGAAGCCCTGCTCCGTAGCTTTGAGTGATAATTAACGTCATATAGCTACTTGATGATATCGACATGTGCCATCTCCTATCGGAGGTCGGCTATCATTATGGCCACCTGGGCCCGTGATGCTGCGGCTCGGAAAAGCTATGATAAGTTGACAGAAAATTTTCAAAATTAGGCTACCGACCGACACACGATTTTGTGGATTCTTAAAATAGCAGAATCAAGGCCTACTACAGTATGGTCATGGTAATATTATATTACCGTGGTATGGTGTTTATATACACACGACCCGGTTACAGGCTTGCTAATATATACTCGTATGGATAGATTTCTATATGTAAGTTATTCAATAATTTGTCGTAGCCAATATGCCCATTATTTATAAATATTTTCTTTAATGTTCTATTGTGACTTTGGGAAAATCAAAATATACTAGGCAAATCTCAAATTGTAAATATCCTTGTAAAAAATATGTTTTATTCAACGAAAGATCTAAGAGGTACACACAATTGTCACTTTGTTTTGTACATAATTCAATTGAAAACTTGATGGCAATCAAGAAATGTCACGACTTCCTCTTACGACATTACCAAAAAAATCATTCATGGTATTCTGCATTTAAACAAGATGTTACATATTATGAATAATATTTTAATAATGACTAACAAAATAATCAAATTAATAGTCGTAATTAAAAGAATCTAGGTTGCCGCAACTATTACGGAACTAATAAGTTTGGAATGTCTAACAGATTTGTAGGTCTGCACCGTTAGTAGGTATACAGTCACGAGCACCTATTATATACCTACACGCTTTAAACTCTTATTCCATTGTATTAAGAGTTACAATTGGTCACATATTTTCGTGACTGTACTGCGTCGGAATATTTAATTATCTGGAACCAATTAGCAACATGACGGGCGACGTAATAGATAAGTTTCACTTGCGTTAAGTATGCGGTTGGTAGGACGGTGTAAAGGTCATCGGGACGATGCGCTAGGTTGAATGAACTAGAGTTGACTTGCACGTTATTGGTGTATACTTAGTTTAAAATAAAATTGTTTTCAAACTTTTTATTTCGGACCTCAACTATACATGGTTAGACGTTATGAACTATATTAAACACTCGTTAATGAATAAACAAATTAAAAAAATGGACACAATTAGACATAATTTCACCTGAAGATGTGGTAGAAGAACACAAATGTTGAAAAGATTTCCACGAGCAGGATGTGAACCCCGCACCCTTCTGACATACCGGGTCAGGTGCTCTCCCAATTGAGCTATCGTGGTTCTATCCTGCTCGTGGAAATTTTTTCAACATTTGTGTTTTTGTAATTTGTTCGCAACAAAATTTGCGTTAAAAATTATATTAACATTTTATGTGGTTGAAGATTAATGTAAATAGTTCCAACTTTCTGTACCCGTCTAATAAACTCCACACTAAACGCGTTGTTGTACTGAGGTGCCTAGTGTGAGTTTCAGTCGCCATTCGATCACGTTAACGAATACGAGAATTTGTATGACAAAATGTTAACTCTTCTCGTATGTCGCCAGGAGGCGCTGCTTCAATGCCATACTGATTTTCGTTTTCGTAAACGTAATCCAATGAATACGGATAGTTAACAAAATTCACACTAGGCAGGCACCCTGTACTATTGTACGAAAAATTGTATGGCAAAATGGCATCTCACCTCATTTTGTTATTTATCTATTTATTTATTTATTATCTTAGGAAGACTATCGACTTATGCAATAAATGAATAGCTACAAACTTATAGGTAAAACAGAAAAGTCATTAAAAAGTCTCCACTGTTAGAAACAACTTAAATAACAAAGGAGCAATACTTGAACCAAAGTACAGTTATAAAAAATGCTTAACGTTAAAGCTAACTACAATCACATCAGTAAATTTCGGGTAACTCATCTGCACCGTATTTAATTATATTTTTATATTTAATCTTATACAAAAAAAAATAACATCGATTTTTTGAAATCCTTATTTACATACTAAATAATTTAACTTATGAAGAAACCTTTACTAAGTTTATTTATTTATTTATTTATTTATTTATCAACAAAAATATAATTACAAATATCGGTTAGTAGTATCTTAAAGCCTATGTTAAGTTTAATAATAAGTAATTGAATTAAAAAAAGTAAAGTAATAATATGACGGTAAAAGACAAAAATGCAATACATTAGTGAGCTAATGCGCTCAGCGATAACCATTCCATCGAATCGATGCAGAACTGACCGCGGTGCACAGCGCCACTGAATGCGCGCGTGTACACAGAAACAACTTACGTGTGCGTGCGCACTCATACAGGACGCTCCGTTACAACTAGCGCTTAAAATATTTAACTATGTTACAATGTTGTAACGTACTGGTTTTTAATTAGTTTTTTTATATTTTTTTCATTTATTTTTATCTTTAATATCATTAGGTAATTTATTAATATTTTGAGTATATTTTTGAATTTTTGAATATTTTGTTGTCTTCTCATTCATTGGTAAGCTGGTATTGAAAAGATCAATGTTGAAATTGCTGTCTTTACACTTGTCATTAAAGGAGATCTTATCAGGAGATTCGTCTTCAAAGCCATACAATGTCTCGTTTTTATTAAATAGTTGCATGAATAAAATTCGCATTAGGCTCTATGTACGTACACGCCAGCACATCACACTACCACAAACCGTAGACTTTGAACTTTATGTACACACGGCGGCAGATCAACCTACCCAAACCTGTCAAATTTCTCCAATTAATATTGATCCTTATAACCAAACTACAAAGCTCAAAATTGATTGTAGAACTTTGACATTTTTGGGTAGGTTGATCTGCCGCCGTGTGTACGAGTATATCGCATATGGTTCAACATTTATTGAAGTAACAGTTTTGGATAGGTTGATGTGTTGGCGTCTGTACTCTCAAGGCTCTATTACGCGCTAAGCGTGTATTTCACCAACAATCTGCAGTTACATTTGGCTGAAGGCCTTAAACGGTGACCTTGACCTGGTCAGTACAGTGCGCAAACCGGCGGCGGCGGGCCGGCATCGGCATGTTGTTAATCTCTATGAAGTGTAAGTGAGCTTTGATGACAACAGACATACATATTAGGTTCACCTTGAGTCACTTTTACTTTTGTGTCGACTCTCAGAAACTGTATGCTTTTTTTGTATAGTAAATTTTTTTCCTAGCAAAGTACCAGGCACTCATAAGTTAACCAGATGTTTTCTTTTGTTTCAGTGGGTTGGCCGTATGGCGGATGGAGGCACAATAGCAATGTCAAATTACAGACTACACATGCAGCCGAAGAAATGTACGGGCCCCGGCCCTTCCGTGCCTATCCGTCTTATAGACGCAGTGGAGATCCGCGATCTGTTACATTTGATTGTGCTGTGCAAACATGGTAGACAGCTAAAGTGAGTAATGTGAACTCTTTGTATTTTATGTCGCCCTGGTACTTGAAGCCAATTCAACTCTCCCTTCCGTACATATATCCGGTAATTGACGCAATGAGAACGAACATTTGATTGGGCTATTTGCAAGTATAAATAGTAGACAGCGACAATAAGTAATGAATGAGACCTCTTTATGAATTCTGATGTCCTGGTATTTGAAGCGCGCCAAGTATCACGTTATAATGGAATTTGATTTATTTGCCAGCCAAATTGGCGTTAAACGCTTTACTACCTATTTGATTAAATACACATTTAAATTTCGCACATGTTGGGTTATTTATTTTTTTCTTAAAATACCACAGTGTATAATAATAGCTATGAAGGCCATGTCCATGTCACAAAATGTTACTTTGACGCATATCAAAATATGGAACCAGTTTTAACATTGAGTTTATTATTTCGGGCCACTGTTTGCATTACAAATAATTTTAACGATAAGAAAATAGGTACCGGATTGAGGTTATTTCGATAAAACCATAGCAACAATATAAAAAGTAGGAACTTAAAATTTTCCCCTCGTTATTGTGATATGATAAATCGAAGTCGAACATTGTTTTGGTTGTCGAAAGTCTTGTTGTTAATGCATTTTGGGATTTAGATACGGGTATTTACGGGCATTTTATCGTTATTTTTATAGTAGCAGATGTAATTGCTTAACGATAAACGATATTAAAAAGAGCATTTCTCAACACAAAGCATATTATCTGTGGGGTGTAGCTAAGCAAGATATGTCTGATGATAATATCATGCCTCTTGGACTTAGATAATTGTTTAATGAATTGAAAATTTTATTCCTATCTTATGACAGCTGTACCGCAATTCATTAAACACTTACCCCCTTAGAAATAAACAAAGAATAAAGTCGAATGAGAAGCTCGATGGCGCAGTGGTTAACGCGCCCGGGTTTGCGAGTGCTGAGGTTAAGCAACTTTCGCAAAGGCATTGGATGGGTGACCAAAAATTTTATCATCTCGAGCTTCTCCGTGCTTCGGAAGGCAAGTGAAGCCGTTGGTCCCGGCTGCAGTAGCAGTCGTTAACAACCACCAATCCGCACTGGGCCCGCGTGGTGGTTTATGGCCCGTTCTCCCTATCCATCCATAGGGAAGGCTCGTGCCCCAGCAGTGGGGACATAAAAATCAGCTGATGATGATGATGATGAAGGTCCGAATAGTTATTCCGTGTTTTGTTCCTGTCATGTTAACGTCATTTCAAATTAGAATTAAAAATAAACAAAGAATAAGGTCTACATGACAGGAACAAAACACGGAATAACTATTCGGACCTTATTCTTTGTTTATTTGTAAGGCACTTAATGTTAACTATATTTAAAATCGACATGCCTATCATGGTCACTAATATTCAAATAATTATTAATGGAATTGGTAAAATGATTTCTGCTGTCGGATGTACATCCATCAGCATGGCCAGTAGCGCAAGCATGCAACTATGCCGAAATATCGGATACCCAGCGACAGTAAAAACTTGGTTTTAACCACTTTAACCTTTTCACCGCCCAACTATCCTGCACGCGATGTCCCGCTGTACGCCAACGTATAAATGTATTTTAATAAAGTAGGTACAAAGAAGAACTTCTATAGAAGTGCTGGCGTGGACGGCACGAAAATCTTGAACTTCTATAGAAATTGTTGGCGGTAAAAAGGTTAATATATCGATTGATTACTTACTGACTTACTACGTTACTATCCTAGCGCTGGCTGTAGTCCCAAGTGAGCTTTGGCCTCTGTAAAAATCGGCGCCACTAATTCCGGTTCATATATTGATATTGATTGATTATTGATATTTTATTTTGGTTTGTTTTTAAATTTTATATCATAATCATCATCATCATCATCATTTTTGATTAGATTTCATTTGATTTGAAAGCAAGATAAAGTTTTCAATGTAATCAAGTAAATTGACCTTTAAATTTCTTTATAAATAAAGAATACAATAAATAAGAGTTGGTACTGACAATAATAAATGGGTCACCACACCACACAGGTGCGGTCACCAAACAATTTAAAAACCATTTATGAAAAAATATTGTCAATGACTTAATAATGTGATTGGTATTTATTATAATAGTTTTTCCTCTTATACTGTGCGACACTTATGCTTGCGAAATTTTTTGCTATTGTGTCATAAAATGAATTATCGCGTGACCCCTGGTAATAATGTGTTTGATAACGGTTAAAGGTAGCATAATATATTACTCAAGGATGGTTCCGTACTGCTAGAGATTACCCCCAACAAACAGATCATTTATTTTGACTCTTTATAATGTTAGTATAGGTGATATACCTATCTCATTTGTCAACAGAGCAACGTTCGCCACTGGCGATCAATGCGTCGAGTGGTGGCGCAGGCTGAACACAGCCTTAGCTCCCATCGGCTCGGTGCAGGAGACCTTCGCGGCCGCGTACGCCGCGTGGGCGAAGGAGCAGCCCCCGGCCTCCGTCCACAGGGCGCTGATGCGAGCGTCACACGCCCCGCACAGACACTGGTTTGGTCCAGAGGCGAGTGACTGCATTCAATAACAACTTCAGCCCATAAAAGACCCTGCGAGAGTAATACGCTGGCAAGTAGGTGCCTGCTATTAGGGTTCTACTTAGAATCGCTACGCCGCTCGCGGGAAGAAGCAGTCTCCGGCCTTCGTTCACAGGGCTTTGATGCGAGCGCCGCAAACCCCGCATAGACACTGGTTTAGACCACAGGTGAGTGAATGTTCTTAAACATAGCCTTAGCCCTATAGACACCTTGCAAGAGTCATACGCTGCTGAGTTACATGCTGTTAGGGATCTACTTAGAATCAGACTGGATTTAGACCATAGTGGTGCCAGTTACGCCGCTAGAGCGAAGGAGCAATCCCCGGCGTCCGTCCGTCCCACGCCCTGCACAGACAGAGGTGAGTGAGCTCTATAGACACACTGCGATAAAAATTATATACGCTGGCGAGTAGGTGCCATCTACGCAGAATCAAACTGGAAAATACCCGTCTTTTTATGCCCCGGCATATTAACTGCAGCTTCAGGGTTGGCAGCACGCACGTCATACCATTGGTAATGCAAGCGTGCATGGGCAGCTTTTTAATCAGGCCAACAGTAACATATAATAAATGTTATTACGTCGTGTGGGCAAAAGGTCAACCACCGGCTTCCGTTCACAGGGCACTCATGTGTGCGTGTGGCCCCCACAGACGGTTTGATCCAAAGGTGAGTGACTCAAACACAACCTTAGCACTTAAGACACCCTGCGAGAGGTGACTCTCGTTTGAACGCTGGCGAATACGTGCTTGCTGTTAGGGTTGCATCCACTGCTAGACAGCAGCTGCCAACCTGTCATAGGACCATAGAGCGTTAATACGTGTACTCTCCCCCCCTTCGCAACCATTGGAGTGACCCTTAAGAAATTACTTCACTGACTTAACTAATGCGCTGACCTAAAACCACCAAACGCTTTCCTCTATCGACTTGAACTCATTTTATTTTCCGTTTGCAAAGTTATTTATAATCAAGAAGAATGTTATCAGTGTAGCTAATACATTTGCACATTTATATACGCTACATTATGTAATACTTTGTTAGGTGCAGCTAATTTTGACTTGTAGTAATGTAGCGTTTGTCAATGTGATTTGTCGTGTCGATCATGCGAAGGCGAGAACAATATAGAATATATTTAATTTATTAATATGCTACTGAACTGTATTTTTTTTCATCATAATCATAATCAGCCCACATCACTCCACTGCTGGACATAGGCCTCTCCCAATACATGCCACTGAGCCCGATCTTCGGCTACTCTCAAAGACAGTATTTTTATAGTATTTTTTTATCAAGCAAAATTAATCTCTATATCATACATCTTAAGACTAATTTTACTTTAATGCTTAATTATTTTTGACTACGACTGGGTGGTGTACCGAACCGATTAACCGGTAGAACCGATTCTGAGACTTGTTTTAAGTCCTTTCCAGTCTTTTCCATACCAACACCTTATCTAAATCTATAGCAACGTTAGTAGCATAGGTAATTGTAAATAAAACTCTTTATCAACAATGTATTTGTTTCTGCCATAGGTCGAGCGGCTCGGTTTCACGGCCAGAGGAGCGTGGCGGGTGACGGCGGCGAATGCGGACTACAAGCTATGTCACTCGTACCCGCCCCTGTTGGTGGTGCCCGCTTCCATCGGCGACGAAGACCTGGACTCGGTGGCTCGGTCAGTCATCAATCAACTATATACTTTAATTCTAACGCAATAGAGGTCGATTTGGTATGCTGGCTGATCCCATTAGCCCAGTATCGAATGTGGACTTATACTGTCTGTCTTTCGTACCCGCCACAGATGGTCGTGCCCGCTTCCATCGGCGACGAAGATCTGGACCTGGTGGCTCGGTCCGCGATCAATCAATTTTATACTCTTATATTCGAACGCAATAAAGGTTGATTCTTCCGGGAATATTCTCAAAGTTTCCAATATTCCCGGGAACGGCACATCACTAGTTGTGTTATATCTATGGGTAGCGAAGACCTGGCCCCAGTGACACGGCCATCAAGCAACTTTCTACTCTAATTTGAACGCAATAGGGGTCGATTTCATATGCTGATTTTACAAGCCCAGCATGGAATGCGGACTATACCAGCTCTATACCTATACCTGCCCCTGCTAGTCTTGTTGTGTACATCGGCGACGAAGACCTGTACTCAGTGGCTCGGTTAGTCATTATTCAACTTTGTACTCTAATTCAAATGTAATAGGGGTTAATTCGTATGCTGATCCGTTTAGCCCAGTATCAAATGCGGGCTACAAACTCTGCCCCTTGTACCTGCCCCTGCTGGTCGTGTTGTACCCATTGACAGCGAAGACCTGGAGTCAGTGGCTTGGTTGGTCATCAATTTCAAACAACTTTTTTCTACTTTAATCCCAAATTCTCATGTCTTAGTCTAATAACACTGGGCCACAACTAAAACTAAGCGCTGCTGTGGTCCGAAACAGACACACGAGCGTGCAGCACAAAATGTGCACTGTGTAGGCACTTGAAATAGACTTTAAGTAAAATTGTTTACGTTTGTTTGTTCCACTGCCTATTATACAGATAATGGATCTGTGACATACGGAGCGCAGCACGCGACCTCCTGATAACCGACTGACAATTTGTCCGAGTAGATTTTCCATGTTTATTATGAAGATATGTTTCGGTACGTTGATTCAATTCAATACAAAATTGCTTTAATAATCTGTTTTCGATTATTTTGAATTAGTGACTTGCAGAGATCAATAACTTATTGTTTTTTAAAATATTTTTTATGAATGGGAATCATTACCATGATGTTTATTGTTGAGTATGCGATTTATTGCAATACGTGTATCTGTATGCGTTCAACTGTAAATTTTTACGGATCATCCATTTTGTTTTGTCGTATCCACAGCTTCCGCACCATGCGCCGCATCCCCACACACAGTGTTGTAACAGCACCGTGCTATACAAATTGATTATTATTATTATTATTTTGTTTTTGTGCTGGTCAATAAATGTTTCTTATTCTTATTTTTATTCTTATTATCATAAAAGCGATCCTGCTAAATATGTTTTACTCCACATTTCTAAAGTAGTTTTTACAGTCGTATCTCCTCAGCGTTAAGGTCTAAAATTGCTGTTTTGTCGTATCCATAGTTACTGCGCCATGCGCCGCATCCCAACGGTGATGTAGCAACACCGTCTTATACAAATTGGTTATCATAAAACTGAACTTGTAAATTATGCCTTATTCCTTAGAGCTAAAGTTGTTCTATCGCCGCAGATTTCGCGCCATGCGTCGCATCCCGACCGTGGTGTGGCGTCACCGCGGCAACGGTGCGGTGATAGCTCGCTCCTCGCAGCCGGAGGTGGGCTGGCTCGGCTGGCGGTCCAGCGAGGACGAGCGACTGCTGGCGGCGTTCGTGGCCGCCTGCAACGCGGACCGGGGCAATCTGCCCGCGCACTCCGCCAAGGTACGGACTACCCTGCTGTACACTACTTTAAAGTTCATACTAACACCCTCTACCAACTGATGGGTTATACGAAAGGTGTCGGATGAATAGTGTCTCAAGCGAGTTGCCCCTTGAACACGTATATTTCACTTCCTATTATCCATGAGCGGAGCTGTCAAGCGCGCCCACTTCTTGTGGCACGAGAAGCACAACTCGCAGTTTGCACAGCTCTGGTCCTCAACTCTAAAGTCGGTTACCAAATATCCTCTCTGGTGGCGGAGTTAGCGCACTCACGTCTCAGCACCCATCGGAGTACCTGGCCAGTTCCACTAGCATTCTCGGCTGGCTCTATGGGAGACGCCAGGGTGTGGAACAGGTGATCGCGCGCTGTTCGCAGCCGGAGGTGGGCTGGCTCGGCTGGCGGTCCAGCGAAGACGTGAGACGCGGATGCGGACCGGGGCGTCTGCCTGCGCACTCAGCCAGGGTACCTATGAGAGGATATATCGACAAACTTCTAGCGTTAAACTAACAGCATTACAGATAAAGTACAGATTATCAGGACAAGCAACAATAAAAATGTCATAGCGCCTCGGTGGCTACGGTGGATGACCGGAAGGTTTAATGCCCAGGTCGGTCATCATAATGTGTTTTCTGATCACCAATCCGCATTTGGCAAGCATGGTAATTAACGCCCGTTCCCAATAACCTATCTATCTGTTGTTTTGCCTACTATAGATACAAATTTGACAAAAGCTCCATACAAATTATGTGAAATTTCTAACTCCAGTAAGCAAAACAACAGACAGATAGAATATAGGGAACAGGCGTAAGCCAATACCTGTCTATTAATTTCAATGACGGAGGCCTTTGCTCAGTAGTGGGACAGTATATAGACTATTTATTTTACTTTGCTTATTGCTATAACATTCAAGGATAAAAATAATCTTTCGTGTTACATTTTTTTTTAACAAGCTAGTTAATATAGTTATCATAAGAATACCTTTATACCCTATGTTTCACTATGTGTTGTCACGGGCTGACTGACTGACTCTGTTAAAAATATTTGAATGAATTCTTTATTTAATTTCCCCTGTTTTTTTGTATTACAGCAACTAAAACTGCTGATAGTAGACGCCCGCTCGTACGCGTCCGCCGTGACGAATCGCGCGCGCGGCGGCGGCTGTGAATGTCAGCAGTACTACCCGGCTGCCGACATACAGTTCATGTGCCTACCCAACATACATCACGTGCGACGAAGCTTCCAGCAGATGAGGGCATTAGCGGCGGAACCCAGCGACCAGACTAAGTAAGGAACTTTTTTCTGTACGCCTATAGCTTTTACAGAAAACCGATGTTTTTTAAACGGCGAGAAACTTAAAGGGAGTGCGCAGACGACGGAATTATGTCCGCAGACTGTTATGAAGATGTAAGGTTGCTTACAACTTCGTAAAAATCTCTTATAAGTTCCTCAAAACGAGGTGTGAAGACAGATCCGATCAGAACCCTTCGGAGAATCTAGTAGGGCACGGGGACGCGCACTTTTAAGTGTGCGATGCCGTTCCCTCTAGAAAACCTCCGAAGGTGATTCGTTTCAATACAGCTTGAGGTACCCTTTACGTACCTCGCCGCCCCCAAAAAAAGCCCGGTGACGCTGAAAATGCCAATTGAGGCAATCAGCAATCTCACTCAAAAAAAAAGAGGTGTGAAGAAGCTACTTAGTGTCGGCAAGCAGGATTGTCCCAATCCTGCTTCACTAGCTGCTTTTAATCTGGACTGCTTTTTTAACATTACAGTGTCATTACAGGGTTACAGTGTAACATCGACAACCCCGCTATACACTACTTTAAAGTTTATACTGACACCCCCTACCAACCTTCCGGTTACAAAGTAGGTGTCAGAATAACCTTGCGCAAGCACAAGGGACCATCTACGTCAGGTCATAACGCCAGATCAGAACACGCCGGTACGCATCCTTCATCCAGTACTTTTAAGACTAGTGTCTCAAGCTAGTCGCCCCGTGGACACGTATAGTCCACTACCTAATATCCAGATAGGTCACCGGAGCTGTAAGCTCGCTCACTTCTCGTTGCACTAAGAGCACAACTCGCAGTGTACCACTGCTTGGGCCGTCAGCTCTAAAGCCAACTACCAAATGTCCTCTTTGGTGGCGGAGTTGTAAGCACACTCACTTCTCGGTACCCATCCAGGCACCTGATCAATTCCAAATTCCTACGCGGCTGATTAAACCGGAGGCCTTTGCATCTAGCGGGCACCTCTACTAGTTCTCCAGACTAGTACCGGAGATGTTGGAGTAACTACTCAGTGAAAACCACCGAGCACCACACCAACTAAGGGTAACTCACGTACCCCGCAGATCTTTTCGCTTCAGGCCCCCACCGGACCGCTACTAAGACCCGCTCGCTATGCACGAAATGGAAGCCTGGCCAGACCAACCAGGCAGACGAACATTCCCACTTCTATAGCTAACCACATGCCACCACGAGTCCAACCCATGTCCGGGGCCTGCCGGAGACGCCCGCGAAGGCATAACCGGCAGGGGGCCTAGGATCCGGAACTCCCGTGGTACCCTTGAAAAGACAGCCGGACCCGTAGTTCCAGCTGCCATACCCTACCTATCAGGGTCAGTAGATAGGGACAAGGATAAGTGTAACATCGACAGTAAACATTGTTTTTTTCTGTTTTTTTTTATATTAACGGATAAGCACAGTGCCTTGATCTCACCTGATGTTAAGTAAAAATAAGTCCAAAGATTCCATCTTTGCCGCACTTCACCCGGGATCCTCAACTAGTGAGGCACTGGCAATCTTATCTCTAGCTGCCGGAACACAACAATGCAACAAACATTGATGTTATGGCGATATATTTAGATAGGATGATGGTAGCTAGCCAGCCGGGCAAACAAGCCCTACCACCAATCAAACTGAGTACACAAACATGTACCCCCCGCTGGGAAGATATATCTTAATTTAATTACGACATAATTAAGTATTACTATCTAAATACAAATTTACGATTAATACGGGCGTGCATTTACGTAAAAAAAATATAACGCAAATATTTATAATAACTTGGCATTACGGCTCAGACCATAGTCGAACGTCACATCGTTAAAAATTTAAAAAAAGAATTAAGAAAAATTGTGTAGCGGGAAGCTAATTTTATTATCGTCAAACAAAACTAGAAACTAGCTTTTGTTATGTTGCGGTTTGTTTTATTTCCTTGCAATCGAAGTGAAAAGCAGAGTGTAAAACTCGAGTATAAAACCCATTTTACCCGAGACGTGACTATCCACCCTCGCCGTACCAGCTCGGGTGGCTATATACACGACTCGGGTAAAATGGCTCGTTTTATGCTCTTTTTTTTTTTTTTTTTTATTGTTTATAGGTAGGCATTTGACTACACCTCACCTGATGTTAAGTGACGGTGCGGTCGAGGATGGAACATGCCTGCCTAGAAATAGCCTATTCACTCTATCCTTGAACAGGTCCAAATTATACCTTTCAGGGAACACATTCGCAGGCAGCGCGTTCCATTCCCTAGCTGTACGCACTAAGAAAGTTGAACCGAATCGGCTCGTGCGACAAGGTGGCATATCTACAACATAGGGATGGAACTCGCGCCTCGCGCTCCGATCCGATGTACAATCTAATATTGTAGCCTAAACTAATGAATTGAGTATGTTTCCCATCGTTGACAGCTGGCACAGCAGCTTAGAGCGCACGCTGTGGCCGCAGTACGTGGCGGGTGTGGTACGCGCCGCGTGCGTGGTGGCGCGCGCCGTGTTGGGCGGGCGGCCCGCGCTCGTGCACTGCTCCGACGGCTGGGACCGCACGCCGCAGATCGCCGCCACCGCGCAGCTGCTGCTGGACCCGCACTACCGCACCATCGAGGTAGCTGCACCGTGTACTACCTGACTGTAGTCTTAAGAGCGTTTACGCCGCACACTAGCGCCGCCAATAATACGTCACCTCTGAATAAGACGTTACGGCCACTTTTAACTATAACGCCGTATTTAACTAAACCATAACATGTCAGGTGTTCATTAGGTGACGTAAAAATGCTAAATTACTTCATTCAAATAGTTTGTTGAGCATAATTTGATTTTCTATCTCTAATTACTAGATATGTTTTTTTTTCATTGGCGGCGCTAGTGAGCGGCGTAAACGCTCTTAACGTACCCACAACTGTATTAGCGCACGCAGTGGACAGTTCAGCACGCTCTAGGTAAACACAACCTACAGCAGCTTCTAGAGTCACACTACCGCGCATTCGAGCTACCCCCCGCCTGCATCAGCGCTTGCAAATAGACTACACACTTCAGCACGCTCCAGGTATATATCACCTTCAGCTGCTTTTCCAATGTATTTACCTACCGCTCTGCGACTACCGCAAGAGGTGTCTGCCACCTCCAGCTGCTGATAAAGGAACCCACCACCAGATCTTTAATTTATATACAGTCCAAGTTAGGACCCTAACATTGGTCCTTCGAGCCGGATTTGAACCAGCGACCTATGGATATACAGTCCAAGTTAGGACCCTAACAGAACCCGACACCTTTTTACGAACTTACGAATGCCAGTGGCCCGGCGACTAGTCATACTACAATACTGCTTTTAAGGGGTTAAGAGCTCATATTTATTGTTTAGTTATTAGTAAAAATACTTTGGTGTGATATTAACATTGGCATATTCTTTTGCAGGGTTTCCGGATCCTGATCGAGCGCGAGTGGCTCGACTTCGGCCACAAGTTCGCCGACCGGTGCGGTCACCAGTTCGGGCCGGAGGAGCCCAACGAGCGGTCACCCATCTTCCTGCAGTGGCTCGACGTAGTCTACCAGCTGATGTTGCAGTACCCGTGCCACTTCCAGTTCAATGAAGCTTACTTGGTTGGTGAATTTGTTTGTCTTTACCAATGATATTATATAAAACGAGAAGTAGATATGTCATAAGCGCGCGCGTTGAGAAGACTCATTTATAGCCCAATTGTCTCATGTCGCAATCAGTTTGCGTCGAACAAGCCACAGAGCGAGTCGGATCTCTTTTACCACATGTGAGTATGCAAAGATACTTAGATTATTTAGTATATTTCAATAAAATTATTTTACCAAACAATCAAATAACTGACGCAAAGACGTCATGTTCAGGTAAAGAAAGAGAGAGCGATCTAGTAGAAACATTTGAAGTGCAATCATTAAAATTATAGCTATCTCTTTCATTTGCGTGCTATTTCGTATCTTTTGTTTTACTTATCAGTGAAACTTGTCAATGTGTGCTGTTTTGAATTGCTCGGAACAGATTTAAAACGCGAATTACTATGATTGTAACATATCTATTGTTTATAATATCATTGGTTTTTACAAATAGATTACATTTGTTATTTATTACATACATACATACATACGTAGTCATTCACACTTGTCTCCCATAGGAATAGGCAGATACCACTTCCTGCCACTTACTACGATTCTTAGATACTTCTTACAATGAATCTGTACGAGCCTACCCTATGGATAAAAACAAGTACTTATAAAGATAAACGGGAACTAAACCACCACGCGTGCCCAGTGCAGATTGGTGGTTGTTAACGACTGCTAATGTAGCCGCGACCAACGGCTTTACCTGCCTTTCAAAGCTCGGAGAGAAGTAAAATATGGTGAAACGAATGGGGTAGTCAATAGAAAAACTTTTTAGAAAAATGTCGTGTGATGTGTGAAGTCGGGAGACGAAATGATACGACGCACGTCGGTTCTTAACTGACTTTATTTATGAAAAAATACTGCTTTTATACTGTTTCTAAACAAAGGAAAATATTAAAGTAATTAATAGTAAAAATGGACTTTGTTCAATCATATGATAGCATATTAGAAATACGTGCTATTTCAAGGTTACATGATTTGTGCATTTAATTTATATGGAACATATGTTGAGTTACAATATTAAGTGTGAGTCATTTCCATATGATGTTATGTGGCGCACTCTACTACAGTCGAAACGATTTTTTTCATAGAAATTGTATGGGAATGGAAAACTTCTACGTCACTATTGTGTTTCGTCAATTAAGTGTTTATTTAAAACTTTTTAAATTACAGAAATTCATGCTTAGGTCAAATAAAAAAACAGGTTATTGTTTTAAACAAATAAAAAAAGAAGTGTACAGTGCAAGCACTGAACATTGGTTTATGTCAGCACTTTACCCGCGACGCGCGGCAAATTAATAATTAGTACACAATTATCATTCATATCGCGTGCACTCATATTTTGTATCAATTTACTTTACTATCAATACACTTTTTATCAGCAAGTTTTACCTATCATTTCTATCATCTAAAGTTGTACGGCCAACAGATCGTACATCTTTATGGTCCTTCGAGCTTCCGTATAAGCGGGATCAAGTCGTGTGTGTTACTGGTATCAAGTGATCACTCCTGCGCTATATTGTATAATGTTCTGTAACTAATTATTGTTATTGTCATTTTCCCTATTATAAATCAGCGCATTATTTTCGTTTACAGATAAAGCTGGCGACACACGTGCACTCGTGCATGTTCGGCACGTTCCTATGCAACACGGGTCGCGAGCGTTGCTTGGCGCGCGTCGCTGAGAGTACGCCGCACGTGTGGCAGTTGCTGCGAGCGCCCGCCTACAGGAACCACCTATACGCCGCGGGCCAGCAGCAGGTAACCACCACCGCCACATAGTCGACACACTGCACACTTATGCCCGCCTTCCACTAAGAGCGGAGCGGGCTCCGTAGGGATTCCGTTTATCTCGCAAAGGCAATCTTCATAGAACTGCTTCCACTGTGAATGAGCGGACGGAGCGGAGCAAAGGAGTACAAAGAGTTACAAAAGTGGTTACAGAGTTGAGCGGATTTCTAACGGACTCCGTAATGACTCAGCTCAAATCACAACGCAAAATTTCATAGAAATGCTTCCACCGCGAGCGAGTAGGTGGTCTGGAGCGGGTTGACCGAAATAAAATGACTCGCAAGTCGATCCTTCTGTGAGATGGCGTTACGCATACCGGTATTTGTAAAAGTCATTTAAAAAATTTAGTAAATAAATAAACAGAGGTTTGTATTGAACTTCTCCGTGAATGACCAACGCCATAAATCCAATTAAATTTTCTTATATTATTTTGTAATTTTTTTTTGATGAGTGTTTGGGTTGTTATAGTTAGAACCCATATCTTACACAGAAATATTAGCTTTCTAGGTGTTATTAGAAATGTTATAAATAAGTTAATACGCTAAAAAAAAAACAATTAAATAAAGATTAATTTTAATTAGAATTTGAAATGCAAAAGATAATTATTATTTCGACATGTTTTCAAAAAATATAATGTGTGTCTTTATTTAATTTCAGCAAGTGCTATGGCCAGAATGCAGCGTACGAAGCATGAGGGTGTGGACGGGACTATTCAGCGGTGAACGGGACGAGCCAGAGCGAGCGCCCCCGCCCCCGCCCCGCCCCGACGCGCACAACGGTATGTAGCCTCTATTGCTATGGAGTTAAAGTTCATATTGCTGGCTCACTACTAAACGTTATTGTGGCTTTGACGGGGATTCGGGATATTTTTTTAGTGGGTAAATATTGTTACATCTACTACGAATATTGAACAGGCAAATTGTTGAGGCCTAATTTCGTGCAACCTCTTTTTTCTTAAAGCTAAAAAAAAAACCTCTTCTTGGTCTAATAAATGCGTTTTCTCTCTGACAAGAGTTTGCTACTTTAAAATAGAATAGAATAGAAAAACTATTATTTGATACAAAACAATACACATACAAAAAACTCTACATAAGGATAAGATGTGTATCAAAAAGGTCTCCGCTCGGCATTTCTGCGGAGACCTAGCTTTATTTAAAATCCCGAACCCAGAACCATATTAAATATTTATAAAATACAGTGAAAAAATTAAATGCCTACCCGACCCAGCCAAGAATCGAACTGGGGTCTTCCGCAATCCGGGCGGCTGCACTGACCATTATGGTACCGGGAAGGCTTGAAGATAGGAAGGAAGTGCAAATAGCACTTAAAAATAAAAAAGTAAAAAAAACAGCAATATTTTTCGTATTAAACATAATAAACTGACTTTGTTCTCTATTGTAGTTGTAGGTTATTATATTCCGATTTTGCCATAATAAAAATAGCACAATGTACTTACACTATCATAGTTATCGCGCTGGCAACGCTGTATCTTTATTTTTGTTCGATATCGTAACCGTATTG
Organism: Eudonia lacustrata; assembly: GCA_947562085.1. Classification (NCBI taxonomy): domain Eukaryota; kingdom Metazoa; phylum Arthropoda; class Insecta; order Lepidoptera; family Crambidae; genus Eudonia; species Eudonia lacustrata. The sequence goes on from OX387329.1 coordinate 15,341,502, forward strand.
TAAAATTACCAAAAAATAAAGCTTTCTTTGTGCAGCAACTGACTATAGTAATAATTGTTTGGTTCCAGGCCTCATGACAAAGACGAGATCGTGCGACAACCTCCTAAACGAGGGCGAGAAGAGAACCGCACAGCGCCGCTGCAGCGACCCGAATTTGGCGCCCGATGTCATGTTAGTACGCACTTTGTGTTTATTTTTATTTACATAGGTACTAGCTGCGGACAGACTTCGAATAGTAAAAATTATCCACGCAATTTTTTTTCTTCTCTTTTTAAAAACTTTTCGTGTGCCATAAGGCACATACGAAAAAAAAATTTGCCGAATTGGTCGAGTCGTTCTTGAGTTTTGAGTTTGGCAACATTAATTTTTATTTATATAATATATATATATATATATATATATATATATATATAGATAGATTGAAGATATCATTGCCGTTTAGAGATACTACTATACTATACTGACCCGACAGACATTATGCCCTGTCTAAATTGTCATCATCATCATCATCATCTCAGCCAAAAGACGTCCACTGCTGGACAAAGGCCTCCCCGAAATAATCATGGAGGGTATTTGCCGTAATCGCCACGCTTGGCAGGCGGGTTGGCGATCGCAGTAGGTTGAGGGTAACCTCAGAGAGATGCTGCTGCCCATCCTCTGGAATGGTCCCTTAGTCGGCTTTTACGACACCCACGGGAAGAGATGGGGTGGTGCAATTCTTTATCCCCGGCACCACACAGGGAAATCTAAATTGTCAGTCTAAATTGTATTAAATATATATTATTGAATCAATCTATCTATTGCTGATGATTAATATAATTTAACACAAATTTGTTACGAACAAAAATATGGTGAAAAAATCCACGATATCGTAATATTGGTAACGTATCTGACCCGGTTTGTCAGCACCCTCTGACAAAGTACAAAGACGGGTACCAATACCGCTCATGGAAAATTTTGCATTTTTTTTTCCAAAAATCTATTAAGTTAACAAACAGTGATATATAAATAAGAACATGAGGTAATGCATACAAATATACCCAAGTTAAATCAATAGTTGTAACAGTATTATTAAGATTTTGTGCTGAAATTTACATATATCGTAAAAAGTAACACTTCATATTGGTTAATTTTGGCTAATTGTTTTTTAATTATCTCATGTATCGAAGATCTCACCCATTATGCCTCAGCAGTCTTCCGTATTTTTTCTTTATTTGTAAATAGTAATCGGTGAAAATTATTAGTGTAATTGTTAAAGCACAAATTCTCCATTATACAGTACACAGTTTTACTTTCACAGGCTGCAGGGAATTCACTTTCACTGTGTATATTGTTGTTGTGATGAATAAAGATATATTATTATTATATTATTATACGTTTTACTGGTTTATAAAAGTCTTTTCGTAGTCGAGAACGTTAATTCTAGAGTAAAACAAAAAATATATCCAATGTTCTGTTCAAACATGAATTGTGATGTTACAGGAAGTTGTCAGTGGGCGCGTCCGGGTGCGCGTCGCGGCGCTCCTGCCGCTCGGCGCTCACCGACAGCTGCGTGGACGAGCTGCCCGCGCTGCGCCCGCCCCGGGACCAGGTTACATTTTTTTTTAATTTGTTCATGACCATGGATACTAGTCCTTCAGTCGAAAACTTAATTTATACGTTTTTCAAAATTAAACTATATAAAATGATGATGAATGATAATAGAAATGAGAAGTGAGAAATGATATACCCCTCAACCCCTCGAGTGTCTCAGTAAAGATGTGGGGCTTTACTAAGTCCTCGCGCGGACTTATTGAGAGAATTTGAAAAGTGCCGTTGCACTGTTTTGTTTCATTTGCCAACACTCATGCACACTCACGAACCTTAACGGATAATCCACCGTTATTTCACATTAATATTCGATATAACACAAATTTTAGAAAATAAAACAAAACCGCAGTCATGACTCTTCACTTTCCCGCCAAGAAGTCCACCAGGTTAGTACGAGGCTGGTGTTCTCTCTTCAATATTTTTTTGGCAGTGTCAGGTTAACATCACGAGAGGACTGCCAAAACCACTTGTCGCGGTATTTTGATCAGAAGCCCCAAAATTTCCCTACCTACAAGATGGCAAGAAGTTGTCGAACAAAATGGCACCTACATACTTTTGTTAAATGTAAATAAACTATTTGAATTTTCTTAAAAAATGCGAAGAAACTTTTTTCCCAACCTATTTAGATCTAGATTGATTTGCTATTCTCTGATATGCTCGAGCGCTGATTAGCGCCGAACAACAATTAAAATTATATTATGTCTATATTCACGACAGACGACGGATTGAACGTCTCGGTAACCGAGTGGCATCGCGCTCTGCATAGGGCAGAAACCTGAAAGTACCGGGTTCAAATCCCAGGTTGAGCCAAGTGTGTTTCGGATTTTCGATGGATTTCGCAAGCGTTGTGATTAAGACATTACCTAAATTTATGTGTCTATTGTGTGTTTTGTATCTAAAATACTTGTTGAGAGACAGGTTGGAATAATTTTAGTGTTCTCCCTTGAAGTATGCTAACATGATTATAATTTGTAACTATTTTATATTTATTCTATATATAATTTCATTATTCACGATTAACAATGGACGTAGTCTGAATTAAAAGAAAGTTTATTTAATTGTATTAATTAATATTCTCAGGTTGACGGCCTCCACCCAGACCACTTCGAGAACTCGACCAACATGCCTCGCGACATCGCCAGCGGCTCTTCCTCGTTAGAACGGGAGTTGGCCCCCGATCCCCTCCACCGGATCGCCGACCAACTCACGCCCGACCTTTTAACGGACGGCCCACAAAGGCCGGACAGCGAACGGCTAGAGGTTGATGAACCAACGGACACTGATGCGGACGATGATACGCCCGATGTGGAGAGCCCGGAGGAGCCCGCGGTGTTTATAGGCGACGCGTATACGGACGTTATTGGGATGGCGGATGTGAGTTGAATTATACTTGTTTTTATATATTTCGGTGTACCATATCGACGCTTGAGGCGCTGCGCAAACGTAGACACTTTTTGTTACCGACACGGCACACCATACAAGGAAACAGAGTTGCTCAGTGTCAGGTGGAAGTAACTTGACACAAAAAGTGTCTACGTCTGCGCAGGGAGGGCTGATTTCATATTCAGTGGTAGCTTCATATTCAGTTCAAAAATCCGAACCTTATACTACTCTCTCGTAAAGCTTAATGTCGCTTTGTCAATATTTCCTTTCAGGCGCTGCGCAAACGTAGACACTTTTGTTGTGTCTTGTGTAGGATACTAGCTTGTAGCTTACGAGAGAGTAGTATAAGGTTCGGATTTTTAGAAATAAAATCGTATAACTTCTTAATGTCGAGTCATTATTTCCTTTCAAGCGGAGACTTATAAATTTGAAAACTTTAATTCTTAAATAGACATTTTTTCTATGATTTTTAAGTATATACCCATCATTTGTAGCGATGACTTGATTTCAACGATGGAGGCGTTTGCCCAACAGTGAGACGGTTATAAACTATTTTTTTTTAAATTAAGTATTGAAAAATGGTAAAAAAAGTTCCACGACCTTGATTCAAACTGAAGGTCAAAGGTGGAAGCGCACTTCACCCGGAATATTTAACGACTAAGGCACTGGCTATCTTATCTCTAGCTGCCGGAACAGAACAATGCTACAAATATTTATGCTATGGCGACATAATTAGATAAGATGGGTGGTAGCTAGCCAAGCGGACAACCAAGTCCTACCAACCATAGTTTCCAAGCATGTCACTGTATAATGTTTTCGAAATAGGTAGTAGGTAAAAAAAATCAGACGATTCAAAACTACTTCTGCTTTACCACAAAGCGATAGCTAAATAAATAAGTAAATAAAAAAATAATAAATAAATTAAATAATAATTAATATAATTAATTAATTAATTTTATTATTAATTTAATTAATTTTGTATACTGATCTCCAAACTTCAGTATGAAGATGGCACTAAATGATGATGATGATGATAGCTAAAGTAAGACAATGCTCAAAACAAATGCTGTCACTTTTTAGCCAATATTGTTAGACAGAGACACAACATTTAACACGTATTTAGCCATTGTTTCAAAGTATTTTTTTTTATTCAAATAGACTTTAGAAAAGTGCTTTTGAATCGTCCAAACATTTTTTCACTTCTCATGCTCGTAAAGTTGTTCTTTATGTCGAGAGAAGGCGACATAAAATGTGTTTTTATGCTCTTGTGCATAAAGTAATTTCTTCTTTTAAGACTAAAACAATTAGGCCTTACAGCCACGTCCACAATTAAATACACCTTCATTTAATTGATATATTTTTGTTGTTTTGTTGTTTTCTTGTGTTGCGGTTTGTTTTATTTCCTTGCAATCGAAGTGAAAAGCAGAGTGTAAAACTCGAGTATAAAACCCATTTTACCCTCGACGTGACTATCCACCTATTACTATATACTATTACTACTACTACTCCTACTACTACTACTACATACTATACTATTTGTCTCAGCAGCAGTTTATTAAAAATAATGTTAATTGGAATAAGTAGGTACTAACCCGAACTTTACAATTTATATTTTCGGAATATTAGAAAAATTTAAATTGTAATAAAACATACATTTTAAACAAATTGTCGCCTTTTTACGTAACATGAACTGTACAAGTGACGCATTCTCAAGACAATGCTCCGAAAAAAAATTGTCTTAAGAGCGTTTACGCCGTTTTGCTCAAAAACTGTACTTTTCAAACCTCTTAATATCTATGAATATTTACTTTACAAATATGTTAATTACTTATATCATTAGGCGATCTTGTCATCAAAATAGTTTGTTGAAAACATTTTTAGATTTGTGGATATTTTGGAATTTATAACCAGATAATTGAACAGAGGTTTTCATAATTTGACTTTCCGTGTCAACTTCGAAGCTTAAAAATGTGTTTAAATTACTGACAAACCTAAGAACAAAAATTTTATTTCAATTTGAAAGATCTTCAGCAAAATAGTTTGTTGAAAACATTTTTAGATTTTGGTTACTAACAAAAACTATAAAAATCCGAACATTTTGAATTTTTAAAGAAATTATAGGTGATAAAATAATTGTTTTCTCTATTAAACTTACTATATAAATATAAGATAAAAGCTTTTTACTATGGAAAAAAGTGTTCTTTAAATTATGCGCAAAATTCATTTTACTAAATTAGCTCTATAATTTTTCTATAAATATTTTAAAACTGCTCTAAAACTACTACAAAACTCTGCGTTCTATTAGTATCAAATCAGTCCGCCGCGAGGCCTCTGAGAGAGTGGTCACGTCGCTCGACGCTCTACCCGACGATTTTCGAACAATTGCCGTAATTTCGAAGATAGTTAAAATTTATAGCGCGATAAGCAAATCTTAGTACTTTAGTGAATAAATTATTTTATGTTACTTTTGATGAATTGCAACATTTTTAAATTGGACGACCTCCGTGGTCGAGTGGTTAGCGCGCCGGGTCGGGCGTCGCGCCGTCTCCGAAGCCCCGGGTTCAATTCCCGGTCGGGTTAATTTAGAGAAGGACTGTTTTTCTAAATTAATTTCGGGTCTAGGTGTTTTTTCTATGTTGCATATGCATGCAACATAGAAAAAACACCTAGACCATAGAATCATAGACATGGACATGCGTCCATGTCTATGCATTTATCCATATTATCTTACTATACTAACGAGTTTCTTAAGAATACTTATCTTGAGCTAGATAATTGGTGAGAGCATAAACAAATAAATTTTTTAAACTGACAACGTATATTATGTTGCAGAGATAATGGGTAATAAATTCAACGAAACCCCCCCCCCCTCCGAATCGGGCGTGGTGAGAAGTGAGCTTAAGTAACTTTCGCAATGCTGGCCCACGGGATGGGTGGGAAATACCATCTATGTGTGTTTCTCTCGGAGGAGGGAAGGAGTGAAAAGGAGGGGATCCTTTGCAAGACACGTAAAACCGGTGGTCCCAGTTTTTGTCACGACTGCTCCGCACCCGTGCCAGTGTGCGCTATGGGCTATGGCCCAATCTCCTCGCCATATCCTAGCAGTGCGACTTTTGTAGACTAATTATTTTTTTTGTTAGTAAGTGTATTCCTTTTTTAATTTTTTTAAGTATTCTTGCCTATTATTATGTTTTTTAGAATCCTACTTATTTAAGTTTTTCTTTCAATGTATTACAAAGAAATGATTAATTGTATGGGCAGTCAAATAACTTGACCGAGTTTTGACAGCACCTATTTTATTGCTGCATGATGCGCTTTGTGCTTATGTGGCTCATATTTTCCAAGTAGTTTTTATACAAAATTTATTTTAAAAGGAGATTAGCAAAATTGGGCTTGGTAATAGACAACATATTATTATTGATATATTCTAAAAAATCGGTCAATTTATTTGACTGCCCATACAATTAATCATTTCTTTGTAAAATATTGGAAGAAAAACTTAAATAAGAAGGATTTTTAAATGTTTCGTATCTCAAACCATCAACAAACTGTCAACTGTCAACGTCATGCAGGGAACAACAGGGACTCTATTTCCACTTAACATCAAGTGGAGTGGAGACATTTGCCGAGCTATGAATAAAATAAAATAAAATTTGTCGTCGTCAAATCAATTCGTCCAAAATAAATCGTTGAGGAACAGATAGGTATTGATTATAATTTTGTGATATAAGATTAATTACAACATTAATAAAAATACATACAATATAATATTATAGGTACTTATTTCATGTATCTGTAGTTTAGCCATCTGCTTACGCCCATAGTTAAAAATAAAAAAACGACGGGTTGCACTCCGGGAGTGCCGGCAGAAGTGAAAACTTGAATATTAACGTTGTGCATTTTTGATATTTTGGAATGGTTAGGGAATAATTTTGCACGAATTGCTTCAATTATCAGTATAAAAGTACTATCATTTATGTGGTAGAATACAATATTTATTTATTGTGCTATCGTACACAAACATGACAATTTATTCGCGCAAGCGCCCTGCGCCGCCTAAACGAAACAACAGGCATACATTTTCGCCGCGCCGTAGAAACAGAGGGGGATACTTCCTCTCCTACGCCGCGCCGGCTGTCTACTCTCCATCCGTCTTACGATTTTACGTCTTACATTTTCGATCAGGTCACGTGTCCTGACGCGAATTTAACATTTTTTACCCATTAAAAAAAAAATGTATAACGCCGCAAAAGAAGTTTTCACTTCAATAATTTCTAAGTATACCGAAAAACTAAATTCGAACGGATCAAAGTAGTGAGTTTGACTATAGTGAGCAGAACTAGCCTACTCTACGCACACACTCGCGCGCGCTCACAGCCCGCTTCTGTGTGCGTGATATTTGGACTTAAAAACCTAAACTTAAGGTCTCGCGCTCGGCGTAAACGCTCTTAAGGAAGTCTTCACTTTTTGTCTGTACTGAATGCTTCACTTTATCTTACTGTGATATATACAATGTTATTTTTAGTTTATACGAAACCTGAAAACTGTTTGTTCACAATCAGTAATAGAATCGATTTCAATATTTTTTATACCATGTTATATTTTGACCAAATAATATTTACAAAATCTCAAATAAAGTATACCATACTAAAAAACACAACGGAACAGCACAAAAACTTGTAACTTCGTGAGTTTTCAAGATATTATTTTAATTTTTTTTTACTGATTCTTTATATGAAAATATTTGACCCGTGTTTTGATTTTTGAACTAAAAATAGGGTTGTATACCTACAAAGATTCCATTCAACAATTTTATGACCGGCAATTTGTTTGAAATGTATATTTTATTAGTATTTAAATTTCTGTAATATTCCGAAAATATAAATTGTAATGTTCAGGTTAGTACCTACTTATTCCAATTAACATTATTTTTAATAAATTGCTGCTAGGGCAAAGTTGTCCCAGAAAAAAAAATTGTCGTAAGGATGTCCCCGATTTATGTCTCTGTTCTTCGAACTTTAGGTGAATAGGCACTACCTATTCCTATCACTGATAATAACTTATTGAAACATTGTTTTGTAGTACAAATGTTGACTTATATTTATCTTTTCTCCCCTAGGCGGCACGAGAATCCGGTCGCACGCGCAACATCAGCATCACGTGGCGATCCATCTCCGAGTCGTCCAACCAGTCGTCCGACCTCATCCACGCCCCCGAGCCGCCGCCGCCCCCGCGCGGCCTTGCCAACGGTATCAATGGGGGCGATACCAACGGGGTGGACGATGCCACTGCCAAGTTTCTGGAGGTAGAACTCAACGGTGAGTCGTTGTTTTATAGCTTTGTAGTAGGTAAAAAAAGTTTAGACTATTCAAAAGCACTTTTCTTAAAGTTTATTTGATAAAATATTTTTGACTTTGACTTTATACTAATTATAACGCCTCGGTGGCCGAGTGGCAGAGTGCTCGGTCCGATACCCGAAGGTCCGGGTTCAATTCCCTGGTCGGGCAAAACGTATTGCGGATTTTTCGATGCATAGCCCGGGTTTGTGATCACCAACCCGCATCTGGCAAGCGTGGTGATTAAGCTATTACCCATCAATTGTAGCGATGACTTGATTTCAATGATGGAGGCCTTTGCCTAGCAGTGGGACAGTTATAGGCTGTTTAATTAATTATTATATTATACTATTTACTTCATTTCATCACGTGGCGTTCTATCTCCGAGGAGATGTACCAGTCGTCCGCCCTCAACCACAATGCCAAGGCCCCGCCTCGCGCTCCTCTGGCTAAACCGCTAGTATAGTTTTTATACTAAAACTATACTATTGGTTTAGCTTATAGTTAACTAACCTATCTATAGTTTTAAATTACATTTATGCATATGCTAAAACGTTTTAGAACATGGATTGGTAAATGTAATTTAATTTATTCTTATAAAGGCAAACAACTACTCTACATGAATAAACGTTTAAATAGCAATGGAATGCCATTAACAGGTCCTTCACAAATGGAGTATACATATAGCAGTAGTATAATTTCAGCTCACTTAAATTACCTTTTTAAATAACTTCGCTGGCAATCGAACTCGGGACCACTGGGTTTGAAATCAGACGGTGAGTTGATCTAATAGCTAGCCAGGGATGGGCAAACTACGGCCCGCGGGCCATCTCCGGCCCGTGAATGATCAAAGTCCGGTCTGTGACCATCAAACAAAAATTCAAGTGCGTGTGTGTTTCAGAAAATGATATGCATTTTCTGTATCAATATTTTTATTTCACAAAAAAAATATATTTATTTAATGAAAAATACAGCTAAAAATTCAATAGCCTGACCCGCCATATATTTTGTTAGTAAATATTGTCATGCGAATGAAAAAGTTTGCCTATCCCTGAGGTAGACCAACAGATATTGGATCACCGAGATGGGCTATGGCCCGATTTCTCCACGTGCATTTTGTGAGGACGCCGAACCCAGTAATAGAGTTCAGTAAATGTCTCACTCTAGTGTTAATAGTTCAGTAATTTTCTAAATATCTATTCCTTTTCGTTCTAGGCGGTGGTACCTCCAGCAGCGTCAGTTCGGAAAGCGAAGGGGAAGTCGGGGCCAACCGGCGCGTGGGCCGGCGGCACGGCAGCCAGCTCACGCTGTGCCCGGCCTCCCCGCGGAGGGGGTGTTGCCGCTGCCCCCGTCCCCACTCCACTACCAGTGAGCACCCTTCTTGTTTTTTCCTAGTTATTGCTCCGTGCATATTTAACCAATGTCAAAGTATTTTTCTTACAAGTTCTTTATAAATAAACAATATTAACTTTGTTAAAAGATGAAAAATTAATGTTAATAGAAATGAGTCGTGATAAATGATATTTACCCCTGAATATCAGTGAAGATGGTGGGGCTTTGCTGAGACCCCACGCGGACTTCTTAAAAGAATTTAAAAAGTGACGTTGCACTGTTTTTTTCATTTGGCAGCACTTATGCACGTTCACAAACACTTTATCCACTATTATTTCACATTCATATTCTACATAACACAAATTTTACAAAATAAAACAAAACCGCAAAACATCACTCTTCAATCCCGCCAAAAAGTCCTGTACTCGTCTTAGACGGGCATTCTCGGCACGGTGGTCGCGGTTATGGGTGGGTCTTGGTGAATCTTGTAATATTGTTATATCTGCTTGTTTCAACTGCACCATATTTTCATGAAGGAAGGAGTTCTGATTAAACCAGTGCCGATTATGAAGATCGAACTACAAACAATTTGTCGCATTCAAATCGATCATCTATACTTTCAGCTATCGTCGCCTTATTTACGAGTATATTTTAGCTTTTTCGCTTAACATCAGTTTGCTTGTATTTAACATAGCAAATGTTGTGTAACAGGCGGCATAGAGACGTCCGGCGACTCGGCGTCCGCCCCCGTGTCCCGCTGGTGCGGCGTGCGCGCGCGCTGCGTGTGCGGGGGCGGGGGCGGGGGCGCGGGCGCGGGCGCCGACCCGCTCGACGGCCTGCCCCCGCAGCCCGACCCGCTGCAGGCGAGGTTGCATCAGATTATATTGCATCAGAAGGTAAAGGGGATTTATACGTTGGGTTTTTTACCCCATTTTTAGCTCATTGTGCCAGTGTAAAAATAATATAATGATGATAAATGATAATAGTAGTGAGTAATGATAAATGATATACCCCGTAACACCTTGATTATCTTAGTAAAAATGTGGGTCTTCACTAAGACTTGACGCGGACTCCATTTCAAAAGTGACGTTTGAAACGAGGTCATTATCTGAATAATAATTCCCTGACAACCTTCTTCGAGATAAATCAAAACCTATTATGGATTTAATTAAAATTTCGAACTAGCTAACAAACAGAAAAAAATTAAATGAAACGAAAAAATAATTATTCAGTGTCTGTCACACAGTAATAATACATTAAATAAAATAAAAATAAAATTGAATTAAAAAATGCATAGTGACACAGAAAAGGTACAGTCGCCATCAGATATATCGGAGCGGCCGAGGTACTCAAATATTTCTGAGCAGCAATAAATTTCAATAAATTCTTTACGGTAAATGAGGTCAATAATATCTGAACATCCAATTCGCCATAAATATATGAGCACTAGTTTTTCAATAACATCTGAACACACAACGAGACAATAATATCTGAAAGCACAACTCGTCAAAGTTATCTGCACAGACAGGGTGATCATAAATATCTGAACATTTAGGGAAAATATAACTTAAATCACTTAGCATACAGTTTAAAATTCTTTAACGTACTACGCTGGAATACATTTTCAACACAACCACCATTCGGTTTTGTCAATGTCAAAAATAAAAAGAGTTTTCTGTTGGATGTAGGGTGTATACGCTGCCTGAGGTAGAGCGTGACGTCATCGTGATACTAATCCTTTCCGTCCTTATCTTACTCGTATTGTGCGAAACATGCGGTATGCATGTGTCGCCCGGACTCTGTGACTCTTTCAGATACAACAATTGGCAGAATTTAGAAATATGGCCTTTTTGAACATTTATGTTCTTGTTGGGATCTAGTTTAGACAACAATGATAATTTTAATTTATTTTAATACCGCTGGACACATGCGTCTTGCGTGCGGATTTGTGCAGGGCCGCAAGCTTGGTCGTGGAGCGAGTGTACGCCCACCGCATCGAACACCCTCTTATAGGGCACCGAAAATACTATCGGAACTACACATTCGCTTCACGCTGCTCGCTTCACGCTAACCGTCTGTGGCGGGACAAGTGCCTTCTCATTTACAGTTCGTAAATTACAAAATATGTTTAAGGGCTAAATGCACGGCAAATAAGTCCATGATCCTATTTCTTTTCATAGAATGATATCATTTCATTAGGAATATTAATAGTAGGGCAAATAAAAGTAAGCAATAAAACGAAAATATACCTTAGTTTGAAATAATAAAAACAAACACTACTACATGGGTAACAAAAGTTAGTATTTGGTGTAACCTCCTTCTGCATTAAGTACCGCTTGCAGCCTTCTTCTCATCGAATCGACTAGATTCTCGCAGGTGGTACGGCCTCTAAACGACTCCCACACGTTGAAAGCATGAAGTCTTAAGTTTTCCTTTGTGCGACACCGGCTTTCGTCCCATTCTTGGACCATTTTCCCCCACAAGTTCTCAATGGGATTGAGGTCGGGGCTCTTAGCCGGCATTTTGATTCTAGTCAACACATCTCTGTTTTCGTGAATCCATGCTTGTACTAACCTAGCATTATGCACGGAGCTATTATCTTGCATGAATGTAATGTGTTCATTCGGATAAACAACGTTGGCAGTTGGTAGAAATGAGTTTTCCAGTATCTCTTTGTAATCGTTTGCATTCATTCGTCCTGTTATCTCTACCAACTCCCCCGGACCATTCTTACTCATCCAGCCCCAGAAACCAATCGTGATACGCCCACCGTGACGATTAGGCACCACATTTGGCTCGAGATACCGTGTATTATCTGGTCTCCATAGACTCATTCTGCCGTTATCAGATGAGCAGAAAACCTTTTCGTCCATAAATATGACATTTTCAAAATTGTAGTTTAAATAAGCCGCCTCGAATTGTAACCGCTCAGCTTTGTGTCGGTTAGTGAGAGCCGGCTTCCTTGCCGGCACTCTATTTTGTAAGCCAGCTTCTTTTAAACGTCTTCGTATTGTGCTGCTGGACACTTGGTGTATATTTGCAAATTGTGTTGTGTTAATAAATCTGTCATCGCGAGCTTTATTCACAATTGCGACGTCTTGGCCTCTTGTAGTACAACGCGGACGTCCATACGAAACATGGTTATTTATGTTTCCTTCTTGCTGCCATCTTTCCAGCCATAAATATACAGTGTTTCTCTGAAATAAAAACTTATTTTTACTTTTCATTGCGTTAAATTCAAAAATACTAACTTCAACAACATTGTCATTTTCCCGCTTTGAATGTCATAAAATATACTCACCGCAACTCCAACTTCATTGGCGATCTCTGTTACGGGCACACCATCGTTCTTTAGTTGTATGATTTTTCTTTTTATCTCACTATCAATGCGATAGGTAATCATCTTAAAAGATTTTTTAACACTTAATAGGTATAGCAATTTACATCCAATGCGATCCAATTGATACATGAACACGATAACAATTACTAGATAGTTGTCAACGTTGACGGAATCAAAAAAGTACGAGTATTATCTAGTATTAGTTGAAGTGTGAAACTCTTCAAAAGAGTTTGCACGTGTGTTATGAAGTGTTTATTGCTTGGTATAATCATTACATTTTTACCCCTATCACCTCTTTTTGTATTTTTTTTCTATTCAGAATCATCAAGAAAATTGAGCGGTACGGAGGCTTGAACTCACTATGTTTTGTTTTTTTTTGTAGTTTTGAAAACTAACGAGTTTCTATAAATGTTGATGTTAAGTTTGTTTACAGTTTTAGTTTCCCTCTATAACTTTTCGTTTCCTGACCTAAATAAGCACATTTGAAGATTTGAACCCTGACGCAACGGTATAAAAATTTGCTTTCTAATTACTAAACCGCTAGGCCATGGTGACTGACATAATACTGAGTGAAATATTGCAAAGCATTCGTACCTATTTTAATTTGGCAGCTTCAATATTACATTTGATACATGCACGCAGTGAATTACGTAGTGACAGATCCAAACGTGAGACACACATATGCAATGACAGTATGTTACCGTTTTCGTGAATTGCCAAAATATTTTATTCAAATTTGGCTCTTGTAACAAGACAGTGAAGTTGCTTTTCGCAGATTTATATTTTGTAAACCTACTTATTTTGTAAAAGGAAAATTCGCTACATCTGTACGATTACATTTAAACTGTATGTGTAGTGATTTAAGGTATATTTTCCTTAAATGTTCAGATATTTATGATCACCCTGTCTGTGCAGATAACTTTGACGAGTTGTGCTTTCAGATATTATTGTCTCGTTGTGTGTTCAGATGTTATTGAAAAACTAGTGCTCATATATTTATGGCGAATTGGATGTTCAGATATTATTGACCTCATTTACCGTAAAGAATTTATTGAAATTTATTGCTGCTCAGAAATATTTGAGTACCTCGGCCGCTCCGATATATCTGATGGCGACTGTACTCAGCATTTATCAGAACACCGAAGGTGTCCCGACGCTGATCTTCCGTGGAAACCTAAAAAGAGGACATCAGAAAACAACAAACAAGACAAAAATAGCGAATAAAATGTACACACGCCTGCACATCAACCTACCACAAACTGTCAAATTTCCTCAATAGACTTTGAACTTTATTCCTTAAACATAAGGTTGAAAATATATTGAAGAAATTTGACAGTTTTGGATAGGTTGAGGTGCAGGCGTCTGTACTATACTACTATAATAAATAAATACCACGACTCTATAACCATGCTTATTTGAAGTAGTAGTTAGCAACCAGTTACAGACAATCGTACCATTTTGTGCGTCAAATCAGTGAACAAAATTGTAATGTAATTAATTAATAAACAAAAAACTGTAGAAAGCGGGGTTATGTACTGAATGTTTGCAACTCAGATTATGCGAAAGTGTCAAATCTATTCAATAAATGTTCAACCAAATGGCTAGGTCATAAAGTTCAAAGTCTATTAAAGAAATTAGACAGTTCGTGGTAGTCTGATGATGAGGCGTGTGCACGATCGACAAATTTTAAAGATATCCAGTTACAAACATTTTTGCCTTAACGTGGCGATCGTAGTTAACTCCGCCTACCATGAAGATGACCATAGAATGACCAATAGTAAACCTTCCGATCTTTTTTTGTCGAAGCCATTTGTTTCAGTTCATTGTTAAAGCTTAAATAGACGGGTGTAGCCACTGACCTCTGCACAGAAAAATCGCCCTAATGGTAGATATCCAGAAAGTTTGTTGATAGTACATTAGCATACAACCTAATGTCGTTGTCCACAGCGAGTGGTGGAGGAGTTATCGGGTCAGCTGCGCGAGGCACGCGAGGCCTTACGCCGCGCCTCGCCGCACGCCGCGCCGCCGCCGCCGCCCGCCGGCAGCGACCCCGCCGCCCCCGCCGACCACACACAGGTACGCACGCCGCGCCGCCGCCCCCGCCGACCACACACAGGTACGCACGCCGCGCCGCCGCCCCCGCCGACCACACACAGGTACGCACGCCGCGCCGCCGCCCCCGCCCGCCGGCAGCGACCCCGCCGCCCCCGCCGACCACACACAGGTACGCACGCCGCGCCGCCGCCCCCCGCCGACCACACACAGGTACGCACGCCGCGCCGCCGCCCCCGCCCGCCGGCAGCGACCCCGCCGCCCCCGCCGACCACACACAGGTACGCACGCCGCGCCGCCGCCCCCGCCGACCACACACAGGTACGCACGCCGCGCCGCCGCCCCCGCCCGCCGGCAGCGACCCCGCCGCCCCCGCCGACCACACACAGGTACGCACGCCGCGCCGCCGCCCCCGCCGACCACACACAGGTACGCACGCCGCGCCGCCGCCCCCGCCCGCCGGCAGCGACCCCGCCGCCCCCGCCGACCACACACAGGTACGCACGCCGCGCCGCCGCCCCCGCCCGCCGGCAGCGACCCCGCCGCCCCCGCCGACCACACACAGGTACGCACGCCGCGCCGCCGCCGCCGCCCGCCGGCAGCGACCCCGCCGCCCCCGCCGACCACACACAGGTACGCACGCCGCGCCGCCGCCGCCGCCCGCCGGCAGCGACCCCGCCGCCCCCGCCGACCACACACAGGTACGCACGCCGCGCCGCCGCCGCCGCCCGCCGGCAGCGACCCCGCCGCCCCCGCCGACCACACACAGGTACGCATGCCGCGCCGCCGCCGCCGCCGACCACACACAGGTACGCACGCCGCGCCGCCGCCCCCGCCGACCACACACAGGTACGCACGCCGCGCCGCCGCCGCCGCCCGCCGGCAGCGACCCCGCCGCCCCCGCCGACCACACACAGGTACGCACGCCGCGCCGCCGCCCCCGCCGACCACACACAGGTACGCACGCCGCGCCGCCGCCCCCGCCGACCACACACAGGTACGCACGCCGCGCCGCCGCCCCCGCCGACCACACACAGGTACGCACGCCGCGCCGCCGCCCCCGCCGACCACACACAGGTACGCACGCCGCGCCGCCGCCCCCGCCGACCACACACAGGTACGCACGCCACGCCGCGCCACGTGGTGTCACCACGAGTGTGGTTCTCTGTAGAAATGGAAATGTACGTCTGCCTGGTTGATGTCTTCGAGTAGCGGTCAGGAGGGGGCCAGAAGCTAAAGGATCTGCGGGGCACGTGAGTTGTCCATAATTGGTTGTTCTGCTCGGTGGTTTTCATTAAGTAGGCTTCCAACATCTCCAAATTCCCGGGTTCAATTCCCAGGTCGGGCAAATAAATATGTATTATCTCGGATTGTTTCGCATACATAGCCCGGGTTGGGATCACCAACCCGCATTTGGCGTGGTGATTTTAAGCCATTACCCATCCGTTGTAGCGATGACTTGATTTCAATGATGTGGAGGCCTTTGCCCAGCAGTGGGACAATTATATAGGCTGTATACAACATCTCTGGCATTTTAGTAGAGGCGCCCGCTAGATGCAAAGTCTCCGGTTGAATCAGCCGCGTAGGATTTTGGAATTGATCAGGTGCCTGGATGGATACCGAAAAGTGAGTGGGGCCACCAAAGAGAACATTTGGTAGTCGATTTTAGAGTTGAATACCCGAGCAGTGGTATCTGCGAGGTTATGCTGGTATCTACTCTTAGTGCAACGAGAAGTGAGCGAGCTTACAGCTTACTAACCTATCTAGATATTGGTAGTGGACTATACGTGTCCACGAGGCAACTAGCTCGAGACCCTAGTCTTAAAAGTACCGGATGAAGGATTCGTACCGGCGCGTTCTGATCTGGCGTTATGACCTGACGTAGATAGTCCCTTGTGCTTGCGTAAGGATGTCTGACACCTCACTTTATAACCGTAAGGTTGGTGGGGTGTGCCAGTATAAACTTTAAAGTCGTGTAACGGGGTGTCTCCCCCACTGTGTCTATCTACCCTGTGTGTATGTCCCTATCTACTGACCCTGATAGATAGGGAATGGCAGTTGGAACTACGGGTCCGGCTGTCTTTTCAAGGGTACCAGGGGAGTTCGGATCCTGAGCCCCCTGCCGGTTATGCCTTCGCGGGCGTCTCTGGCGAGGCCCGGACACGGGTTGGACTTGTGGTGGCTATGTGGTTAGCTGTAGGAGTGGGAATGTTCGTCCGTCTGGTTGAGGTCTGGCCGGGCTTCCGTTTCGTGCAGAGTGAGCGGGTCCGAGTAGCGGTTTCGATGAGGCCCGAAGCGAAAGGATTTGCGGGGCATGAGTTGTCCATAGTTGGTTGTTTTGCTCGGTGGTTTTCATTGGAAGGCTTCCAACATCTCCGGCACTAGTCTGGAGAACCAGTAGATGCAATGTCTCCGGCTATACCGGCCGCGTAGAATTGTGGAACTTGCGAGGTACCTGGATGGGTACTGAGAAGTGAGTGGGCTTACAACTCCGCCACCAAAGAGGACAAATTGGTTGTCGACTTTAGAGTTGACGACCCGACCAGTGGAAACTGCGAGTTATAATCTTAGTGCAACGAGAAGAAAGCGAGCTTATAGCTCCGGTAACCTATCTGGATCTTAGGTAGTGGACTATACGTGTCCACGGGGCAACTCGCTCGAGACACTAGTTCTAAAAGTTCCGGATGAAGAATGCGCTTCGGCGCGTCCTGATCTGGCGTTACGACCTGACGCAGATGGTCTCTTGTGCTTGCGCAAGGTTGTTTGACACCCCACCAACCGTAAAGCCTACTTTATGACGTGATGGTTCGTGGGGGATGTCAGTATAAACTTTAAAGTCCAGGGGTTGTCCACTCCCTACCTCAACCAAGGACCTTCTTAATAAATTGGATCGACTTCTCAATAACTCAATACGTTTTATTTTTGGCTTACCCAAATACGACCATATTATTATCTGCTTATCGTCTTCAGCTTAAATGGCTGACCATCACGCAACGTCGTCAGTCTTTACTTTCTTTGTCGCACCGCTTACCAATTTTTCTGCCTAGCCCTTAGGTCGACTGGTAGAGAATTCCATGGGCATTAAGTCCGATTTTTGTACTTATTTTTATATAGTGCAATAAAGATTAGTTAAATAAATAAATAATCAAGAGTGAACATTCCCACCTTTACAGCTAACCACATAGCCACCACGAGTCCAACCAACCTGCCTGGAGACGCCTGCGAAGGCATAACTACCAGGGGGCTCAGTATCCGAACTCCCGTGGGACCCTTGAAAAAACAGCCGGACCCGTAGTACCAGCTGACATACCCTACCTTTTAGGGTCAGTAGATAGGGACCATCTCGTGCGCAGCGAGCGGTCCAAGTAGCAGTCTCGGTGGGGCCCGACGCGAAAGGATTTGCGGGGCATGTGAGTTGTCCATAGTTGGTTGTTTTGCTAGGTAGTTTTCATTGAGTAGGCTTCCAACATCTCCGGCACTAGTCTGGAGAACCAGTAGAGGCGCCCGCTAGGTGCAATGTCACCGGCTAAGCCAGCCGCGTAGGATTGTCGGACTGGCGAGGTACCTGGATGGGTACTGAGAAGTGAGTGGGCTTACAACTCCGCTACCAAAGAAGACATTTGGTAGTCGCCTTTAGAGTTGACCTGAACAGTGGAAACTGCGAGTTGTACTCTTAGTGCAACGAGAAGTGAGCGAGCTTACAGCTCCGGTAACCTATCTGGATATTAAATAGTGGACTATACGTGTCCACGTGGAGACTCAGTTGAGACACTAGTCTTTAGAGTCCTGGATGAAGAATGCGCTTCGGCGCGTCATGATCTGGCGTGATGACTCGATGTTGATGGCCCCGTGTGCGAGTTTTACTTGTGCAAGGTTGTCTGACACCTACTTTGTAACCTGACGGTTGGTAGGGGGTGGCAGTATAAACTTTAAAGTCATGTATAGCAGGGTTGTCGATTCCCCCATCATCACCAGCTCAGATAAGTCCAGGAGAACGCGCCATAAACCATCACGCGGGCCCAGTGCGGATTGATGGTTGTTAACGGCTGCTAATGCAGCCGGGACCAACGGCTTTACATGCCTTCCAAAGCACGGAAGAGCTCAAGGTGATAAGTTTTAACTGCCCTCTCTCCACGACACACATCCCTCTACCCCACAACTTGGACATCTCCTTACTTACGACACGATATCCCTTCTATCTCAACACAATATCCCCACAATACCCGCACGAAACAAAATACCGTTGCCATTTACGACACTGCACCTCCCCCGCTTTACGACACGACATCCCCTTCCACAGTACACAACATCCTTCTCTCATGAAGCGACATCCCATTTTCCTTTTCTGAACGGCTTCTCCCACCCTTTTCGACAAGGCACCCCTTCCCATAAAACACAACACCCCTCCCTAATAAAACGACATCCCATTTCCTTTTACGACACGACATCCTATTTCCTGTTACGACACGACATCTTACCTTGACGATACGGTAAACCCGAGCTGAGGTATATCCTAGCCTTTAGAGGCAAATTTGGGACCGCACCACCGCTCTCATTATCCGACTCGTATGCACTTTGCATTAATGAGGAAACTGCTTCTGGTAGGTTCCAAAGCTAGCTATTCCAAAGACTGCTTTTTAAATTTGAACGGCAGAAAAGACCCACAAATATCGGGGAAGCACGCCAAAAAAAGAAAAGAAAAAAGTTTTTTTGGAACAGGAAAACTCGTTGGTTGATTACCTACTCGTTGGCTGTAAAAGTCTAGTAATTGTAATTAGTTTTGGAAAACAACTCAAGTTTGCAGTGCCTGTCACCTGTTACACCGTAATAAGAAAAAATAACTATTTGTATATTTCGTTTGCAGAAAAGCGTCGGAAGCACGTCCGGTAGTGCGTCTCTAAGCAGCGGCGGCAGCAGCGGCAGCGCGTCCGAAGTGGAAGTCGGCGAAGAAGCGAGAGGCGTGGTGTGGCTGCCCGACCACGCCGCCAGCCGCTGCCAGCACTGCGACAACCACTTCTGGCTGGCCCGCCGCCGGCACCACTGCAGGTGAGCACCGAGACCATCACTGCTGGTTGCACACTAGAATACGCCGAACATACCATACGCGTAAAAAAAAATAAGGTTGGATGTTCATGACGTTGTTGTAGACATTGAATTCCTTTGGCTTGCTTACAAAGTAAGAGTAATAAATTGTTGATAAATCTGGGCAGGTTTTACAGAGCCACTATAGCATAGTTGGTAGCACAACTGACCCGGTATGTCATGGTGTTCGGTGCATTACATGTTACCGAACACCGTTATTGACGTCACTAGAAGCGTCGCCGCCGAGCGCGTGCGTTTGTGAACCACATCATTAAATTAGTGCATAATCAATTATCGTCGCGATCGGGTGCATTCATTTATCAGTTATCATTATCATCAATAGTTATAGATTTTAACAATAAAGTATATATCTTAATTATCAATCATTTATTTTATGTTCTTAACCGGAACACATGGACTGCGGGTTCGAATCCCGTTCGAGAAAATTTTCTAACACTTTTTCAAGTTGTCTTCACACTAATATTATAAATGCGAAAGTTTGTGTGTATGTATGTGTGTATATTTGTTGCTTCTTCACGCTGCAACGGATGGATGGATTTGGATGAAATTCGGCATACAGATAGTTTATAACCTGGATTAAAACATAGGACTTTTTATCCCGATATTCCCACGGAAACGGGAACCACGCGGGTGAAACCGCGAGCGGCCGCTAGTAATCACATAAAGAACTTTCGAAATAAAACTACTTTTACGGATCCTCTCGCCTTCAATTTATTTTAGTCAGGGTATGCAATTACCAACTAATTGATGAGATTGATGATGAGACGACCAACACCTTAGTCTCCATGTGACCACGGACCCCACAAAGGGTTCGAAGCGTCAGGATAAACATTAAATCAAAATAATGTGTAAAATAAACGCAAACGTAGTTTCATTTCAATGTGTAGTGTTCGCGTAAACTTTAGAAAACAATATAAAGAATTCTCATTGCATGCCCCTTGTCTATACTATTAATAAAGATGTGACTTTGTTTGTTTGTTTGTATGTCGGGACTAATCTCCGGAACTACAGGTCCAATTCCAAAAATTATTTCACTGATAGAAAGCTACGTTCCTTGCGGGTAACATAGGCTATATTTTGTTTAAAAAAGTTTATTTTTAAATACCAAATCCACATGGACGAAAATGGTAGTATACTAATATTATAAACAGGAAAGCTTTGTATTTTTGTATGTTTGCAACGAACAAACTGAAAAAATATTGAACAGATTTAAAAAATTCTTTCACCATTAGAGTTCTAAGTAACATAGGCTTCGATCCCCGGTCGGGTCAATTTAGAAATTATTGTTTCTCTAAATTGTCTCGGGTCTGGGTGTTTTCTATGTATTTAAGTATTTTAAGTATGTTTATCCGTTGTTTAGTAACCATATAACGAGTTTCATAACGAAGCTTCTCTTGGGCTAGATAATCGGTGTGAGTGTAGGAAAGTTTACTTATTTATTTATTTTAAATAAAAGCTAAATATTTGGTGTTTCTCGTTTGCAACAGACGCTGCGG
The DNA here is from genome assembly GCA_947562085.1 of Eudonia lacustrata. NCBI lineage: Eukaryota > Metazoa > Arthropoda > Insecta > Lepidoptera > Crambidae > Eudonia > Eudonia lacustrata. The sequence goes on from OX387329.1 coordinate 15,363,134, forward strand.
CGGCATATTCTGCGGCTCCTGCTCAGAGTTGTCCCCGTGGGGCGCGTGCGGATCCGTGCGCGTGTGCCGCCGGTGCCGCGCGCTGCGGTGACCGCCGCCGCACCCCGCCCCCGCCCCCGCCCCCGCCCCCGCCCCCGCGCCCGCCCCGCTACTCGATATAGTGAGCGTCTTCTCTTATCTCAGGCTTTCCTGTTTCAGGCATACTTACCCATTGTTGAAGTAACGAAGTTATGTTCGGTTGTTGCGATGCGCTATCGGCTATTTCAAACATACTATAACCCACTGTGTAATGAAAGACATACTTACTCACTGTTGAAGTAATGAAACTGCTTTACCACAAAACGATGACTAAAGTTAGACAATGCTCAAAACAGATGGTGTCACTTTTTACCTAATATTATTAGACAGAGACGCAATATTTTAAACACGTATTTAGCCATTGCTTAACTTTGAACACTGTTTTGAGGTAGGGTTAATGTTCAGTTATTGTGACTCAGAATCAGCTATTTCAGACATACTATTTACTACCCGTTGTTGAAGTACCTAATGAAAGACATACTTACTCACCGTTGAAGTAATGTTCGGTTTGCGATGCGTTATCTCAGAATCATTAATATCGAATCAGCTGTTTCTGTCATAACTGTATTGTTGAAGTAATGAAGTAATAGTCGGTTGTTGTTATGCGTTATCAAAACCAAAAATAGATGATTTTAGAATTAGCTGTTTATCTTGAAGAAATGGCAGGTTAATACGTGATCTTATCTCGGAATCAGCTGTGCCATTTAAAAAAATGGTGAAACATTTTGTAAGTACATTGGGCCTAGTGCAAACTTCTCTCGAAATCGAAACTTAATGTGCAATGACATCTGTCAAATGTTAGTTCCATTTTTCAGTCGTTTGTGGCGCTGTGCTGATTTCTATGCAATTTATCTCGAATGCTTACAAGTTCTACGACACGAGTTCGATAGTTTTTTGTCCTATGCCCAAAGTATATTGCTATGACAGATGTATGTTTTTGGTACCTACGAGTATATAATAGAGATTAATTACAATGTAAATTAGAGAAGTTGAAGTACATAATGTACAGTTCGCCAAATAAGTCGTCTATCACCTTACTGGTGAGTGTCGCTTGCCCGTTTTAAAACAATAAAGTCTATTTTCCCTTGCAACCATGACACTCGTTCGACCTTAGCGACATTTTTAATTACACAAGTTTTTTTGAAAACCGGTAGATCACTTACTTGGCCTACTGTACTTGTCATGGAATCGTATAAACGATTTGCCTTAACCCAAATATTACGAATTCTGTTCCACATTCGAGCTATTTGTTTTCATATTTGCGACATCGAATTTGATACAATATTTGTTACAATTGTCTAATGTTGTAAACTATAATATTTATTTTTAAATTTATTTCTTGTGTACCGTTATTCTATGAAACAACTATTAGACTTCGTTAACATATATATCCGTTATATGTGCTATTAAAATCATCGCCAAGAGCTATCGATACCGCTTACACACTGTTAGGTTCAAATCACACGGAAGTGGCGGTCAGCATTTTCACTGCCAAATCATTTTAAGCTTTATCTCTATTAGATAACACAAAGTATTGCTTAAAAGAGCCGACAAGCGGCCCAAAGCGACGTCAGACGACTGCTTTCAAGCGATGCTGTGCGTTATCGGCTTGCAATAAAGCTTAAAATGGTTTGACAGTGAGTCTGTTGGCCGTTGCGCTGCCGACCGCACTTCGGTGTGAATTGACCGTTATACGTAAGAGCTATACTAAGATCAAAGTCTTGTATATTACAACATATTAGTAAATAAGAAAAGACGCTCCTAATCTAGCAGTTAACGCGACAGAACTGTTGACGCCACACCCTCTGGGCATTTAATTAAGATTCTTGTTACGTCATAAATACAATAATGTATGAATTTAAACGCGTCCACTCTCGACTAGTCAACACTCGGATAAGTTATATCCACATAATATACCTACAATATAAGGATCCGCAAGACTAAACGTGCGCTATAATTATATATATAAATATATATATTATATTTTTTTATCTGTGTTGCAGTATACTACTCTGTGTGAAGTGTAAAACGACTGTGTGCATTTTTGTGCTAAAACCGTATACTGACTACAGATAAAAACTCCTTAATTATACACTCAACCAATCGTGTTGAACAATGGACTTTATCAATGGTTATTATAAAGATCATTATTCCGTGAAACGCATCGGCCCTGCGGGCGTCCTGCACCGATAACGTCGTTGCTCTCCATCGAGATCATTTCAAACTCAATAAATATTTGATTGATCGTGGATCGATTGAATTGTGATTATACGGCTGTTAATGAATTAAATGTGACTAGAATTTTGTATTGAAGTTCAGAATTGGTAATTTCGTTTAGGCAATAATTAAGCTTCGAACTTGAGTTTATTCCCATTGTTCGCATTGGATAACGAAGCGACTACCTCACACTATGTTTGTAAACGGGTGGGGACTTGAGAAATGGTGCGCTTTACCTCCCATCAGTGGATATTAGACCTTATTCCGGTGACATGGAGTTTTGAATGTCGAATCTCACGTCTTCACTACGATTTAAGTTAAAGCACAGATTACAGATTTGCGTTAAATTGGATGTGAAATGGTATATCTAGTCTATCGCGTTGTTTGCGGCCGGACGGTTAGAATAGTTAGGAAATGAAGGTATATTGAGTGAATGATACGTGAAGGCTGATTTTTCTACGCTAATGTTTGATTTAATCTTAACCATTGTGTCACTCATATTGTTGTTATTTGTACGGTGGTTCATGCAGTTGGCGGTAGACATCCAAACATGACAACTTTTCTTTAATAAATATAATAATATATTGTGAAATGTTATTATTTGTCGTAAGCTGAGGAGCATCTCCTTGCGTTCGAAACTTTAATGTAGGATGTGTAACGCCGGCTCAATTATACGTCTTTGTCGCGTATCAGAAGGATTTCTCCAGAGATGTCCTTCGCAACATGGGCATAGACAACTTTGCAAGTTACTGTTTTTTTGTTTATTTTATTTTGTATTATAGTGTTTCATTTGTTCTATAATTATTTTTGTACAGTAACGTTTTGTTTCGCGCCGTCGCGCCCGGCTCGCGTCGGTCGCTGGCCGCGGTGAGGGACGGGCGTACGGACGGTCAACGCGTGCGAGGGAGATAGTTGTCAGTTGACTCGGAAGTTATTAGTTCGTCCAGTGTGACTTTTACTAACGTTAATAATTCCCGCGTTGAGGAATGTATCAGATACATTTCAACAGACGAAGATTCTCGACTGAAGTTTATTATTATCATTTATGTTCCCTATTTAATATTAATTTTAAATATGGGTCGTTTGGTATCGAACTCTATATAACAAGGTCGAGCGCCGTGGTCTGTATTTTATTTGTGATATTGATGATAATTTTGTAATATAATTAAGAGTTTAATAACATGTTGTTAGACGTTAAATTTTACTGGTGATTATTTTATGCCCTCGCGGTGCGTTGATATATGAGTGTAGAGTCTCGGTCGTGGTCTGGCGAAACGTGAAATTGCAGCTAATATAGTAAGCTTATCATAACATTTAAAAACAGTCGATTTAGTATATACAATAACATGCCAATTCATTCCTCACACATTGTGCTAATAAAATGGTTCATAATGAATTCGTGTGTCAATATAAACGAGTGCTAACAAACTATATGCGTCACGTCGAGCAGCTAGCGTTTAGCTCGTATTATGATCATCACGTATTTATATTCTGTAGACTGCGACCGCGGGCTATAGAAGCGCTAAACCACAAAAAAGGAGAGCAGGAAGTAAGCTTCGTACATGCCGCGCTCTAGCAGCGCACACATAGACATACAATATGTTGATTTGCATTCGCGCCATATTCATAGCAGCAGTCATATTGCTTATACTTATTACAAATAAATTATTTAAAAAAAACTTATTTTAAAAATATTTTATTTATAAAATACAGTGAAAAAATTAAATGTCCACCCGACCCAGCCAGGAACTATAAAGCAGTGACAAAATTCAGAGCGTTACGTCAGCCTTCCCGGTAGCATAATGGTCAGTGCAGCCGCCCGGATTGCGGAAGTCCCAGGTTCGATTCCTGGCTGGGTCGGGTGGGCGTTTAATTTGTTCACTGTATTTTATAAATTTTATAAAATATTTAATTTAGCTTCAGTGCAGCAATTAGCACTTGAAAATAAAAAGTAAAATTTATTTAAAAAATCTGTAAATAAGCAACAAAAGTAGGTACGTAAGCGTAAGCTTATGCCACTTTACGTAAGGTCGTCGACCCGCCCGCTGCGCTCTAATCTACCTACTACGGTCCGCACCCCTATTCTCGTCAGACGAGTCGTCGTCGTCGTCGTCATCGTCGTCGTCGTCATCGTCGTCGTCGTCGTTGTATAGAGCTTCGCTCAGACTGTTGCGAGATTCCGTGTCCGTGAAAGGTTGTCTATGTGTGCGTTGCGCGAGCGCGTTTGTATGGAGCTTACCCTCCTATCTGGTTATTTTGTGGCTAAACTGTCACCAACTGATATATTAGTGTTAACTGATGCAATGTCGTTGATGCAAGTCTGATGTTATGATGTGTGGATTGTTTTAACTCGTGCCTACTAAGACTGGATACATTAGTATACAACGTCGTCAGCCATTACCATAGTACTTATAAGCATTATACCTGTAGCAACACCAATTTTTTTAATATTGTAATCTACGATTGATTAGTTTGACCCCGAGTTGATACGTTCTTATTTAGATAATTTATTGACGAAAGTATATCGATGGCATAGTGTTAATACCAGCTATAACGTTTTTTTCCGATTAAAGTACTTTTAATGTCTTTTTAGCAGGTAGTAAGATGTATATTTCCGACATATTTTGAACCTTATGTGATTGAGATAAGATGGAGAACCAATGATATTTAAACATGTACTGCCGAATAAAGTGAATTAAACGATTTTTCTTGAGATGAGTATCTAGAACCAGGTTATTTGCAGTTGCGTTAGACGAACAGTTCAGAGATTGTATGAAACATGCTGAAATGACCTTTGTTTTCAATGCCATTAGAATACTTATTTGGAAAATTTTCATAAGACTTTATCATCGATAAGCTTTTGCGCGTCTGTTTTCTAAAGAAGGATGTGAAACAAAATTGGTGCAACTCAGACGATTGATAATATTAGAATTTAATAATAATAATAACAATACGTCCAAGCGTATCGTATCGCGTGCTTGTATCGTTAAGACTTGCGTCAGGGACGAGTCGACTGCTTCTTGTATAAAATGATTTTGTAATTTATTAGTAAACTTGAGGGAATTGTTGTTAACTGCATATATTTTATATTGTAAATGTAAAGAGGGATCGGAGTAACGGTAAGTTCCATTGTCGAAGTGCAAAACTTGTTTGTGACCAATGAATATTGACACGATGTGAAATAAAGCATATTTAGTTTTATGAATGCATACTTTTATTTACATGCCCTTTTGTGATATTAAATATTTATTTATTCTTATTTCTTAAAAGCAGATTTTTAAAAATATTATTGTTTAAGAGCGTTTACGCCGCACACTAGCGGCACTAATGAAAAAAAAAACATATCTCGTAATTAGAGATAGAAAATCAAATTATGCTCAACAAACTATTTGAATGAAGTAATTTAGCATTTTTACGTCACCTAATGAACACCTCACATGTAATTGTTTAGTTAAATAAGACGTTACGGCCACTTTTAACTATAACGCCATATTTAACTAAACCATAACATGTCAGGTGTTCATTAGGTGACGTAAAAATGCTAAATTACTTCATTCAGATAGTTTGTTGAGCATAATTTGATTTTCTATCTCTAATTACTAGATATGTTTTTTTTTTCATTGGCGGCGCTAGTGTGCGGCGTAAACGCTATTAATATCTGTAAATATATTTAACTAGCGGCCGCTCGCGGTTTCACCCGCGTTTCGCGTTCCCGTGGGAATATTGGGATAAAAGTATCCTATGTTTTAATCCAGGTTATAAATTATTTGTATGCCGAATCTCATCCAAATCCATCCATCCGTTGCAGCGTGAAGAAGCAACAAATATACACACATACACACAAACTTTCGCATTTATAATATTAGTGTAATTGCCAGCAGGCAGGCAGGCTTTTGATCGGGTCTGGCACAAAGTTCTTATCTCCAAGCTCCCAGCATACGGTCTGCCTGCTCAGTTCTGCAACTGGGTAACTGGCTTCCTGCATGAGCGCAGAATCCGTGTTATATCTGATGGATGCACTTCGCGCCTCATGTCAGTGAACGCTGGTTTCTCTCAGGGGTCCGTTCTATCCCCCACACTGTTCCTTCTGCATATCGATGATATGCTTCCACTTGGAAATATTCATTGCTATGCAGATGACAGCACGGTCCATGGGGGATATAACGGTCACCCAGCGGAAGGGCGCGTCGAAACCGAAGTGAATCGAGTGAATCTTGTCACTGAGCTCAATCGGGTATTGGACCTCATATCTAATTGCGGCACCAATAATCTGTATGAGTTCAATGCCAAGAAAACAGGTATGCGCGTTTACGGCAAAAAAGTCACCATTCCTTCCCCTTCCAACTCTTCAGGGTACATCACTACGCCTGCAGAGCAGTATCAACATGCTCGGTATGACGATACGTTCCGATCTGAACCAAAGCCATCGAAGCCGTGATCAAAACAGCCTCACGAAAACTCGGAATTCTGAACAGAGTGCGGCGATTATTTACGCCGGACCAGTTGTGCCTTTTGTACAAGACACAGGTACGGTCTTGCGTGGAGTATTGCTCGCACATCTGGGACGGTTCCGCAAAGTACCTTCTCGATGCCTTAGACAGATTGCAGCGTCGCGCTGAACGCATTATCGGCAATGCAGAAGTGGCAAATACTCTTGAATCTCGGCAATTGCGTGACTCAGCGTGTTGTTACCGCTTATACCACGGCGAGTGCTCTGAAGAGCTCTTTGACCTCATCGCACCTTCTCCCTTTCTTCATAGGTGTACACGTGCTGCTCTTCGGAGTCACCGCTTCACTGGTGTGGCTCATTTTGGCACGGCCACCATCACCAACCCAAAATCTGAGTTTACAGGATAATTAGTGGGAATTAGTGGATAAATCTCAGAATTAGTGGGGCCATGGTTCAAAAGTTATAAGGGATACAAGGTGGCCGCGCCAAAGTGAGGCTCATTTTGGCACGGCCACCTTGTATCTCTGAAACCACGGGTCGTAGCGAAGATCTGATTACACCAATAATTAGTGGGAATTAGTGGATAAATCTCAGAATTAGTGGGGCCATGGTTCAAAAGTTATAAGGGATACAAGGTGGCCGTGCCAAAATGAGCGCTCATTTTGGCACGGCCACCTTGTATCCCTGAAACCACGGGTCGTAGCGATGATCGGATTACACCAATAATTAGTGGATAATTAGTGGGAATTAGTGGGAGCTTCCATGAAAAGTTATCAATTTTTCATTTTCCCGTAGTAGATGTACGATCGCGTACATGAAGCTTATTGATAATTTGAATTAACAACTTAAAATTGAAAGGTATAAAGAGTCTAGGTAAGAATCTAGGTATATAGAGTGCAAGTAAGTAAATGAGAGAGAGAATCGGTATGGATATAATTGTACATGACATTAATTTAATTTCGGGAACCAAAAAAAAATAAACTAGTTAGTATATAAATGCATTTCTTTAAAAATATAAAAAGGCTATTTTGAATGCTTTACAATTTAATTATTAACCGACTTCAAAGAAAAGATGAGTTCTTTTTTACTATTGTATGTAGATAAACTATGTCCGTCGATATTTCCATCAATTGTAGACCGATTTTCAAAATTCTTTTAATTCCATTACCGAGGTGGTCCCATTGTCACCAAGTCACGATCTGATGACGATGAAAAGCACATAAGTCAAACGATTCTATGCATACATAATCGTTCGACTTATGTTCTTTAGTCAGCCGAACTTTTATTTATAGGCACACACAACGCGTTACTTTTTTTTTTCTAATAATATTAAAGTACCTATTTGCGTCTGATTGATAGTCATCTTCCCATGTTGATTAGCTGATGATGGAAGGTACCTAAAACTCCTCAACGGTATAGTTCTTTATATATTATATATTCGTAGCTTTATGATTGAGCGCTATTCTAATGGCGAGTGGGCCATTAAAAAAAAATAAAAAAATAATGTTTAATAGATAAGTATCAAAAATTCCCCCATTACACTAAAAAGCAAAATTTAAAATAAAAGTTTAAAACACAGCTTTTAAAAATGTAACTAAGATGTTAGAAATCATTTAGAATAGTGTCCACAGTCATAATTGCACCTAGACAAACTTTTGAACGAACTAAAATATTTATCCACTGAGTAGTCTTTATTCATCTTTTAAAACAAAAGTACTTTACCACAACTTAACAAAAAAAAACTACATGTTTACACAAGTGTGAACGACTGTATTTCTTACAGCACAAGGTTCACAATACCTCATACACAGATAAAGCAATCAAAACAATGCACTTCGTTGCACTTCTACTTTTTCAAAGACGTAACAGATGGCGCTGAATCCATTAATTTCATTGCCAAAATAACCTTTATAGTCTACAACAGAATGATCAATGTTGTATGACAATAAATTCAAGTAATAACTAAATGCTTATGTGCGCGACTGCACATGTTGTTTTTGTATGGAAAAAAGAAGTTGCTATAACTTTTGAACCATGGCCCCACTAATTCTGAGATTTATCCACTAATTCCCACTAATTATCCACTAATTATTGGTGTAATCAGATCTTCACTACGACCCGTGGGTTCAGAGATACAAGGTGGCCGTGCCAAAATGAGCGCTCATTTTGGCACGGCCACCTTGTATCCCTTATAACTTTTGAACCATGGCCCCACTAATTCTGAGATTTATCCACTAATTCCCACTAATTATTGGTGTAATCAGATCTTCGCTACGACCCGTGGTTTCAGAGATACAAGGTGGCCGTGCCAAAATGAGCCTCATTTTGGCACGGCCACCTTGTATCCCTTATAACTTTTGAACCATGGCCCCACTAATTCTGAGGTTTATCCACTAATTCCCACTAATTATCCACTAATTATCTGTAAACTCAGATTTCGGGTTGGTGATGGTGGCCGTGCCAAAATGAGCCACACGCTTCACTGTCTCAAATATTCCATCGCGTACAAAGAAATTTGGTGACTCGTTTCTTTGTCGCACCTCTAAAAGATGGAATAGTCTACCAGCATACGTTTTCCCTCCTTCCTATAATATGGGGTCCTTCAAGAGAGGCGTGAAGAAGCACCTTGTGGGCCGGCAGAGTGAAGTTAACTGATGCTACGTTTGTTTCCACGCTGCACCAGTTATCTTCGCGTCTGGACTCTATTTCCACTTAACATCAGGTGGGATTGAGTCATTTGCCGAGCTAACTATATATAAAAAAAAAAGCTAAAATTGAAGCAGTCAATCAATCAAGCAATTTGAGTTGTCTTTTTTCTATTATAAAGTAGGCAAATTACTCTGGCTCTAATGAACACCTAATAAGCAGATGAAGCAGAGTCCAGATGCTTCACAGCTAGTGTGTAGCTGGATTGTGCCTACAAGCCGGTTCACACGCACTTTATACCAGGTACAGACACGTACTATGGCGGCCACATACGCTTTACCAGTCTAAAGGCGAAAATCCTTTGCACCGCGTCGCTCGCTTTTAATATAAGCCACAGCTGCGGCGGCGATGCGTGTGCACGCGATTTGATCTTCAAACCGGTAAAGCCTTCGAGACCCCTATAGTACCTGGGTGCTTCTCCCCACCACCACGGCCCCGTCAACCCGAGCCGAGGTCCGAGCCTTTAGAGGCGCCCTCGGGTTGTTCCGCTTCCCGATCCAATCCGAACCCTTCGGAGAATCTAGTAGGGCACGCATCGTGAAGGTGATTTGTTTCACACGGCTTGGGATACCCTTTAAGTTTTGCCTCCCCCAAAAGAGCCCGGTGAAGCTGAAAATACTATTTGAGGCAAACTCTCAAAACAAATGAATTGTGCCTCACCTCGCAGACTCACTAGTTTTGGATATATTTTGTTATATACTTAGCGCGACAAATGAATTCGCTCTAACTGATGTTAAGTGAAATTGGAGTCCCGACGCGAAGACAACTGGAACAGCGCTCTCATAATAAGCTTTACACCGACAATATCAAAAAACCTCTGAAAATTCTGTACCGTCAACAACGTGATGATTACCCCCAAGCAATAACAGAATCTAATTTCCAAAAAATACTCTGAAGTCATTTAAAAGTTGCAACCAATTTTAGAGGCCTGAGCTATAATAATAATAATAATAATAATAATAAAAAAAAAATCAAATAAAAAAAGAGAGGCAAATCCGGATCATAGCACTCAAAGCGCGCGACCACCACCCTCGCCTGCCTCGTCTAGCTCTCTGTTTGGTGCGTCATCGGCCGGTGATTTTGCCACTGCAGCTGACATAGACGGATCGAGCGACGAGCGCGGGCCGACACCGCCCCCGCCGCCACGACCACCTGCGCGACGGGGACGACCACCGCTGCCGGCACGCTTGGGGCCTGCGGGACACACTGCCCCCGCTGCCGGTGGTGTAGTGCGCCGCATGCGATGGACTCAGCCTATAAATGAGAACTGCATGCGCGCCTACTACAGGGCAACAGAGGGAGGAACAAACCTTACGACGTATCGTGTTCGGCTGCTGTCTTTGTTTCAGGCCCTTGAACCGACCATCGACGTGTCTGCCCAACGATTGTCGGATCAAGTGCGGGTGATCCAGCGTAACAACTTACTGGATCAGTCAACACTTGATCGGCTACGCCTGGAGTCACTACGTATTTGTGCGGCTTCTTCTTCGGTGCAGGAGCGCCCTGCCCCACAATTACCGGCGGTGACGCCGGTCTTGGTGGCGCGAGTAGATTCAATACCCGAGGTAGAAGATTTTATAAATACGAATGTAAGTACACAGGTGAATGAGCAAATGAGGAGCGCTTTGAACGATGCCATTCTACAGTATCGTGACACGCGTAACTCTAGGCCGCGTATACCTTGTTTGTCCACGAATAAGCATAATTTGGCGTTAATGAGTGCCTTGAACGATTTACTGGTTCCTTATCTTGGAACCAGTGAAAATTTAATTGATACCCACTCGATCCTTTATTGTGGGGCCATCGCGGTGTGTCGCGTTGCTCGTGTAAAATCCAGGATTCTGGCCGAGTACCGCGGCGAATCGGGACTGCCCCTGCTTGGCAATTGAGGATCGAGGGGCATACGCCCCTTATTAGGTTCAGGACACTCATTGCAAAGCTAATTTGCTTCAGAAATGGCAATAATCGGCCTCGTGTCATGCGATTCGTAACACAAGCCTTTGTCGGGACTGATGTTCGTCCGGAAAACTATATGGCTTGTGTGACGGAACGTATTGACTTTCTGAAGCAAAAAGTCTATGCGTGGGCAAACCGTATACGTCGCTACAAAGTGCGTGTGGACCGATACCAACAAAATCGCCTCTTTCAAAGTGACCAAAGAAAAGTATACAGACGCTGGGAAGGAACTGATCAACGTGTGAGCGACGAGCAGCTACCGGATGTTGATGCCATGACTAATTTCTGGCGCAGCATTTGGTCGGTGCCCGTCGAGCACACGGAAGGTGAATGGATGAGTGTTGTCAGGGAGGCGTGTGAACCTATCGAGACCATGCAGGCTATAAACATTAGCACAGCTGACGTAAGTTGTGCGATCCGAACGGCCCAAAATTGGAAATGCCCAGGACCGGACGGATTGCACAACTTTTGGATCAAATGGTTTCGATGTTCACACGAGTTACTGGCAACGCAATTCCAAGAAGCCATAGAGCTCGGCTCACTCCCAAGTTTGTTGACTACTGGTGTCACTTTTCTGCTCCATAAATCAGGTAGTATCACGGAACCGAAAAATTATAGACCCATCACGTTCTTACCAACTTTTTATAAGCTCCTTACATCCATTCTGAGAACAAAAATTAACTCACACATTGTTGCAAACAATATTTTGGACATGACTCAGAATGGATGTAGGGTTGGGTCCCGTGGTACTAAGGAGCTTCTCCTCATTGACATGACCATATGCCAGAAGATTCGGCGTGGCAGAGGGAGTCTCTCCACAGCCTGGATTGACTATAAGAAGGCCTATGATTCGGTGCCGCATTCATGGTTGGTAAGGATTTTAGAGTTATATAAAATTGATATAACTTTAAAATCTTTTTTGATGTCATGTATGCGGCAGTGTACCACGGTCTTGTGTCAACCAGGATGTCAAGATAGTGTTTCTGCCACGCAGGATTTTATAAGGATAGAGCGTGGCATATTCCAGGGCGACAGTCTGAGTCCTTTATGGTTTTGTCTAGCTTTGAATTCGCTCAGTACTTTGTTGAGAAATTCAAGGTTAGGCTGTCGACTGCGGAGAGGGGGTGAAGTTATGTCGCATTTGTTGTACATGGATGACCTCAAGTTATTCGCACCAAACCGCCAAGACTTGGTGAAACTGCTGAAAATTACTGAGACTTTCAGCAGTGCCATCAAGATGGAATTTGGGGTAGATAAGTGTGCGGTTATGCATGTACAGCATGGGAGAGTAGTAAATTCAACCAATTTACAACTCTCCGATGCGATAAACATCAGATCTCTCTCTGAAGTTGAAACATATAAATATCTTGGTATGTCACAGGCTTTGGGTGTTGATGACGGGGACATAAAGCAGTCATTACGGGAGCGATTCTTTTGCCGCTTGAGAAAAGTACTTAACAGTCTTTTATCGGGTGGCAATAAGACTCGTGCCTTTAATGGCTGGGTTATGCCTCTGCTCACATACTCCTTTGGCATACTAAGGTGGTCTCAGACCGAATTGGACGCCTTGGATAGAAGAGTCCGTCAAATGCTCACGACTTCCAGAATGCTACACCCGCGCTCATCTGTTATGAGGCTGTACATCCCGCGGAGATGTAAGGGGTCGGGGCTTTTTAAATGCCAAGAACCTACATAACCGTGAGGTGTGCAGTCTCAGGGATTACTTGCTTAACAGTGAGTGCGGGATGCATTTGGATGTCGTGGCAGTTGATAGACACTTTACGCCGCTCTCCTTGGCAACAGAAAACTGGCGCAAACCAGTGATGCTAAGCACTCTCGATCGCAAGGATATATGGAAGAGCAAGGTGCTACACGGTCGCTACTATCGGGCTCTAACTGGGCCTGATGTAGATTTGACTGCCTCGGTGAACTGGCTACGTTTCGGTGACCTCTTTGGGAAAACTGAAGGTTTTGTCTGTGCCATTGAAGATGAAGTTATCAAGACGAATAACTACCGGAAATATATTATGAGGGACGGTACGGTCGACATCTGTCGGGCATGCCGCCGTCCTGGAGAATCACTCCGACATATTATTTCTGGTTGTTCTCATCTTGCTAACGGAGAGTATTTGCACAGACACAACCAAGTAGCCAGAATAATTCACCAGCAACCTGCTCTTGGATATAGCCTTGTTGAATCGGAGGTGCCGTACTATAAGTACGCACCTGCGCCAGTACTCGAAAATGGTCATGCAACGCTCTACTGGGATCGCTCTATCATTACGGACAGGACTATTGTCGCCAATAAGCCTGATATCGTGGTGGTCGACCGATCTCAGCGCCGGGCAAAACTGGTTGATATCACCATACCTCATGATGAGAACCTCGTGAAAGCCGAGAAGGACAAGCTCAGTAAGTACCTTGACTTGGCTCACGAGGTTACCGCCATGTGGGATGTGGATTCAACCATTATTGTACCGATAGTCGTTTAGGCAAACGGTCTTTTAGCCAAGAGCCTCGATCAACACCTTGAGAGGCTCTCGCTGAAAGGTTGGGTCAAGGGTCAGATGCAAAAGGCAGTAATCCTTGACACGGCACGTATTGTCAGGAGGTTCCTCACTCTGCAGCCCTGACCACCGGTAGTTTGGGCCCTGCCTCGCTGCTGGCGGTACTCTAGGATTAGGTTTTTATAATGTTTTATTGCTTTTATATTAAAATATTGTAAAAATCTAGTTTTAAGGAAAAAAATGAATAAAGAGTATAATAATATAAACTTTATTTCAGACAGTGAGTATCCATACATGTGTTAGTTAATACATTCTTACAGGCTATGTTAGTAAAGCATTTAATTAGATAAAAAAAAAATTACATAAAAATACTTGGAATATGCTGGCTAACGGCTTATTTGGGGGCAATCATAACTACACGTACAGTATCAGATTCTGGACATTTGGGCAGATTGGGCTACTGCCCAAGGACCCAGGAAAACTTATATTGTAACCAGAAAGGATGGCGATGATCTTAGCTCTGGATGGATTCCTAGGGATTGGCCGCATTGTTAGAGTGTCCCCATCTAGAGTCTCTGATGCGTTAGAACCGGAGAATCTGACTATGCCGGCGTCTCTAAAGGTTAGGACGGCTTTTGTCGTAGAAAAGGGGATGTATTTTATAGAGGAGGGTAAGAAAATACTCAAAATAAAACATTTTACTATAGTAAAAAACCTATTTACTCTGAATCTTCACATATAACATTGATTTTTAATCTCTAAAATTTATTAACAACAAATAATAAACACTGGCAGTCAATACAATTTCAAATAGTATATGTGGAGGTTGATCAAGCATCTGAAGCCGAACAGTTAGATACTCGGCTTGAATGCGAGAAGCCATGGTTCAATCCCTATAGTTCCGTTAGACTACTGACGAGAACCCAATACTTAACACAAGCGTATTTGCTTTGCTTGCGGGTTAACCCTTAAACGGGCATAACATGTTTAAATATTTCTTTATCTTATCTCAATGACGTAAAGTTCAAAATGTGGTGGGAATATGCTTTTGCCCATTGCCCGTTCAAGGGTCAAGAGTTCAAGGCTATTAAATATCGCTTTAATATTTAGGACCTCTGTTAGTATTAACTAGGCAAGACAGCTGCTATTTCCATGCTACTGCAGCCAGTAAACGGCCTAAAGGAAATCAGTCAAAATTTAGTTTATTTTAATACTAAAATAAAATTAACACTCAACAGACGTAAATATATAACAAAAGTTACACAAAATATATTGTCATAAGTAAATAAGCTTTATTAGGGTACATATCTTAATTACAAAACAATAAAAAAAAAATCCCGCATAAAAGACTCACTCAACACACCCACTAGTTATTCTACAGAATGACTAGACCTTTCAACTAAATGCTATGCAAACAATTTATTATCTTCAATATAAGTATATTTTCTTGTGCGTACATTAACTTAGTGCATTATTATAGGCTCTTTGAACATTTGTTGGAATTTCGTTGATTTATTTTATTGTATTGATTTAATACTTAGACATAAGTAAATATTATAATTATTGGGAAGCCTAGAGAATTGGACTGCAAAACATTCTACTTAAATAACTACTAATAATGACGCTATTATACAAGCAATATAAATGCATCTCCACCTGCTCGTTTCATGTGCTGGAGCCTTCCCTATAGATGGATAGGGAGAACGGGTCATAAACCACAACGCGGGCCCAGTGCCGATTGGTGGTTGTTAACGACTGCTAATGCAGCCGGGACCAACGGCTTAACGTGCCTTCCGAAGCACGGAGGAGCTCGAGATGATACATTTTTGGTCACCCATCCGATGACCGGCCTTTGCGAAAGTTGCTTAATCTTAGCAATCGCAGACCGGGCGCACTGCGCCATTGAGCTCCTCTATAAATGCATAACTGAATTAAACATAGATAACCTATTGTTTTGAAACTCATCTACCGCTGTTAGGAAGATAGTTATTTATCTTTCAATAATAATAAGTTTCCCCACTCACTCTTTATATACACATTCCAGATACTAATAACATCTATTCAAACTGCACTGCTGTATCATAATAATACAATCTAAAAACAACATACCAACATAGCAAAGTAGCTGGACACTTCAGTACAATGTCAAACCAAGTCAGTAATTTAAATTAATATCGTCAAATATTTATATTGTAAGAGTGTTTCTGTTTTTATTTGTCGGACAGTTTTTTAAGCACTTATCAGGGATCTAGTACCTACTATTATTGATCGAAGTTTAAACTATATTTATTTTTTATCAAAATCTTTGGTATAGTTATTGGTAATAATACTAAATATTAATTATATAAAATAATCAAAGAATAATTACTTAAAATAAAACACCTATTTTCAATATCATCATTGTAGTAAAATAAACTTGTAAATAATAATATTTACTAATATAACTTTAAATGATTCTACTAATTCAATTGGACTATTATTTGTCTAAATAAATGAGGTATATTATCGATAAAAAGTTTAGTTAGGTCGACATTTTTATTATGGTTTTTAACCCTATACTTGGCAGTTTATATTTGTGAAATTATATATTATATTTTTTGTATAAATTATGTTCTTTTTTCATTACTCGATTTTTTTTGTAAGTTAAGTTTCTCAAATAATCCACTATGCCAAGAATAGGGTTGAACTTATAAGCCGTTTCATGGTCGCCCAGTCACAACACGATAACGATAATAGATATATCTAATATTGCTGACCAAGCGCTCGGACGAAGCAAGCACTAAGTTTGGGCCGAGCTTAGGTATTAAGTGCAACTTATATTAAGCTACAGTGCTATTATTTTCCGCTGGTACATTCAAGATTTCGGGTGCGCATTGTCTTAAATAACTTTTCAACTCCTATCATCGGAGGTCCGAAAATATTTCTCATACCATTTAAAATCATAATGATCATTCTTCATAAAAAATTTAAAAACTAAATATTAAAAAATATAATCATTGAAATTCATAATATCACTAATTATACACTTCGTTTTTACTAATATTTGTTTTAATATATTTGTTTATACTAATGATCGAAACTCATAATCATTCGAATAAATAACTATAATATTCATAAATGTGTTTTATCCTAATAATTGTTTTTATAAATTTCTTAATCATAAGTGTTTTTATCCATATTATTGAAAATCATAATGTCTATATTCATACATTTGTTTTATATACTAATTTATTCATTTTCATATGGTTTTTAATCATAAGTGTTTGATTTTCAGTGGAGTCGCATTTTAACTTATAAAATGCGACTCCACTGAAAATCAGATTGCTACCGGAAACGAGGTGCTACCAGACAAGTAGGTTAGGTTAGGTTAGAACTGTGACCCCAACAACGCGCGAGCCGAGCGAGCGAAGCGAGCGTGCCGCGGCAGCGGCCGGCGAAGCGCCAGAAACTAATTTTTGTTAGAAAAGTAGACAATTTTAATATCTACTAGGTATTTTCGTAACCCACCTACCAATTACTAATAAATTAAAATTATTTTCAATATTTACTATTATGGAAAATGACATTATGAGTTAAAATATTTTCTTAGTATTGCCTTAATACAACAATTATGATAATTGTCTGTTGTAAAGTAAGCTATTCTGAACAACGACGTTATGAGTGAAGTATGTTCTTAGTAACAACTTTATTAATTAAAGCAATATGATCATTAAATGTTATGAAGAAAAAAGATCTAAAAAAAAAAAAATTTAAACTGATTCTTGGTAGTAACAGTATTAATAAAAAAAATATGATCACTAACTGTTATGAGCTCCGTTGGTAGTAATAAAAATGTATGAATAAAAAAGTATGAAAAATAAAATTATGAAGAGTGATAATTATGAACACAAATCGGTAGTAAGACAAAGAATAGGATTTAGGATTTTAGGTGAGCCAATATGGACCCCAACATTTCACTATAATATTTCTTCTGATAGTCTACGATCATTTTGAATACCTTATCTTGAGCTATGACAATCTCTCGGTACATCTCTGGCGTGTACGGATCGAAGTCTTTTAGCTTCTGTTTTCGCCTGTATATGCCTTCTTTGTTTGACATAGCGCAGTTCATATCGTTCTAAAAAAAATAAAAATTTTATATTTAGAATTTTATATTCACAGTGCTAATATAGTTACAAAATAAAATCTTACTAGATAAAATCAACTAGCCTCATGAAGCTCGATTGGCAATCGAATAGTTGTAAAACAACGGTTGAAAACCGGTCGTTTAATCCGACTGCAAGCTTAACCCTTAGCTAGGCCTGGCGATTATTGTTTCTTTATATGCAGTCTATGATAGATTATAGGGTAATGAAAAAACTAATTTCTTGTTTTTTTTTATTTTTTTATTTATTTAGAAAAGGACAGCTAACAAGACATACACTTCATGAGTAAAATTGATCATACATTAACCTCTAAAGCTGAGTGCTGTCTCAATTATAAGCTGCCACGGCATGCAATTTTTGACAACAGCGTATATATAAAAGAAAAAAAAAGAATCTTAACTTATAGTTACTACTTAATTAATTACTATTATACAAATGACAAAAGATAGCGTTAAAGACTGCTTATATAAATCAAATCATAATTAAAAAACCCACACACAGGCTAGACAGCGAAAAAGCGTTATAAATATATACATATATATTTTATATCAACATTATGTATCGCAAAATTCAAATGCATATTATTACAAAATTACATTAAATAAGGACTCATAATTGGTGTTAAAACTTATACAATTTCCGAAAAAAAAACCGTGTGGTCTGTAAGTGACCACTGCCCATTTAAATATAAATGATGTGGTTTATATCTGGCCACTGCCCAGTAAGGCAGAACAGAACAAATAAAGGTGGAGACACATACATAATAGAGAATTCCAAATAAGAAATACCTATAATAAAACAACTATATGATAATGAAACAGTCTCTAATTATGGATTGTTATTTATATTGTTATTTATTTATTTATTTATTGATTTGGAAAACCAACAGCTGATAAACAAAGTAGAAACTTAAAAATAGCAACAAAAAGCCAATTACAGGTCCTCACATATAGCAACAAATTAATGTAGGGTTATATACACATTACAAGCATAGCACATTAAATCAATAAAAACAGAACAACACATGAACAGCACAGCACTTTAACCATTAAAAAACAACTGGCTCAGAAGACGCCTCGCAGACTAACAACTTGTGTTAAATAAGTCAATATCAACCTCCTTGGATACTGCATTGAAATTGTTAGCCGCACGCAATATATATGAGTTCTGCCTGAAGTTCGAGTTGGCTCTGGGAAGGTACAGAAGCGGATGAAATCTGCGTGACTTAAGGGGAGTTCTAAGGCCTATATGTGAAACCAGCTCAGGACAGTCCACAGAACCAGAAGCAACTTTTAGCAAAAATACCAGGTCTGAGATATCCCGTCGATTCTCTAATGGAAGTAGGTGGTGACTTCTGCATAAGTCCAAGTAAGACGTAGATTCATACTTAATTCTAGCACGAAAACATAGATATTTCATGAATCGCTTCTGGATACTTTCAATACGCGCAACATATACCTGATATCTTGGGCTCCAAACCTGTGATGCATACTCAAGGTAGCTACGGACAAATGTACAGTACAAAATCTTTAGAGTTTTAATTTGGCTAAAATCGTTGGCACTACGCATCACAAAGCCTAGAGCCCTTGAAGCCTTAGAAACTATATTATCAATATGTTTATCGAATAATAGTTTGTCATCATGGAAAACACCAAGATCCCGGACAACACTGCTCCGTTGAAGTGCAATCCCATCAAGCATGTAATCGTACAAAATCAAATTACGCTTCCGAGAGTAGGTCACAACGCAACATTTAGATGGGTTCAGGTCCAATTGGTTTCGCACACAATAATCATACAACCTTAAAAGATCCTCCCCAAGCAAGAACGCATCCTTTACAAATTTGACAGTTGAGATTATCTTCATATCATCAGCAAAACATAGTAACCGCGATGATCGAAGGCAATGTTCGATATCGTTCACAAAGATAGTAAACAAAAGTGGCCCAAGCAAAGATCCTTGCGGAACACCACTAGGTACCAAAACCCATCCGGACATGTAATTATTGACAACCACCGCCTGCGTGCGATTGTCTATGTACGATGAGAACCATCTAAATAAGTCACCACTTATACCAATGCCCTTCAGTTTACACAAAAGCAAGTCATGCTGGATCCTGTCAAACGCTTTACTGTAGTCCGTATAGATAACGTCAACTTGATAGCCACTATTCATAGCTTCAGTGAGTAAGTTATTGAATACTACAAGGTTGGTTACAGCAGAGCGCCCTTTCAGGAATCCATGTTGCATCATGCTAAAAGAATGTTGAATAGCCCGATAAACCTGATTATAAACAATTCTTTCTAATACCTTGGAAATAATACAAAGCTTAGATATTGGACGGTAATTGACCACATCTGTCTTAGAGCCCTTTTTATGTACTGGAGTGATAAAGGCACGTTTCCATATATTGGGCACTATTCCAATATCTAATGATCTTCTGAACAATAATGAGATAGGAATAGCCAAGGTTTTCGCGCACCTAATTAGGAACCGGGCGGGGAGGGAGTCAGGTCCAGCAGATTTGGAGGGATCGAGAGATGAAAGATGTTTATAATAATTAATTAATAAATGTTATGTAATATATTAGCCAGAATTCACCTGTTTCATGTTCAGAATAAGGATTATTTATTCATTTGGATATAGGTACACTAAATTGGGCATGCACCTTTATTTGCATGATTAATGATTTTCTTTAGATATGCAGAGGTCACATATTGACACACACAGAGCAATCGATACCCCAAAAGACTCGTTGAATTTTTATAGTACTTTGTGATTTACAATGCATGCCGCTTATCCAAAGGTCGTGGGTTCGACTCGAGCCTGCGACTGGTTGATCGTTTCTAGTATTTTTTTAAACCAAATTTAAGTTTATTTTCAAGGTCTAGTGGTAAGACATCCAACAGTTATTCCAGGTTCGATTCCCAGGTGTACATATCATACTCTGTTTGATAAGGCTTATTATTACGTACCCTGGCTATTATCTATTTATGTATTACCATCTTATAATAAGCTTGTCTCCATTACAAATATGTAAAAATATAACAGCACGTCAAACCAAGTTAGTAATTAAAATAAATAACTTTAAGCATACCATAACTAGATAAAAGCACAATTTAGGCAGTGTTTTTTAGACTCTAATAACATAGTTTTGTCTAGTGTACCGATAAATGTTTAATCTACTCTATTCATAGAGAAGTATGTAAGTAAGTAATTTGTACTTTTATTATAGTTTATTTAGAAAGGGCGAATACGTCACTTCCAACGTGGCATATTATAAAAATCGTATCATAACACCTTTTAACTTACAATTGCAATAAATATGCATTGGGAATACTCACCTCCGAAACAGTCTGATTGAGGAACGCCAATGCATCCATCAGCGTACGCCTGGTGTCATTAACCAGCGCGGTGTAGTACACCACATGCACGCGGCCGCGGAATACAGTCAGCCACAGCTCGTGGTGGCGCACCCACAAAGGCAGCCTGTGCGCCACGTGCTGCGACCACTCTACCGACAACAACCACATCGTCACCACACGCGACCACGTAGGTCACCCACTCTACCGACAACAACCACATCGTCACCACACGCGGCCACTCTACCAATAACAACCACATCGTCACCACACGCGGCCACTCTACCGACAACAACCACATCGTCACCACACGCGACCACGTAGGTCACCCACTCTACCGACAACAACCACATCGTCACCACACGCGGCCACGTAGTGTGTCCACTCTACCGACAACAACCACATCGTCATCACACGCGGCCACGTGCCGCGACCACTCTACCGACAACAAGCACATCGTCACCACACGCGGCCACTCTACCGACAACAACCACATCGTCACCACACGCGACCACGTAGGTCACCCACTCTACCGACAACAGCCACATCGTCACCACACGCGACCACGTAGGTCACCCACTCTACCGACAACAGCCACATCGTCACCACACGCGGCCACTCTACCGATAACAACCACATCGTCATCACACGCGGCCTCGTGCCGCGACCACTCTACCGACAACAAGCACATCGTCACCACACGCGGCCACTCTACCGACAACAACCACATCATCACCACAAACGGCCACTCTACCGATAACAACCACATCGTCACCACACGCGGCCACTCTACCGACAACAACCACATCGTCACCACACGCGACCACGTAGGTCACCCACTCTACCGACAACAACCACATCGTCACCACACGCGGCCACTCTACCGACAACAACCACATCGTCACCACACGCGGCCTCTCTATCGACAACAACCACATCGTCACCACACGCGACCACTCTACCGACAACAACCACATCGTCACCACACGCGGCCACGTAGTGTGTCCACTCTACCGACAACAACCACATCGTCATCACACGCGGCCACGTGCCGCGACCACTCTACCGACAACAACTACATCGTCACCACACGCGGCCACGTAGTGTGTCCACTCTACCGACAACAACCACATCGTCACCACACGCGGCCACGTGCCGCGACCACTCTACCGACAACAACCACATCGTCACCACTACACATTTATATGATACACTAAACATGTACACTCGCATATGCCCAAGACACCGTACTCGTAGAAAAAGGGTACGAAGACCTGTTACACACGCGCTCTAAACCAGGAACGGACACCTGACACCACGTACCTGGGCGCCCTTACGACCCGGTCAACCGAGTTGAAATCTTAGTGCCTTACAAATAAACAAATAACAAGGTCCGAATCCGAAGAGTTATTCCGTGTTTTGTCTCAATGACGTTTAGATGACAGGAACAAAACACGGAATAACTATTCGGACCTTATTCTTTGTTTATTTGTAAGGGGCTTAGTTTTTAGAGGTGCCCCTCGGGTTGTTCCTTTCCTGATCCGATCCTAAACTTTTGGAGAATGTAGTAGGGAACCACACGCGTGATACCAATCCCTCTAAAAAAGCTCTGACGGTATTTAAATCGCACGGCTTGAGGAACCGCCTCTGTGGTCTAGTGGCTAAGACCACCGGTTTAGACCCAGAGGTCCCGGGTTCGATTCGCAGCGGGAGGTACATGTTTGTGTACTCGGTTTGGTTGGTGGTAGGGCTTGTTAGTCCGCCTGGCTAGCTACCACCATCTTATCTAAATATGTCGCCATGACATCAAAGTTACAGCATTGTTGCGTTCCAGCAGCTAGAGATAAGATAGCTAGTGTCTCACTAGTTGAGGTTCTCGGGTGAAGTGCGCTTCCATCATTGGCCTTATCATCACTTTACATCAGGTGAGATCAAGGCACTGTGCTTACCCGTAAAATATTAAAAAAAAACCCTTTAAGTTTC
Source organism: Eudonia lacustrata (assembly GCA_947562085.1). Classification (NCBI taxonomy): domain Eukaryota; kingdom Metazoa; phylum Arthropoda; class Insecta; order Lepidoptera; family Crambidae; genus Eudonia; species Eudonia lacustrata. The sequence goes on from OX387329.1 coordinate 15,386,538, forward strand.
CCGCCGCACCCAAAAAAGACCGGTGATGCTAAAAAGGCCGCCTGAGGCCATTAGCAAGCTCTCTCCGATAAAAAAAGCAGCGGCTAGCGCGTTCGAGCTACCATGATTATGCAGGTTAAGCAACCTTGCAATGCCGTGGCCAAATAAGATTTTGTTGAGACTTTGCTGATAGCCACTTAGCATTTTAAGCTTCACCGGGCTTTTTTGGTGACGGCGAGAAACTTAAAGGGTTCCTCAAACCATGTGAAACGAAGCACCTTTCTAGAGGGAACGGCAGGGAACGGCGAAGCCTAGAGCCCTTGAAGCCTTAGAAACTATATTATCAATATGTTTATCGAATAATAGTTTGTCATCATGGAAAACACCAAGATCCCGGACAACACTGCTCCGTTGAAGTGCAATCCCATCAAGCATGTAATCGTACAAAATCAAATTACGCTTCCGAGAGTAGGTCACAACGCAACATTTAGATGGGTTCAGGTCCAATTGGTTTCGCACACAATAATCATACAACCTTAAAAGATCCTCCCCAAGCAAGAACGCATCCTTTACAAATTTGACAGTTGAGATTATCTTCATATCATCAGCAAAACATAGTAACCGCGATGATCGAAGGCAATGTTCGATATCGTTCACAAAGATAGTAAACAAAAGTGGCCCAAGCAAAGATCCTTGCGGAACACCACTAGGTACCAAAACCCATCCGGACATGTAATTATTGACAACCACCGCCTGCGTGCGATTGTCTATGTACGATGAGAACCATCTAAATAAGTCACCACTTATACCAATGCCCTTCAGTTTACACAAAAGCAAGTCATGCTGGATCCTGTCAAACGCTTTACTGTAGTCCGTATAGATAACGTCAACTTGATAGCCACTATTCATAGCTTCAGTGAGTAAGTTATTGAATACTACAAGGTTGGTTACAGCAGAGCGCCCTTTCAGGAATCCATGTTGCATCATGCTAAAAGAATGTTGAATAGCCCGATAAACCTGATTATAAACAATTCTTTCTAATACCTTGGAAATAATACAAAGCTTAGATATTGGACGGTAATTGACCACATCTGAGGGAGGTACATGTTTGTGTACTCGGTTTGGTTGGTGGTAGGGCTTGTTAGTCCGCCTGGCTAGCTACCACCATCTTATCTAAATATGTCGCCATGACATCAAAGTTACAGCATTGTTGCGTTCCAGCAGCTAGAGATAAGATAGCTAGTGTCTCACTAGTTGAGGTTCTCGGGTGAAGTGCGCTTCCATCATTGGCCTTATCATCACTTTACATCAGGTGAGATCAAGGCACTGTGCTTACCCGTAAAATATTAAAAAAAAACCCTTTAAGTTTCCCGCCGCACCCAAAAAAGACCGGTGATGCTAAAAAGGCCGCCTGAGGCCATTAGCAAGCTCTCTCCGATAAAAAAAGCAGCGGCTAGCGCGTTCGAGCTACCATGATTATGCAGGTTAAGCAACCTTGCAATGCCGTGGCCAAATAAGATTTTGTTGAGACTTTGCTGATAGCCACTTAGCATTTTAAGCTTCACCGGGCTTTTTTGGTGACGGCGAGAAACTTAAAGGGTTCCTCAAACCATGTGAAACGAAGCACCTTTCTAGAGGGAACGGCATCATGCACTAACTAGTGCGTGTCCCCGTGCCCTACTAGATGAGGGGTTTGGATCGGATTGGGGAGCGGAACAATCCAAGGCGCTTCTAAAGGCGACTTCGGCTCGGGTTGACCGGACGTGGGGGGTAGGGAGAAGCGCCCAGGTACATGTCTGTACCTGGCATATAGCGTGTGTGAACCGGCTTACCGTACCCGTAACCGTACCCTTGTTCTACGAGTACGGTGTCTTGGGCCTAAACTAGTGTGCATGTTTAGTGTATTCTGTAAATGTGTAGTGGCATTTAGAGGATCGGGCGGGGACAAAATCGTCCTGGGTGAAGTCAATATCTGGATGATGATCAAGTAGCACTAATATAGTATATGCGTAGTTTTGTTACCAAGATTTTCATTTTCACTCGATTTCTTCTTAAAGGCTGATTTCGGCGCGGTCCCTATGTGGCCCTTGTGCTGCCTGTTGAAGTCAGCCTGCAAGTTAGCGCTTACATTATTAATAGAAGTGTCCAAGTGAAGCCTTTATAACTGTCCAAATAAACATATTTCTATTCTATAACTATCCCACTGCTGACAACCCTGCTATACACGACTTTAAGTTTATACTGAAGCTGAACAGTAGAAACTGCGAGTTGTGCTCTACGTGCAACGAGAAGTGTGCGAGCTTACAGCTCCGGTAACCTATCTGGACATTAGGTAGTGGACTATACGTGTCCACGGGGCAACTCGCTTGAGACACTAGTCTTAAGAGTCCCGGATGAAGAATGCGCTTCGGCGCGTCCTGATCTGGCGTGATGACCTGACGTCGATGGTCCCTTGTGCGAGTTATGCTTGCGCAAGGTTGTCTGACACCTACTTTGTAACCTGACGGTTGGTAGGGGATGTCAGTATAAACTTTAAGTCGTGTATACTGCCGCACAATTTATGAACGCAACAAGTACCACTTACTGTGTTTAATGATTGTGATATTTGAGGTGCTGACATTACGATCTATTTTCTCGAAACTGTTCACATGTTCTTTACTGCGTTCTTAAATTGCGCGGCAGTATAGCAGGATTGCCCAATTGGTGAACAAAGCGGTAAATTAACAGGCACTGCCTTGGTCATCATCGCGTTTGCCAAATGATCATACAACACACTTTGCCTGACCTGGGAATTGAACCCGGGATATTATGGCCCCGGTTTTGTTAGTGGTTGGGCTCATTTTAGATCTTCCTGGCTAATTACCGTCATAAATAAGGTTTGGTTTAGATATAGTTTAATTTCGCATCAGCACGCAAACAATAATGCAAAAATAAAATAAAATGATTCACATTAAATTGGCAAACATTTAAAAACCTATTTAAAAATATAAAGAAAATTTTTTTTTTTAAATAATGTGTTAATGGGAGCAGTAAAACCTAAATCCGTTAAAACACCAACAGGCGCTCTTACAATGTTTTAAGTTTAAAATAAATGGTAGTCCAAAAAAATTTTTTTTTTTTAATAATAATATAATTTTATAACTTTTTAGTCCTAATAAAGAAAGACAATGTTAATTTTTTCATACTTTGCATAATTGATATAAAGTGCTTTTTCAGTTTTATAAAAAATATTTATAAGCTGAATTGCATAAAAGTGTGCAATAATAAATGATTTCAAGTTTACTCTTTAAAGCATAAATCGCATCTCATTGGAATAATAAAATGAGAAAGGAACCACCCACATTACTGAGAGGTTCTAATGAAATGAACAGTAGGTAATAAAATAATAATTACCAAATGAATTTGTGCACATCTGGAAGAAACCAAAGATATTATAGCTTGATGCTGCGGTGTAGATAAGCTGAAACTACACATTAAAAATAAGCATAAAACATTAAACACACTATGGCATTATTTATTTACAGCAAATCAAAACTTGACAACAGAAACAAATTAATACTGCTACTTTCTATTATTACTTTGCACACCAGGGGTCTTCAAATGATAGCATGGTGGCAAACATCATGAGCTGCTTCACAGAAAGTATTTATAAAAAATGAAAATAAGTTCAAGTCATCATCAGCTCATTTTTATGTCCCCACTGCTGGGGCACGAGCCTTCCCTATGGATGGGTAGGGAGAACGGGCCGTAAACCACCACGCGGGCCCAGTGCGGTGCGGTGGTTGTTAAGAGCGTTTACGCCGCACACTAGCGCCACTAATGAAAAAAAAACATATCTAGTAATTAGAGATAGAAAATCAAATTATGCTCAACAAACTATTTGAATGAAGTAATTTAGTATTTTTACGTCACCTAATGAACACCTCACATGTTATGGTTTAGTTAAATAAGACGTTACGGCCACTTTTAACTATAACGCCATATTTAACTAAGCCATAACACATGTCAGGTGTTCATTAGGTGACGTAAAAATGCTAAATTACTTCATTCAGATAGTTTGTTGAGCATAATTTGATTTTCTATCTCTAATTACTGGATGTTTTTTTTTTCATTGGCGGCGCTAGTGTGCGGCGTAAACGCTCTTAACGACTGCTAATGCAGCCGGGACCAACGGCTTTACGTGCCTTCCGAAGCACGGACAAAAGATGTAATTCAAGTAAATCATACAAATTATTCATCATCTCAGCCATTCACTGCTGGACAAAGGCCTCCCCCAAGGATCTCCACAAAATCGGTTTTGTGCTGCTCACATCCAGCGGCTTCCCGTGACCTTTACCAGATTGTCGGTCTACCTTATTGGAGGCCTGCCTACACTGCGTTTTCCGGTAAGTAGTCGCCAGCGGTCGCAAAGAAGCCCCAAGCATAGCCCTCTCCATTGCTCTTTTCGTGACCTTGAGCCTTCTTATGAGGCCCATAGTGGGCAACCACGTCTCAGTCCCATATGTCATCACTGGCAACACAAGACTTAAACAAATAAACAGGTGTTATTATTTTGCAGCCAACTATGAAACAATTAATTCAAACATGATCTTGATTTGTTTATTGTTTTGATAGATAGATAGGTCTTGACTCTTGGAATTGAATGGAGACTTCCTTGTGGCTGTTATGCTAACAAGTTTGGGAGACCCCTGACATAGAGTGTAACAATAAATTTTAAAAGTTTTAATGAAGTATGAGGGTTTATACAAAAATAAATATTAACTGCTGTACATTGAGTCAATTGTATTACCTTACAAATGGTTATCGTTCTGTTAACATTATGTTCATTATATTAATTTATTTTTACAAAAATACAACTTTTATAAAAACCTAAACCTAGAACGCCGCCAGCAGCGGAGCAGGACTCAAGCTACCGGCGATTAAGGCTGCAGAGAAAGAAATCTTCTGACAATGCATGCCGTGTCCAGGAGTGTTGCTTTCTGTATCTGACCCTTGATCCAGCCATCCAGCGAAAGCCTCTTGAGATGTTGGTCGAGACTCTTCGCTATAAGGCCGTTTGCAGATACGACTATGGGGACAATGATCGACGAATCCACATCCCACATAGTGGTCAGCTCATGAGTCAGGTCAAGGTACTTAGTGAGCTTGCCCTTCTCGGCTTTCACAAGGTTCTCGTCATGCGGAATGGTGATATCGACGAGCATTGTCTGGCACGTCAATCGATCTCTCAACACCATATCAGGCTTATTGGCAAAAATAGTCCTGTCCGTGATAGATAAGATAACAGATCGATCCTAGTGGAGAGTTGCATAACCATTTTCGAAAACTGGCACCGGTGTGTACTTATAGTACAGGACCTCAGATTCTACAAGACCATATCGAAGAGCAAGTTGTTGATGGATAATCCTGCTACATCGTTATGTCTGTGCAAGTACGCACCATTAGCCAGATAAGAACAACCGGCAAATAATATGCCTGAGTGACTCACCGGGACAAGCCCCACAGATAAACCGTCCCTCAGGATATAATATTATTATTATATCAGCCATTAGTACATTAGCATAATTTATTATATACATTTTCTATTTAACATAACATTAAAAATTTAGTCACCTGTTGTTTGATCAATGTGTTAGGTTTTTGATTACCTACTTATACCTTGACATGAAATAAAAATATATTGATAGATAGTTCATTAATATTATTAGAACAGAATTTTATGTAAGTACTTTATATTCTATTTCTATTTTACTTAATCAATTTACCCATTATATCTTTGGTAAATGAAGTAAAATAGAAGAAAATAAAATCATGGGAGTACAAATCAATTTAAATTACATTTCTATGAATGATTTGAGTCAACTGCAGTTTAGCTTAACTGTTGGTCAATGTCTAGTGTTTAAAGCTCCTAACATAGTTAAGTATTATACAGATTTAGTTGTTAATTCTTTAGTGTAAAAAAAGCTTTCTATTGTATAGCTACAAAAAAAAAATTAGAGTGCAAAATATTACTTAAATGCATTGTTTCCAATACTTTCTTACCAGTATTGCATCCCTGGGGTTCCGAATTAGCAGCAGAGCCGCTTGATACTTGTCAGGATCCAAAGGAGGGTACTCATGTGTTTTGACTGTCAGCACTGAGCCATCAGTTACATTCTCTGCTGGGAAACCGTGCACTCTGAGGCCATAGTCCGTGTATATAGATCCAGTGACTATACCTAGAATGTTAATCAAATTTTTACCTATATTCATTTTTTCTCACTACAATGAATCTAATGGTAAGTCAATTTAATTTTAACTACTATTATTAGCCAAGTAATCTCAGCTTTAACTTTAACAAATTAAAAATAAACCTGTAGCTTGTTGAAGGAGATATCTCAGCCAAGTATTTCCGCTGCCAGGATACGAAGACAGAGCTACGACGTATGGTGAAGGCGGAGACCTCCACCTCAGCTCCTTGCACCAGTGCACAACCGGCAGCTGTCTATACGCGAAGTTGTTCATGTAACTACGCTCGTTGTAGCCCCGTGCTCCGTTGAGCGGGCTCAGCATGAACATAATTATCGAGAAATACAACATTACGACAACCGCCGCAAGCAGAAATAATGATCTACGAGACATATTTATAGTGTATTGTTTACTATTTGTTTATGTAAGCAAACATTTTATTCATCATTTCATGTTTTCTTTATTTCCCAGTTGTGCATAACTTGTGCGAAGTTTGCTGTGAACGTAACATTTCTTTTCTTTCGTTTAAATAAAAGACTATTTTATTTCAGTACCATATCTAAAAGATTTTTATAAAATATGTAAAATTGATTAATCAAGGAATAAAATACACCTCTCATGTTTTATTTTTAGAATTTAGTTAGAATTAGCTAAATGTACTGTACTGTAATAAAAAAAAACAATAACAATTTCATTTTCTATTTCCTTTTCATTTAGAAAAGGCATTGCGTCTAGCCCATGCAGCCAAGCTGGTGATTTTTTGCTGTTGAACTTGCGGGCTGCAAGTTCTATTAATTATTAGCATTAAACCAACAATGCTCTAAGTTGCAGCCCCCAATCTCAAAATAACTTGCACCACATAGGCAACACATTCACAATTTCTAGTAATCCAAAGCATTCGTGCAATCTAGACAGAAATACTATGAGCATCATAATAGCAAATCTAATTTTTACTATATACATTTAATGCTCTAAGTACCCAAACTTAGAGCATTAAACCAACTGCCCAACCCACGATGACGTCATAGTACACAAGTCGTGCAACCGTATGTACGGGTCAAATCGAGCAAGAAAGATTTGGATCACTTCCCGAAGACCGATCGAGATGAAATTGGTATGTCTACGTAACTTCGATAGCAATGCAATAATATGACATCATGGAACGGTCTCATGATCCAGTCGGAAGGTGGTCATAGGAACTGAGGTCAAAGAATTTTATTTAACCATCTATTAATTTTTTTTAAATCGATGTATTTAACTCAAGAATTCAAATTTCTGAGCTAACTAGGAACTTTCAATGAAACAAGATAACCCCGCCGCCGGTCGTGTTTGTGCTTATTTTATTTGCCTTGATATAAACTGACTTTGTGTGGTGCCCAATGCCCAACCAAGATCTGATGATGAAACTGAAAGGAGGTCAGAGAAACTCCTAGACTGTAGGTAGGGTACTTACATGTTAAAAAGTTAAAAGTGAAAAGTTTTTAATACAAGCTTTTATTTAAATTTTAACACAACAAGGTCTTACACCCAGAGGTCCCGGGTTCGATTCCCAGCGGGAAGTACATCTTTGTGTGCCTACTCGGTTTGGTTGACGGTAGGGCTTGTTAAGTCCGCCTGGCCTTTAGTTTTTTATATAAGTTCTAAAATGCAGTACTTTTTCGCAGTCACATTACTATGTACAGTCGGCGGCAGATCAACCTACCCAAATCTGTCAAATTTCTCCAATGAATATTGACCCTTATTACCAAACGATAAAGTTCAAAATTATTGTAGAAATTTGACAGTTTTGGGTAGGTTGATCTGCCGCCGTGTGTACCTACTTACCTAAGTAAAAAAAATAGTTTTTTTTTTGGTTTATATTTGATATTAAATTTCATGTTTTGTGTTTGTGTTTTAAACTTTTTTTTTATTTATCATAATTATATTAGCAATAACATCAAACACTTTTTTGAAAGAGGTGTTTTCCGCGTTACTTTACACAATTTTTTCTTGTCTTTGCATCTCTCTGAGCACAAAAAACAAGTTTATTGGGTATACTAAAGGTGCTATGCCGAAACGAGCTGCCAACTGCAACTGCCGACAGCACGTGCAGCGACTGCATGAAGTCAGCTACAGCTGCACTACTGGTTTGTATGTATTTATATGAAATGGCTTCCAAGCGCCGCGGCAGCAGCAAGTGAGTGCAACTAAATGCTGCTGCATGTGCTGTCGGCAGTTGCAGTTGGCAGCTCGGTTCGGAATAGCACCTTTACGGTAGTATTGTTGCAGTTTGGCACATTACAACATTTTTATGATGACGTTATAATGAAACAAAATAAATACGAACGATATCAAAGCATACAAAATCAAGTACGAGTATTACGGCAGAATGCGCCGCGCCGTTCGAACCGCGCGGTGGACCGACATGTACTATGACGTCACTGTGAGTTGTTTCGTTCTCGGATGCGTTCTGAAACTAATGCACTAAAAGTTAAAACCACATGAGTTGTTTAAGTAATACACATTAATCACATACTTAACATAATGTATTTATTTAGGGACGGTGCGGTGTAAAGAGATCCATATAAATATTATTATAAACAAACGACACGATATATCGATGCGTATAGTATGGCCGGTCGTAATATCGTATGAAATACCGATGTATCGTGTAGTATTGTATTGATACTCCGATATATCGCATAGCGTTGTTGGTATAATGCTCTAAGCGTTGGGCATCCCTATTGTCCTTATTTGACACTTTGACAGGGACTTCTTGGCGGGAAAGTGAGTCATGGTTTTGTTTTATTTTCTAGTGTGAAATAATGGTGGATTATTAACCGTTAAGTGTTCGTAAGTGCGCAGGAGTGTTGGCAAATGAAACAAAACAGTGCAACTTCAGTTTTCAAATTCTCTCAAGAAGTCCGCTCGAGGACTTAGTAAAGGCCCACATCTTTACTGAGGTATTCATATTCATTTATTCACCATAAATTCATAACAATAAGTACAATAAAACATAACCCTCCTTTTGACGCAGTCGGGTAAAAACGGACAAATAGGCTTGATGGATTTCATCCGTAGCCGTAAAACAATACAAAAAAAAACACTTTGACAGGCAGAAAGTTGACAAGCAAGACGAGACAAAATCTAAAATTAAATTGATTTGTTGACTTTGATTGACTCTGTTCCCATTATATGAATTTGTACAATATCTAGTAGTTTTATAGCGAAATGGCTAGCACTAAAGATCGCGATGAGCCGGTAGTACTTGCACACCAATGCTTCTTGAAGAAAGACTACACAACAGCCCTCCAGCATTTGAACGAACTAGAAAGCATCGTCGGTGTTAACAACAAACGAGTGCAACACAACAAAGCTGTTGTTGAGTTCATGGCGAGTGACATGAAAAACCTGGACAAATTAAAAATATCAATAACTCAAATGGTGTCCGTAACCTTTCCGGACGTCGAAGTCAAAGACATGTCTTCCCCATTTTTATGCTACAATTACGCTGTCTTGCTCTACCATTCTCGATACTACTACCAATGTACTGTTTTATTAGAGAAGCTTTTGTTATCTAAAACTGTCAAAGACCCAACATTATTACAGCAAGTTGTGCTTCTTATGTTAGAAGCGACGTTATGCAGAAGAACCTATGAAAAAACACTTGAAGTAGCAAAGAGTTATGGGGAGCCCTTAAAAAGTAACAATGAAGTTAATGAGCTGTTTGAGAGACTTATCAGCAGAGCACAACTTGTACTAGGCCAGAAGGTAAAGCTCAATCTAAAGCCAGACTGTATTGAGAACATTTTTATAATTGCCTACCAGCAGTACCTAAATGGTGATGTAAAGGAAGCTGCCGACACACTAGGGCAGTATAAATCTTTAAAATACAATTATGATTTGAAATCTCAAGGGGAAGACATTTGGGCTGCAATCAACAACAACTTGGGAGTTCTGTATTTATCTATAAAGAAACCTTTTTTGGCAGCAAAGTATTTCCAGCACGCTGTCAAAGAACATTTTAAGGCTATGGACAATGAAGACAGCGAAAGGTTAATAGCTTGCAGAGATCGGCCACTATATGTGTACAACTTGGGCTTGGCTCTCCTAGCAGCTAAAAATTCAGAAGGTGCATTTGAGTGTCTAGTAGAAGCTGCCCGTCACTACCCCAACAATCCACGTATCTGGTTACACTTGGCAGAATGTTGTGTAAAAAAATGTTGCAACGAAGAGGCTTTACAGTATACAGTCAAAAAATTGGGTAGCGGGCCTCACACAAGGGTATTACTGTCTAAAGAGAACAAAGAAAAGTATTCTACATCGGGAGAATCATTTGCTATACCATCTCTTTCTCTAGAATTTGCAGCTTTATGTTTGAGGAATGCTGTGACACTACTTCCTTCCCAAGAATCTCCGACAGATGTGACAGCTCCACTAATCCAAGCACCTCCTGGTCCACCAATCAACTGGAAGCAAAGATGCGAACTGAAAAACTCAACACTTGTACTACAAAGTTATGTGTTACTTAACTTACAGGATCCTTTGTCTGCTCTTGTGAGTGCTAATGAGTTATTAAGTCAGACGTTTGTGTCAAGCTGTCACAAAGCTTGGGCACACATATATGCTGCTGAAGCATTAATCAATTTAGACAGAATAACTGATGCAGTAGAGCATTTAAACCCACCGATGATACATGACCTTGTATCTGTTTTACCTTACCAATTGAGGGATATGATTGCAGTGTCGGTATGGGCCAAGGCTGCAGTGTGCCATATATTACGTGGTGATCTTGTCACAGCTCGTAAGATATTGATGCAAATCAATTCACCACGTGTATTGCCATTGCAAATGTATCTTGAGATATGTACTGGTAATATTGATAATTGTCACACTATACTGAAAAAGCTACGTCTTTCAAGCTTGTCTCAATAAATACTAAAATAAAAGAGGAAAGTAGGCAGCTTTGGGTCCAACCTTCTATTGAAAAATTGTACAGACAAAATAAGGTGATATTGGAACTAAGGTCAAATGTTTAGAGTTGTCTGTGCTATTTAAGTGATTGCGAAGTGTGTGTTTTTATGTTTTGTTACCTATTAGGTATACATTTTTCCCTACACAATGAACAAATGCTATTAGATAAATTACCTATCAATTAACATTAAATTGTATTTTAAATGAATTGTTCTACCCTCTATTGTGGTTTTTGTTATTATTGATTATGCATCTACTATATCAGTGTTTAGCTAAAAATTTCCACTTAAAATGAAGTAAAGCTGTGGTTCATTGACAAATGTATATAAAAAGATACATAAAATGATTGTTTTTTTTACATATACTATTTAGTTTATTTAATCTTATCTCCAGTTTTGTTTGAGAAAATTGGGTAAATTTATCATCTCTCATTCTCATTTTCAATAAGGTTGGGAATGTTCCTTTTCAATAAACAACATCCTTTATCTTTTTAAAGGATAGGTTATTAATTATAGAATTTTATTATATTCAACCTCCATTCGTCATCATAGCATATTCAGATGTTGGTAGACTTAGTATAGTAGTTGCCCATCCACTAGCCAGCCAGTGTCAGCAATGTGTTTGTTATTATGATGGCCTGACCTCCCTTGTCGAAAGGCCTGGACCCAGTAGCAAGGTGTTTAACTTTTTCACCTCCAACAACTTTTATAGAAGTTCGAGTTTTTCGTGCCGTCCACGCCAGCACTTCTATAGAAGTCCTTCATTATACCTACTTTAATGTTATACATTTATACGTTGGCGTACAGCGGGACATTGCGTGCAGGATAGATGGGCGGTGAAAAGGTTAAAGGATGAAAGTACAATAAAAGAATGTTTGCCTAATAACAAAGTTTACTGTCATAAATCAGGATGTAAACAACTTTTAATTTTCTTTGTTGATCTTTCTGCTGGACGGACACAGAAATGTTTGCCAAACACAGTCACTTTGAATGTTTTTAGAAATATATCAAACACACTGTCTTTCTTAGGAATAGTTGTGACTACATTGTCTTCGGATATTATTTTAAAAGTATTTTTGGTGTCCATTATGCATATGCCTTTCTTGCCCACATAGCTCGGACATTTGGACCGTACAACAGCCATCATACTGCCATGAAAGTCAGCTTTGTAGACAGTTTGGGTAAAGCTTTCCCACCCCTTTGTGTTACAGGCTGGTATAGAATTATCAGTTTCTAAAACGTTGCTTATGTAGCCCAACCAAACGTCATGCATTGGAAGTATATCTTTGTATTTTACGCCGTTCCTAGGTATTGTGTAGAAACCTAATAACTTTTTTTCTTTTCTGGTTAGGTTTTTGCTCTTCTTCTTTCTCGCCTTTTGCTTGTGACTTTTGCTCTTTCGTTTCGCTAGGACGAAATCTTTTTTCAATTCTGCCTCCACGTTAAGAACATCCGAGCGCTTGACTTGAGATTTGACAAATTTGATAATAGCTTGCGCCGCTTCTTTGTCTACTTTTTCCTCGGAAGACATTATTTGGTTTCTAGACTTGACGTCTTGACTTCTAAAACCAACTTGTTACTTTAAGATTTTTAGAGGTTAGGTTCAGATTTACTGAATCAAACAAAACAGCTGATTAAAAGGCAGTGTTGCAAAAGTCAAAAATTTAAAATCGGTAAATTTTCCAGGCAAAAATCGGGAGAAATCGGGAGATTAAAAAAAAGTATTTTATGCTAATTACTTTATTCAAAAATAAAGATACATACATTTTAGGTTCAGTGATTACTTAATAACTTAGCTATTTTTTCAAACATTTTATGGTCTATATTAAAATTATAACAGGTTTGGTTTTTTCTGCTATACATTTTTTTGTGTGTAGGAGACCTATAATAGATTTAGTGGCGAGTTTGTTACGCTGAACATCTATTTTTTAGGGAATTTCCCCCATACACTCACCAAACAATAATGAACCTTATTTTGAAGTCATTTCGATATCCCATTGCATTGTTTTAGTGTTACCAGGTTAATTTTAGTGTTGTCGTCATAAGAATTGTTTGCCACCTTAGTAGTAAAAAAAACAAAATAGAAATTCGGGCGATTAGGTCGTGAAATCGGGATATCGGGAAAGAAGAGCCGAAATCAGTAGATCTCCCGATAAATCGGGAACTTTTGCAACACTGTTAAAAGGTAATATATTATAGTAAGGAAGTGCTGTGTCTGTCTGCCTGCTGCTGACGTTTATTTGACGTTCGAAAACCAATGACATTGTCGAAAACAGTTTATTTCATATAAACAGGATAAATAGGTACCTACTAGAATATCTACACTACACAGTGTTGCCAGACTGTGTTGCCACTGCCAGTATTACCGTAAACTGTACCCCTAAATTACCGTACATACACGATGGTTGTATGAAAAGTCGCTATAATGTATTAGATTTTTCCAAATTATTTTCTAATAGACAGAATAATAGTCGTTAACTACTTAAAAGGTTTTATTTCTTAACTTTTTAAGGCAGTAGGGTCAGTAGGCGTCTTATTGCCGTATTTATGATATTGAACGTCAACTTTAGTAAATGAATGACTGACTTAACGAACTTTGTTCAGTCAGTCATTCATTTCATTCAGACATTTTTCTCGGCCGCTTGTTCATTCATCTAACAAATAAGAAGGAATGAGACAGCAAATAGCATTTAATTAGAAGTGCGATAGAGAGAAATTACGGTCCCACACTCCCACCCACCAACATAAGAGACAGTTCTGAGGTTGGTTCAAGTTGGTTGAGAGATTAGGCGCCAATTTAAAATTACCGTACGTTTTGTTGAATTTCGGCACTTTTCTTAGAATTACCGTATGGTTTTCGTACCACGATAGATTACCGTACAAGCCTTGAAAATACCGTATAAATACGGTAATTACCGTACGTCTGGCATCGCTGACACTACAGCTTCATGATATTGGTTACACGTCAGGGTTACAAGCAAAGTAAGAGCTTATTAATTATAATAAAGTTGCAGTTGCTACAAACTTACTTATAGTCACCACACTAGTCATAGCATAATATTTTTTTTGTCACTAGCCAACATTAAAAAAAATTGGCGATTTATTGACCTTTCTCCCTCCCCCAACCGTCAAAATCGGGAATTTTGAATTTTACTACAACATGGTTTGAAAAATATTAAACTGTGGAGGTTGTAATAAAGGATGATTAGGATGCAATAAGGCTCTCTACGAGTATTGTCTGCTAACTCAGTATAAGTAATAGGTATACTTACCATCATTTGCATTAGTTAGCCACTAATTGATACAACAAGCTTATATTACAATACATTATGTATAGTCGACCATAAAATTGCTTTACCACTTTTGACAAAAACTTCAATCCAAATTAAATTTCACTAAGACTCATTATTAATGTTCATATGTGCTATTAACGTAATTGGTTGAATGTAGCCCAATCAATGCATAGCTCAGAAGTGCAACATATTTTAACCTTTCTTATCAAAGCAATAAATAATAATTTCTACTGACACAATTTAAATGTCACTAGAAACTGCGGAGTTTTTATGTTTTATACCACAAAATATTACAATCTGAATTAAATTTTCTTGACACTTGTCAGTCAACCTGTGACATGACCTAGCTAGTCAAATCAAAAAAAGTGAAAATGTCACGTAATTTAAATATTGCCGAAAGGGCACAAATAATTTCATTACACAGTGCAGGATACAATATAAGTCGGATATCGAGAGATTTAAATATATCGCGTTATACTGTACGGTTTTGGATTAATCGAGAAGGCGAAGAGGTCAGTCTCCAAAGTCACAGGCATAGTGGTCGACGGCCTACAGTAATGAGTGCGCAAAGGGAACAAATGAGAATTGCGTATCAAGAAAATGGTTTTACATCAACATCTCATTTTGCAGAAGAATTCGATGTGAGCACTGAGACTATTAGGCGCCATCTGCATAGTATGGGGTTGCACTATAGACGATATGCTAAAAAAGTTTATTTGACTGAAGCCCATAAAGCAGCTCGGTTGCGTTTTGCCAGGGATTTCTTAGATTTTGATTGGTCAACCACAATATTTACTGATGAAAAGACATTCAAATCTAGTCAGCACGGTCGATTAAGTCTCTGGCGACATGACAATACAAGATATGATGAAAATCATATAGTGCCGGACACAGAGTCTGAAGCTAATGGCGGAAATACACGTTACTAATTAATAAAAATATTCTTTACATTATTTATAACATTTTATTAATACCTGCTTAGAGATTGTTTAATTTATTTGTTTAAACTTCATTTTATTTTATTTATGTATTATTTCGTATTCATAATACAATATTTCTATTCACATACGAAAATATACTCACAAAATCAACGTCTCTCGAGATCTCGACCAGGACTCGAACCCGGGGCCTTCCGCAATCAACGCGATTTGTCTAACCACTGCGCTAACGAGAATCAGATAGTCACTCAGAAATTTGAAAGTGTATTTTAATTTCTACTTTAGGCTAATATTTTTTCTCAATGTTTTTCGGCAACTACCTACAACATTGAATAATGTTCCTGTGGGATCTTTTAAATTTTCTTAGATAAAAACCTACGTGTTAATTTTGGGTATATGCTAAATCCGATTAGTAGTATCGGCGGTGTGAGGAAGTGACAAGCATAACACAAGCTTTCATATTTATAATATAATACTAGTGTGATTCGAATGGTATCGGCGATCACAAGGAGGAATGTAATTATATCACACTAATATTATAAATGCGAAAGTTTGTGTGTATGTGTGTGTATATTTGTTACTTCTTCACGCTTTAACGGATGGATGGATTTGGATGAAATTCGACATACAGATAGTTTATAACCTGGATTAACAGATAGGATAGTTTTATCCCGATATTCCCACGGAAATCACACTATAAATTTACTAAAAACGACAGTTTCATTTTCCAATACAAATGATTTGTTTATTTTGTTGTCATGGAAACCAAAGAGAATTTAATCACTTGATGGAAACTGTCAAAGCGGTGCGAAGTCCGCCGGGTCCACTAGTTTTTTAAAAACTTTATTTGAAAGATAAATAGATCTACATCTATACTAACGTCACCTGTTACGTCAACGTTATCTGTCACTTGGTCTTGTAAGCAAAAATAGACCTTATTGTTTTGTGATATGCAAACGGCTTTCACCCTAAGGGTGGTAAAGCCATTTTATGGTCGACTATACATTGATGAATAATTTTTTATAAATTTTTGAATAGTTGAATATTATATAATTAAGTAGGTAACTTTCAGATTTTTATTGTTACCTATATGTTTGTGGGAATGGTACCTATTTATTAACTAAAGGGGAAATAAATAAATAGGTTAATTTATAAGAGGTTTAATAAATATTTATTTGTCTAATACTTTATCCAAAGATATCATGGAAAGTGGTTCCTTGGAATCCAACATCGCTGGTAGGTGCATTATGAAATGTAATGTACATCCTGAAAAAGGAAAGTTGTAGTTTAATTAGTGTAAGTTAAGAAGATAATGAAGTAGATTAATAGCCATCATTTAATACCTATCTCAATAAAAATCTGTGGTGATTATTGTTTTTATAGCAATTTATTGATAAAGTTCTTATTTAGATAAGGTAATCAATCACATATAAATTGACTACACTATTGAACATTTAAAATTACAAAAATAATAGCGTTTTTTTAGGTAGAATACTTATTAACCTGTCCGTTGGAATACCCAGATCCTTCTCAACTAATGCAAACAAGGCTTTGGCATGTTTTTTATTCTCTGCTACTCCCAGCGCCCCAATTGACATCAAAGATGCAATTGCACATGGTTCTGTAGTCCCACTGAAGCTCATAGGCAGATCTGGTATGACGGATACCACACAATACTGTAAATATATTTGGGTAGGCATGTAGGTTTTTACTATAGTTTGTTAAGGTGCATAAACTATAATAATAACATACTTGTTATTGTTTATTGCTTAATGTCATTTACAGAAATGGTTTACAAAACATGTAGGTGTATTATATTACTTGTTTAAGAGAAAATTATACATAAGACATTATTATGGCTACACAAAATATGAAGATATGTGATTTTGTCACTGGGTGGTAGGTATTGATTGAATGAAATGAAATTGAATGTTGTAAAACAGAATTCTACAGGATTCTTTTGTTTTTCTTTTTAATTGAATACTGCATGCTGGCACATAATTTAACTATATCCAGTTAAAAACTAATTACATTTAAACAAAATGCATTTTGCACAATATTATGTAAGTAAGTAAGTAAGTACTTATACCTATCTTCTTATCTTATCTTAGTGGGGACTGCCGAGGTTTCCACCTCTCAGTAACACTTCGACCCATTGGGATCTTTTGTGCAACCCCATCCTTTCACTCTTCCTCCTCTGTAAAGATAGATGCCATAAGTCTGGCAACGTCCTTAAGAGCGAAGAGCCTGAAGTCCTCCGGTTTCGGATAGGCCGACCCCAGGAGTCCCATTCTTTTCCTAGCCAGAGAGTCGCAGTCACACAGTAGGTGCTGCATTGACTCGGTTTGCTCTCCACATGCCCTACACAAACTATTTGTTGAAAGGTGCATTCTGTGAAGCATTTGTTTTGTGGCATAATGCCCTGTCAAGGCACCGATGGTTAATCGGGCCTGCCTTCTGCTGCCTCCGCATATGAACTTACTCCGTCCTAAAGCGTTTTCGTATTTATACCTAATTTGTATAATTATTATTTTTGATTACTTACAAGTTCAATTGATGACAAAATTATCGCTTTATGTGACATTTATGTAAGTAATTAATCTGGATGCAAAATTAAAGTAAAATTTAAATTATAATAATAAAATTGAGTGCCCTTTCGGTGACCTTAACTTTATTGTAAGTTTTATGGAAAACAAGAATCTAAAACAATATTTACCTGTTCAGGTTTTCCAAGAGTTTTGGCTATTACTGAACTGGCTTTAGCAACGAAATCCTGTGGGATTTTACTCCTCGGAATGTTAGATTCAATCCTAAAATGCGGCATTTTTTAAAATAACACGTCCGCGTTAGTTCAATCTTCGTCAAACTGCTACAAAAAACAGTCTATTCCTGGCTAGGGTTCGAACGAAGCAAAGAGTAGAGTTATGAACTAAGTATCGGCTTCGGGTATCGATACCAAGTGCTCATGTGGTATCGAGAGACAAAGTATCGATACTCAAAAAGTATCGGTCCTAAAGTATCGATACTAATCGGTATCGAGTATTTGCGAGAATCAATTAATTGGACCTGCAAACGCGTAAAATAATAGAAGGAACCTAATTAATTAACCTAACATGTGGTGCAGGTCAAACCCTCGTGGGAGAGTACTCAAGAAACTAGCGTATTAGTAGTAATTATGTATTACATACTTAATTTTTAGAACTTTCTAATTCATAAAACTGTTAAAATGTGGCCAAAGAGGAAAGTAATTATACCAATGTGGCTCAAAAATGCAGTAAACTACAACAAAATAAAAAATTAATGCCTTCAGATAACTCTATAGTATCGTACCTTTGCCTATCTCTTTGGAAATTGAAATGAATGAAAATATAACCAACCATGTTTGTTTTTGATAAGGCTATTATTCCCACTAATATTATTATTAGTACATGCAATGATCCACTAAATAGGCTGTTTGGCTTGGTCCCTTTGCCTTTTCTGAAAAGGTAAAGACAATAAATACCTACCTTCTACTATAAAACGTGACGTGACCACAATAAAACGAGTACCTATTCAGTATCGGGTATCGCGATCAAAAGTATCGATACCTACTCAGTATCGAAAACTGAGGTATCGAGTACTCAGTATCGGGTATCGCGATCACGAGTATCTATACCTACTCAGTATCGAAAGTATCGTTCGAACCCTATTCCTGGCAACTTGGTTGGTAAGCAGAGTTGTCCAAGGCACTTTGAAATTATTATAATAGTACATACCCAGGAAACAAGTTATAAAGTGTTTTTATAGTATCAAAATTAATCTTTTAATATATCTTCGGGCTTTTTTTTTGGGTACCCACCTATAGTGTTTAATTTAATATACTACCATTGTTTTTTTTTCTTGACGACTGTCTTCGTGCGGTTAGTTTTTTGATTCTTTGCACTAGCAAGCTTTTCATGTTTTTTTTAATCGGCTTGGTGCGGTTTGCAGTAGTTTGCACGTTTGCACATTTAGCTCATGTCAAAGTTAGTTTTTGATAAAAATTTTGTACGAGTATAGTAAAGTCGATATTGCTGGTTACTTACTGGTTCAATCTCAACTATAATATTGTCTACCGGTACCTGTCTCGGAACAATAGTATTCTGAGCTTCGATCAGTTGATGAAAGATTCTGATCTAAGCTATAATGATGTTTTGTTCTCTTTTTGACATTTGAAATTATGCTATTTTGTTGTGATTTATGCATCAATTCTTTGTTTTAGTTATTTTTCTGACTACTGTACGTTTTTTTTTGTTATACGCATACTTACTTAACTTGTCGGGGGGTGCGAATATAGCAAAGGAGACCTTTCCTCGCCCCATACAACAAGGGCCCCGAATGTACCTAAGATTCAAAGGTATCAAAATGTAGGGAAAAAAATCGTAGATTCTAAATATATATAACATATTTTTTATTCAATTTGTACCACCCAAAAACATCATTAGAAAGGTTTGATGACTTGCAACATTGAATTAATTTAACTGGCAAGCACAACTCTCTCGCTGTCTGATGCGTTTCGTTAGCTTACTCTCAGGCACAACTAATTTTAGATAAAAGTCTTTTAATACATTATTTTTACATAAGTTTATCGATTTCTAGCAAGTACATGATAAATAATAACAAAAATAACTGTTTTTAACTATTTTAAATTATTTTGTACGTTTGATTATTTTGTCACCCAAAAGAAATTGCTAAAAAATACTATAAGCCAGAGCTGTAACGAACGAATTAAAAAGACTGAGTGACTTGTCTGTCATGACATCTTGAGATTAACCTTTTTTCATTCCGTTTCGGTGTAAAAATAGGTACTGGCTGTAGTGTTTTTCGTGTGTATCTGTATTGCTTTGATTATTTGACTCGGCTATTCTCCCTGGACTTTCGTTTATCTGAATCTGAAGACTTGGCGATATCTACTGGACCTCGGTACCCCCGCCCCGTAACTTGGCTGCTATTGATATATTGACGATTCCCGACAACCTGCGTTTGGATACCGATTCAAAAGATCTTCTTATTTTACTCATGAAATGATATGAAATGAAATAATGAAATTATTTTAATAATAATGCTGCTACCCACCTAATATCTGATTTCCGAATAGCAGAGGCCATGATAAATGCATTCCATCTACCTATCACAGATAGACCAGATGCCACTTTAATATTAGAGCGTGCCCTAAGTGGCCCTAAGCAGATTAGATCAACCAAATGTTTTGGCAGAGTATATAATAGAAAATAATATTAATAGAAGATGAGGTGTTTTTGACACTATAAATGCTTAAGATTTACTATTGAATGAGTTTCCAGTGATGACAGAAACGGACTTAATATTATTTGCACTGGGAACTTATCAAATTAAGCAGGCACGCTCATATTATGGTAAGCACATTAGACCAAACGGAACATTTGGAATTGAAGTATGCTGTGATATTGAGCCTCTCCATATCCTCTCCAATGTCGGGCGACCAATATTGGTTACTTTCTAAATAGCCCACACAATATGCTTCGACAGTTACGTGAATACTATGCCGTTCCCGTTCTAATTTATACAGAATGTAGTTAGTAGAACAAGGATGGGAAATAATATCACTTGCGTCTCAAAAAACACCATTTCATGTCATATTGATTTTTTTATCAGTGGTCAAGTAAGGCAAAGGTGCGCGCTTTACACATGCGTTGTGTTTAAGTGTTTTGATTACGAGACTACGTAAAGCTAAGTAAAGGGCTAAAGTAGTTAGAGGGTGCCCTCAAGGAGGGGTGTTATCACCACTTCTATGGAACATAGTAGTAGACAGCCTCATTAAAAAACTCAATGATAGAGGATACACTACTATTGGTTATGCGGATGACTTAGCAATACTGATAAATGGGAGCGCTGAAAATTTGTTATGCAAAGTGATGCGCTCAGCCCTTCAGATTGTGGAAGACTGGTGTGACGAACACAAATTGTCAAGTTCTGTGTTTTTCGGGTTTACCGAAAAAAACAGAACTTATCCTTTTCACCAACAAAAGGAAGTTACCAGAACTCCAACCACCAAAACTCTTTAACACCAACCTCTCCCTATCAACTCAAGTAAAATATCTGGGAGTCATCCTGGATAATAAACTGAATTGGGCGAGGCACATTGACGCAAAAATAAAGAAGGCCTGTATAGCGTTTGGGCAGTGTAGAAGACTTGTTGGGAAAAAATGGGGTCTAAATCCAAAAATCACACTTTGGTTATACACATCAGTTATCAGACCTTCCTTAACCTACGGATCAGTTGTCTGGTGGCCCAGAACCCAACTGGTCACGGTAAAAGCAAAACTCCAGAGTCTGCAACGCCTAGCAAGCGTAGCAGCCACGGGGTGCATGAGAACAACTTCATCAGCCGCTCTGGAGTATATATTGAACTTAAGACCTCTAGATCTGGTCATTCAAGAGGAAGCCAAGGGCGCAGCCTTAAGACTAAGATCTAACGGGTTATGGAAACAAAGCATAACTACACACTCAAAGATTCTGCAGGCAAGCCTGAAAGAAATACCGTTTCTTGAAGCGCCCATGGACAGAATACCATGTCACCACGTCTTCGATAGAAGATACAATATCCAACTTACTGCGGAACCAGTTGATAGCTCTGGCATCAATGAAGTTAGGATATACACAGACGGATCCAAAACCGCACACGGCACTGGAGCGGGTGTCTTCTCGAATGACTTAAATATAAAAATTTCAACAACTTTAGACAAGTTAAATACAATCTTTCAAGCAGAATGTATTGGTATCACCAAGGCGGCACAGGCGGTTGCAGCCAGAGCTGTCAGAGACCTAAATATAAAAATTGTCTCAGATAGTGCATCCGTACTTCAAGCCTTAAAAAACAACACCATAACCTCTGTCCTTGTACTGGAATGTCATAACACTCTCCAATCCATAGCAGAGGCAAACAAAGTAACTTTGCAATGGATTAAAGGACACAGCAACTCACAGGGTAATGACGCCGCTGACGAACTGGCCAAAAGAGGATCGATGGCAGCAGTTTATGGACCGGAACCACTGCTGCCCATACCTCAGGCCCAGATAAAAACGTGGCTGCGCAAATTAACCGAAGATGAACATCTAACAGAATGGAGAAACAGTGTAGGTAGCAGGCAAACCAAGAATGCAGTTCCGGTGGCATCAAAAAAGCTTGCCCGCAACCTCCTTAGATTAAACAGGGACAGGATCCGTAAAATCATCGGTATTATTACTGGTCATTGTCCCTTAAACAAGCACCTATTTACGATAGGTGTGACCGACAGCCCTCTATGCAGAGGATGCATGGAGGCGGAAGAAACGCCACAACACGTGCTCATGGAGTGCAGGAGTGTGGCAGACGAACGGGCACGGTTTCTCCAAACACCCAGAACGCTTGCGGAAGCCTGCAGCAGCCTGAAAAGGCTGCGAGCCTTCTGGGATAATCTGGGTTGGTTGGAGTAGGCAGAAGGTACAATACGTACAATGGCCAAATCGAATGGCTAAGTGCGGATACAGCCCAGTATAACTAACTAACTAACTAAGTGTTTTGATTTGTGTTGTGCTCTGATTTATTCATGAAAGTAGTGTATGAGGTAGTAAATAAAGGAAACATATTTGAAATAAAGGATTTTATTGATTTTATCATATTTTTTTGATAAATTAATTGGGAAAAACTTTCACTTTACTTTCACTTTTTCAGTTTTTAATCTAGTGAAGGTAAAACTGTACATATTTTTAGATAAGTTTTTAGCTTAGTTAATAACGATTCCTACAACATAAGTTATACATCTCTACAATACGTAATTCCTAAGATATAGTCATTTCAATGACGCGGCACTTTCTCTTTGAACCGCGCGACACCTGCGCGATACCTGCCCGACAGCCGCGCGTTTTTTGTCAAAATCGCTCCGACGCTTTAGAGGATATACCACATTCTGAAAATGAAATGTATCTGTTGAGAGGTCTATTATTGTCAAGGCACCGTAGTGGTCGAACATATTATACATATATATTGTTAAATATGCAGCACAATAGTTGGGAGCACAGAATTCACGGTTATTACTGTAATTGTATAATAGGAAAACATACTGTGGGTTGCTGTGCTCATGTTATATGACCATTGTGTGGTATATGGGGTGGGCTCGATACCAACAAAATATAACTGCTCCAGCATCCTTCCTTGATGATATATTAATCAGAGAAGATGTAGAAAATGAAGAAACAATAAAAGAAATTAAAAAATATACACATTGTTTTATTCCAACAAACAACATAATGTTTTACATTGCCATCTAAGGTGCGCTCAACCATTTCTATGTCATTGTAGAACTGTGTTGCTTTTAAAATCAATGCAATTGGTTATTATGACATGAAATATGTATAGGTCTGATGTAAAAGATAGACTACTACACAACTGCTTGTGCTGTTGGGAAGGATTTTGCAGAAGCATTACTGATGTGTCAGTTGGTTGACAATAAGTCTTGTTTAGAAAGACTGCTTATGAATCAAGTTGGTCAACTGTAGTAAACATGAATTACATTCTTGTTTCTATTAGCATTTATGGTTCCGTGTAAGTGCGGACCTTTCTAAATAATTATTTCAGTATCTAGTAGGTATCATGATATCTATGATATCAACATTCGTTTTCATCACACAAACATGTTTTCTATCCGGGATCTGTAGAGCAAAATAAACAAGTTTCTATGGCTGCATAAAAGCGGCTTTGGTTCAGCAAAAAATAAGACGGTCACGCACGCACGATCTGTTTATTATTTATGTGAGTTTGTAGAAACCCGTATAATATTAACTATGTTTTGGACCTATTTTAATAATATTCTTTGTGAGATTTTAAAAAGACCACAATGTTTACACCACAAACCTTTTTTTTTTTTTAGTGTAGTTTGTTCCTTGAGGAACCGGCTAAGGTCATAGACCATGCTGCCATGTCATTAGTTTAAGTAATACATAAATAAACAATATTTTCATATATGATGATGATGATGAATGATATTAGAATTGGGAAGTGAGAAATGATATACCCCCCAACCCCTCGAGTATCTCAGTAAAGATGTGGGGCTTTACTAAGTCCTCACGCGAGCTTCTTGAGAGAATTTGAAAAGTGACGTTGCACTGTTTTGTTTCATTTGCCAACACTTATGCACACTCACGAACACTTAACGGTTAATAATCCACCATTATTTCACATTAATATTCGACATAACACAAATTTTGGAAAATAAAGCAAAACCGCAAACATGACGCTTCACTTTCCCGCCAAGAAGTCTACACCACAAACCACTATGACACAGATGTCACTGTCAGTCATATTTTGCACGTTTCGTTTCATGTTTACGATTTCTAGGACCATATCGGCGATTTTTTTTATTTTCAAAATAATCTAGTTTCAGCATGTTTTATAAAAAAAATATATCACAAGGTGTTTCTGCATAATGTAGAGAATATTTTAAAATAAAGTGTACCTCGGTACCACGGGGGCCCATTTGGAAAGGTTTCCTTTACTCTATTTTGTTTATAGCCAAACTTCTTCATACCAAAGTAGGCTCTAAACAAGCAAAATTTAAGTTCTAATGTCGGTTGGCAGGCGTGATCATATATGATCGCTTGGGCGTTGAGAGGATCACACTAAGAAATTTGGGCTTTCCATTCTCTTTGGCAGTTACCTACCGCTTTCCACCAGGACAAATGTGTAGTAAAAGACAATCATTTTTCAATAATCAATAATAATTTAAGATGTTCTTATTTTTTAGTTTCCAATAAAATCAATCAATATACGGCACTCACAAATTATCTTACATTATTTTTAATAGATAGTCAACAATCAATTTTATTGATTTTCTTCTGTATTCACTGTTTGCTGAAGATATCTTTCAATAATCAATCAATCCTCATTACGCCTCCTTATTTTATGCTCGGCTTGTATTGTGGAATTGCATGACCACAAGAAGGTAGGTGATGGCATAACTTATAATCTATAAAAAATAACACTTTCATTAAGACATTGGTTAATGTTCAGGAATGCTGACTTAAGGCTAACAAACACACATAACAATGCTAATAGCATTGATTGTTGTTGCGTCGATGTGATACACTTGGATATATTGGATATATTGGATATGATGTCAGCTCGCCTGGTGTACCTACTTATGCGAACGCTATCGAATGATAAGCAACTCATAAGAGTTAAAGAATAACTGTGCGGCGATATGCCGCACTCCATTCTTTCTAGCGAGTCATCAATCGACTTACAAGTCTACTACAAGGTGGCCCAGATTCCTTGGGAAGTTTTGGCAAGCGTCCCTGAACTCCACTTTGCCTCACTCTAGCCTATTGGATTTTCACCACCCTGAGTTTATAATATGGGTTCTCCCGCGTACTATCTCGGGAGAGTGGGAGTCCCACGTAACCGCAGTGTTACCTCGAACGCGGTGGTAATCAAAGTTCTATCAGGGTAAAACAAACTATATATCTCACAGTAGCAACTAGCGGTCTCATAAGTCTGCACACCCCTCCCGCCGAAGCTTCGCGTTTGCTCAGCACCAGACTCTTGGAGAAAGCGAACAGCTCAGCGGTGGTGCGCTCGTCGCGGCATTCAAGCGTCATTGACGCGACCAAACGCCTGGTACGGCTCAGCTGAAACATTTGTTTTTTTTATTTTGGCAACACTTTCGGTTTGATCATGATGTCACGACCGAATCTTTTTGTTTTAGGAAGGTACCTATGCTGTTGGTCGCTGATGGCCTTTACAGAATAACCGGACTTTTTTTAAAGTTTCTGATGTGATTGAACATCCTCAGAGGGTTTTTATAGAGGGGATGGCATCACACAAGCGCGTCCTCGTCCCCTACTCGATTCTCCGAGATCGGATCGGAAACTATTGTACACACGCCTGCACATCAGACTGCCACAAACTTTCAATTTTCCTTAGTAGACTTTGAACTTTATATATATGGCATATGGTTAAATATGTATTGAAGAAATTTGACAGTATTGGATAAGTTGATGTGTCGGCGGGCGTCCGTCTGTACTAGGTAGTAGGTAGTATAGTACAGTAGGTTCTGTGGCGTAATACCACAGAAGAGAGATAAATACCTCACAAATAAAATTGGAGTTAACTTTGACTAGATCGTATGTGAAATAAAAGTCCCACTATGTAGGCACACTCCGAGTTTTTTTTTTTTTTGGAGATGGACTGCTGATTGCCACTGGGCATTTTCAGCTTCACCGGGCTTGTTTTAGGGGCGGCGAGGTACGTAAAGGGTACCTCAAGCCGTGTTGAAACGAATCACCTTCAGAGGATTTCTAGAGGGGTACGGCATCGCACACTTAAAAGTGCGCGTCCCCGTGCCCTCCCAGAGTCTCCGAAGGGTTCGGATCGGATCGGGGAGCGGAACCACCCGAGGGCGCCTCTAAAGGCACGGACCTCGGCTCGGGTAGACCGGGCCGTGGAGGAGAGGAGCGCCCAGGTACATTACTGTGCCTGGCGTAGAGCGCGTGTGAACCGGTTCTTCGTACCCTTGTTCTACGAGTACGGTGTCTTGAGCCTAAATTAGTGTGCATGTTTAGTGTATTCTGTAAATGTGTGCTGTCATTTGGAGGATCGGGCGGGGGGCGTTCGCAACTGTTATTGGGTCGTCGGGCTCGACACTCCAAGTACTGAGTGAGAGTCTTATTTGTAATTCAATCTTATTTGTTGATGATGGTATTATTATTCTTAAGTACCTTTCCACTGACCAAATGGTGGCCGACGTGTTAACGAAACCGCTACCAAAAGAAAAACACGATAAGTTTTTATCTCATTTATTTATTGCGTTGAATAGATGAGGTAGGTGTGTCTAAGTAGTATATACTTACTATAGAATTAGTATAAATTATTTTAGATTCGTTTCATATATCGTTTTTTAACTGTTTACTGTTTTATATGTCACGGAAGTACAAATTAATTTATACTATTTTCCATGATGTGTTGTTTTATTGTACGGACAGCAGATGTGTCACTACTTGTGTTTTCTTGGGTATTATTGTGCGTGATTTACTCATGTGCAAATGTGTGTGTTTATATTAGCTCAATGGCCAGTGTTGGACCATGTAGTTTGTATGAGCTTATCTAAACTCAATCTGTTTAGAATATAGTTTTTCTATATAGACAGATGTCACTGCTTATAAAACGGTCTGCTCGGTTCGCACGTTGTGTGCTCTAATATAAAACGATTACAGAACAACTGGTGTTTTTTTTGATCCCGGAGCCTCCCCAACACTCATCACGTTGACGAAACATTAGTTTAAGTGTAACATTGAAGCAGCGCTTGTTGGTGAGAAACGACCGACGAGATTTAAAATATTACCGTACAAATTCTCATCTGCGTTATCGTGTCCTGATCGAATGGCATATGAAACTCGCACTAGGCAACCCGCCTGCAGCGACAATCTTCTAAGTTGAGGTTTTGGCTTACTTCTGACTGTGTCCTGTGACTTATCTCGGTGATCATGATCATCTCCCCGGCTTTGAATAGTCCTGAGTATACACCGGCTACTGTCTTCACCAAATCTGTTTTAAAAGTTACAGAATTAATAAAATATCTACCTAGCTATTCACTATTTTTTTGTGGCAACTTTTTTATTTTTTACTAGTTAGCGGCCCGTCCCTGCTTCGCACGGATGGATTTTTTTTTAAATATAGCCTATGTTACTCAGCGCTAATGAAGCATTTTAATGGTGAAAGAATTTTTTAAATCGGTCCAGTATTTTTTGAGTTTATTCGTTGCAAACAGACATACCTACATACATACATACATAAATCATACAAATATACAATGGTTTCCTCTTTATAATATTAGTATAGATATAGATAAGTCTATATACTGACCCATAACTGGACAAACAAAGGCCTCCACCATTAAAATAAGCATTGAAATGACCTAGGTCATCGCTACTATTGATTGGAATTGACTTAATCGTAATCATCATCATTGGTTAGCGATATTACCAGATTTATGTATCCATCGAAAATCCGAAACACGCTTTACCCGACCAGGGTGCCAAGTGCGAGTTTCATTCGCAATTCGATCACTTTAACGAAAACAAGAATTTTTATGGCAAAATGTTAACTCCTCTCGTATGCCGCCAGGAGGCGCTGCTTCAATGCCATACTAATTTTCGTTTTCGTGAACGTATTCGAATGAATACGGATAGTAAACAAAACTCACACTAGGCACCCTGGAAATCGAAACCAGGCCCTAAGGGTATCGGCCTAGTGCTTTGCCACTTGGCCCGATTACTATGTTACGAAATAGCTCGAAAGGCGACACTTTGAAAAATTACATCAAAAACATTTTGTAAATAGCTTGCCTACTTCTTAACTGATCTTTAGTATTTGTAAAAATATTATGATCAGATGTTAATGACGGTAGTTGTTGACATTGAATGGGTGCCTTTGGCTTTCAAAGTAAAAAAAGTAAATAGTGTTGAATAATTTCGGCGGGCTGATAAGAACCACGATAGCTCAATTGGGAGAGCACCTGACCCGGTATGACAGAAGGATGTAGGTTCAAATCCTGCTCGTGGATTTTTTTTTAACATTTGTGTTTTTTTATTTTATTTTTTATTGGGTACATTTACTTTCATCGAAGGTTGTAGGAGTATGACAAGCCCAACGAATCTGAAATTTTGATATAGATAACTTCATGCCTTTGTCTTTAATACCCTTGCTCAAAAACATGATTGTGCCATTTTGGCTTGATCGTAATTCTTACGAAAACACTTCTAAAAAATCATTAATGCTAAAATTACAATTAAATTACTTAATCTATATGTTTTGAAATCACTCAAATATATTTGTAACATCAATATTCGTAATTTAGTTGCTGCATATTTTGATAAATAAAACCAGTAATTTTATAAAAAAAAATTAGATTCTGCTTAATTTGCGGTCTCAATTGTCGCAGGCGCTGCGTCTATCAGAATCTAAAAAAATATTTTTATAAAACTACTGGTTTTACACAATCGTGTTTTTGAGCAAGGGTTTCTAAAGACAAAGGCATGAAGTTATCTACAGGGTTACTGGGAACTCGACAACTTCCTTGCAGGAGGTGATAGGCGGTCTAAAATGTGACAAAAAAACCCCTATAACCGAAATCAAAAAGTTTTCGAGATAATTTAATCAGATGAAACAAACATTTTCATCAAAAATAACAAAAACCAAAATGAGGAAGAGGATGCGGACTTGCATTCGGAATTAAGGGCGACACATTGAGTAAGATGTTCCAAAAATGTAAACGATTTGACGTCATTTATTGCGAAAACTAATTATTACTTAACTTTTTTGTGTGCAATCTGTTATGTTTTTCTTTTTTTCACTTCGTAGTTAAAGTTTATTATGCTGGCTTTTATACCTTTTTGGATACGTTATTAGGTAAGGAAGTTTTGTTAATAATTTGTACGACTAGTCACATAGTATTTTTTTGAGCTAGGCAACATTTTATGAAAAGAAATGTAAAAATATTTTTAATTTTTTTTAACGTTTGTGTTGTAATTTTAAAATGTTTAGTATTTTGACATGTTTTAGTGCTACCTCGGCTGCGTTAGGATGTCAGCTACAAATTAAAATTTAAATTAATCCATGCATCACTATTTTTTTTTTAAATTTGAAGCTGTGCTAAAATTTGGATTTTTTTGTAAAAAACACAAAAATTTCAATTATCTTGAAAACCATTAGTTGATGTATTTTTTCAAAGTGTCGTCTTATCAAAAAAAGAATGTTGCCTACTTTAGATAGACAGATACTTACCAACATTTCCTGGTGAAAAGAAGAAAACAGAGATAACCATATGTATTGCACATAATATAAGCTGAAGGACCAATATGGTTCCGTAAGACTTGTACAGTCGCCTTACCACTTCAACCGTTTTAATGTACATTGCTATCAAAGAGCGGGTGTTCAAGTTCAAACACATGTCTGATGACCTCACATACTCAATATTATCGTCTGGAAAAGGTTTAGTGTACAGGCCATAATATACAGAGAAGTAAAAACATTCAAATTGTTAGTTTGTTCTTACCAAAAGATGGCGTTGCCTGAATCGAAAAGTCGGAAAAAGCGTAAGTAATATTTTTAATATACAAGCTCAAGACAGTTTTTTTATAAAATTATTATGGGATAGTATGGTTACTTACTACGTCCTTGTAATTGTAAAAAACAGTGTGTGCTAGCATGATGTGCAGACGTACACACGGCGGCAGATCAACCTACCCAAAACTGTCAAATTTCTACAATCAATTTTGAACTTTATTGTTTGGCTATAAGGATCAATATTCATTGGAGAAAATTGACAGATTTGGGTAGGTTGATCTGACGCCGACTGTACATACCTCCTTGCGCAATAATGAAGAATTTTTTTTATGCCTTAAAGAAATGTTGAATAGAGTAATTATTAACGAGATTCTTACCATGTTTAATATATATGTGAGTATCCGATAATTCGGCACAGTTGCATGCGCCATGATCATGGAATTACGTAATTAAGATACATATGTAGGTAGGGTAAGATTAAAAGGCGCATCGGGATGGCAAGAGATGCTATGACCCGTTTAAATAGCATCTGGAAGTAAAGAGGAGTTGGTATCAAAACCAAGATCAGATTGATTCGAGCCCTGGTATTCCCAATCTTCCTGTATGGAGTAGAAACGTGGACAATCCAGGCCCGAGAAAGATAAAGGGTTGGTGCATTCAAGGGGTGGTGCTGGAGATGAATGCTAAGAATACCTTGGACTGCAAAACGCACAAATGCATCGATCCTTACTCAGCTCCAAATTAAATCTCGCTTGTCCACCATATGCCAACAACGTATTCTTTCATATTTCGGCCACACAGTGCGCAGAGGCGACGAAAGTCTGGGAAAACTGATTGTGGTTGGGAACACCGAAGGCAAAAGATCGCGCGGTCGTTCACCAACAAGATGGACGGATCAAGTGAAAGACTCGTCGTCCTCAAAATTCTACACGGTCGTAAGAGACGCGCTGGACAGAAACCGGTGGAGGCAGATCATCCGCTCCAGATGCAACCGTGATGCTGACCATGATCCTCAGACATGAGGGGCTGACCCCAGAGAGATTTATTTTTTTAGGAGAGAGATTACTGATTGCCTCGAACGGCATTTTCAGCGTCACCGGGGTTACCCCAGAGAGAGAGTATAAGAATCCCGTTAATAAACACTCCAATGCAAGGAACCATGACAGTTTAAATAGTTATAGGTATAAATAATACTTACACCTTAAATAAATTTGTTGAAGCTGATCATTCAACAGCAGTATTGCTGATCTAGCGTCCAAGGTGACAAACACGTATTCCATTACGACAAGGAACATCACTGTGTTCAAGTGGTCCACAAAAAAATAGAAGAGTGGGTCACCTAATGAAACGCATAACATAAAAAATTGCATAAATATTAAAGTAGTGTATCTTATCTTATCTATCAGTAACACTTCAACCCCATCCTTACACTCTTCCTCCTCTGTAAAGATAGATGCCATAAGTTTGGCAACGTCCCTAAGAGCAAAGAGCCTGAAGTCCTCCGGTTTCGGATAGGCCGACCCCAAGAGTCCCATTCTTTTCCTAGCCAGAGAGTCGCAGTCACACAGTAGGTGCTGCATTGACTCCGTTTCCTCTCCACATGCCCTACATAAACTATTTGTTGACATGTGCATTCTGTGAAGCATTTGCTTTGTGGCATAGTGCCCTGTCAAGGCACCGATGGTTAATCCGGCCTGCCTTCTGCTGCCTCCGCATATGAACTTACTCCGTCCTAAGGCGTTTTCGCCTAGGAAGGATTTGGAGTGTTTCATACCGAATTTCTATGTAGGTAAGTAAGTAACTAGCCTATAAAGATTGAAAAAAAAAAAAAAAAATAGCCTATAACTGTCCCACTGCTGGGCCAAGGCCCCCATTATTGAATTCAAGTCATCGCTACTATTGATGGGTATTGGCTTAATTAACACGCTTGCTGAATGCGGGTTGGTGATTACACACCCGGGCTATGCATCGAAAATTCCGAAACATACTTTTCCCTACCTGGGATTTGAACCCTGGATCTTCGGGTTTCGGGCCGAGCGTTTTGCCACTCGGCCACCGAGGCGAGGCGAAAGTGTAGGTAATATAATATTTGTTGTTTTACAGTAGGTTTTACATTAATTTATTAAGAGCGTTTACGCCGCACACTAGCGCCACTAATGAAAAAAAAAATCTAGTAATTAGAGATAGAAAATCAAATTATGCTCAACAAACTGACAAACTGACTGACCTGACATGTTATGGTTTAGTTAAATATGGCGTTATAGCTAAAAGTGGCCGTAACGTCTTATTTAACTAAACCATAACATGTGAGGTGTTCATTAGGTGACGTAAAAATGCTAAATTACTTCATTCAAATAGTTTGTTGAGCATAATTTGATTTTCTATCTCTAATTACTAGATATGTTTTCTTTTTCATTGGCGGCGCTAGTGTGCGGCGTAAACGCTCTTAACTCTGTATTTACAAAATTTATTAAGCGTTTAAGCATGGCTTTTAAAACGTGGGCAGTGCTGCCTAGCTTACGGGGCACTGCCTGGTGGGGATGATTTGGGAAATTTATTTTATTTATATTTAGTAGTAGTTTTATAATTTATAGTTTTTATAAGTTTAATTTTAAGTAGGTAAAATTACTTGTTATATGTCTTGTAGGAAGCTGATGGTTAGTGGTATGCCATTTTGAGGAAGGCCAAAGGAAAGATCTTCCTCCGAGCTGGGTGGTATAGCTCGGGGACCGAGGTCCGGGACCGAAGTCCAACGGATGTTAGTTGGAGGTGCTATATATAGCGAAGGAGATAGTGAAACATTGCTACCGCGATGCTGGCTTCCCATACTATTTATCATCGTAGTATGGCGACGTCGTTGGCTTGCGTTTGTGGCGCCATCTGTTGACACGGTTTCAGAAGGTATTTGCTTCGTGTCAAAGAATGTGCGGCGTATGCGGTAGGTGGAGCCGCCATATCCCACCCCCCGAGACCGGAGGTCGATGTCAGTAAGTGTGCTCAGCAGTCAGTGCGTCAGAGCTTGCAAGTGCCAGTGGAGAGTGCTACTGCAGGATGCCCCAGTCTACGGTGAGTCGAGACGGGTGGGGTGAAGGCGCGTTGCCAGTGATGCAGTGTGCTATTTCTGTCTGCGGTGAGTCGAGACAGGTGATGATGACGGTGGGTCCGAGCTGCTGGTGTGCAGGGCTGCCACGCCGGAGTGATGCGGCCGACATTGATGCACCGGTCGTGGGCTGCGGAGACCAGGTCGGGATGATGCCGTCGAGTGTGCCGGAGGTCCAGGAAGCGTCGTCCAAGATGCTGCGGTGGAACCTTGTGGCACGATTGCTGGTTTGCTGTGACTGCTGGCGAAGATAGATGATGGATGAGGAGCGATGGATGGGCGCTGCTGCGACGATGTTGAAGGTGCTTCTGTGCTCCGTAGGGGTCACCACTATAGGAAGCTGATGGTAAGTGGTATGCCATTTTGAGGAAGGCCAAAGGAAAGATCTTCCTCCGAGCTGGGTGGTATAGCTCGGGGACCGAGGTCCGGGACCGAATGGCGCCATAGTCTTTATTTGTAAAATTTAATAGAAAATAATTAATTATAGTTTTTTAAAAGTAAAAAAAAAATGAAAAAAAGCAATCTGCAGTGTTCTAAAACTATTAAAATGAGCCTTAGTAATAGTTCTCTTTGTAATTTTTCTAAAGTTATTAGTGTTCATGTTATTATTTAACTAGTGGACCCGGCGGACTTCGTACCGCTTTGACAGTTTCCATCAAGTGATTAAATTCTCTTTGGTTTCCATGACAACGAAACAAATAAATCATTTTGTATTGGAAAATTAAATTGTCGTTTTTAGTATATTTATAGTGTGATTCCCGTGGGAATATCGGGATAAAAGTATCCTATGTGTTATTCCAGGATATAAACTATCTGTATACCGAATTTCATCCAAACCCATCCATCCGTTGCAGCGTGAAGAA
This sequence comes from Eudonia lacustrata, assembly GCA_947562085.1. Taxonomy (NCBI): domain Eukaryota; kingdom Metazoa; phylum Arthropoda; class Insecta; order Lepidoptera; family Crambidae; genus Eudonia; species Eudonia lacustrata. Next base: position 15,420,988 of record OX387329.1, read on the forward strand.
GCAACAAATATACGTACATACTTTGATTATATACCTGTCTAGATAGAGCCTTTGATTATATACCTGTCATACATACACACAAACTTTCGCATTTATAATATTAGTAGGATACTTACGACTACTCATACTATCAGAAAAAACTGTCAACTGTTCTAATAAGCCAATCACGAAACACGAAACGCAAATCGCGTATAACCGAGCGCTTTTCTTCTCCAGGGAAGCTCTTTTCGATTGGTCTATGCATTTTGCTTTTTTTATCTGTAAAAAAGTTATAAGTATTTAATATTTTTTAGAAGCTTGATGGCGAGTGGTTAACGCGCCCAGTCTGCGAGAGCTGAAGTTGAGCAACTTTCCCAAAGGCCGGTCATCGGATGGTTGACCAAAAATTTATCATCTCGAGCTCTTCCGTGCTTTAGAAGGCACGTAAAGCCGTTGGTCCCGGCTGCATCAGCAGTCGTTAACAACCACCAATCCAGTGGTGGGTGGTTTATGACCAGTTCTCCCTATCTATCAATAGGGAAGGCTCGTGCCCCAGCAGTGGGGACATAAAATGGGCTGATGATGATGATGTTTTTTATTATTGATGGCTGGCGCAGCGGTAAACGCCTACGTTCTGCATTTGCAAATTTCGCAAAGGCGTAGGGGTGACCTAAAATTTATCATCTTGTCCTTGACTCCCACCGTGCTTCGCAAGGCCCGTAAAGTCGTTGGTCACGGCTGCATTAGCACTCGTTAACATCCACCAATCAGTTCCAATTTCCATCCAATAAAAATTATCGTGCCGCGGCTGTAGGAAATACAATTGGTGGTGGTGATGATAAATTCTATAAAGTTATCGATTATTCTGAATAAAAAGGTAAAATAAAAAAAATATTAATTATTTATTTACAAACAAAGACAAAAACATGATAATAATTAAAGTACTTAAAATTAAACTTACAAAAAACTATAAACTATAACTACTACTAACTATAAATAAAAAATTTGCCACAAATCATCCCCATCAGGCAGATCTAGCAGCATTGCCACGTTGGATAGCTATGCTTATACGCTGGCCCAAGCAGCTGCTGGCTCTGGGGTCCCGGGTGGTTAAGACGACGCATTGGTAATTTACGTGGCGGGGATCTTGATTTTTCTCAACAATTACAAAACAGATGAAAGTGATATTTGATGACATGATTTTTCATTTAATTGACTTCATTTTGTTAGTTGCAGAAACACGATTTGTCAACTTTTATAACAGAGAAAAAAATATCAAAGTAACCTCTTTTAAAACATAGATTCACATTTTACAGGCTAACCAGACCGATTTAAGCATCAAAATTTTCTTAGTAGATTAGTCTTAACACACACTTCAAAATTGTAGTTCAATTTTTTTAAATAATTTGTAATTTTGATTTGAAGGAAAAAAAAACAGTTTTTCTTATGGTACGAGGCGCAAACACTCGTATCAAAACGTATGAGATTTATTGTTTAGCGATGCGTCGCCTTAAATAAAAAGTAAAATTTACTATAGCGTTGTGTTATCAAAATTTGTAGTATTTCATCTGTAAAGATGAATCTACATGGCCATCGGTTGCAATGACCGTTGGATAGATGGCATCACTCTGCTGCTAAAAAAGCGTTCAAAAAAATAAATAAAAAGCAGTGACAAAATTCAGCGCTTACGTCAGTCTTCCCGGTAGGGTTGCCAACTATTTTTCAGAAAATTAAAGTAAATCTATCACTAACTAGTATAAAAAAAGGATTTGAAAAAAAATAAAGTATTTTCCCAATTTATTTATTCAAATGTTTTAAAACATATTTCTTTGTACTCTTGGCACTATCTAATAATTTTTTATTGTTTAATGGCGCGTTTAAAATTTAGCGTTGCGTTTCGTTTCACTTCACCAGAGTCTGAGTATCATTCAATAGTTCAGAAATTAAGTCAACAGGAATATTCCGTTCAAACGCACGCATTAATCGGAAAAAAGTATTTTCCATAATTTATTTTTATTAAAAAGAATAAAGTATGGGGATGGAAAATAACGTAGGATACGTTATTTTAAAGTATGGTTGGCAACCCTACTTCCCGGTAGCATAGCGGTCAGTACAGCCGCCCCGATTGCGGAAGACCGGAGGTTAGATTCCTGGCTGGGTCGGGTAGGCGTTTAATTTTTTCACTTTAATTTCAAGTATTTAATTTCAGCTTCAGTGCAGCAATTAGCACATTAAAAAAATAGTAATTACCTTATCGATTTCATTGAGGCAATTAATGATCTTCTTAATCCTACCAAGCGATCCATAGACCGCAAATGATGACATCAACAATTCAGTTACTAGAGAAAAGAGAAGGAGACTGAATCCTGAATCCGATTTCCAGACATCGTTGTTCAAGCATTCACTCATAAATGACCCGTATTTATACAGTAGTATTATATCTGGAAAAAAACAATAATTAACCGTCTCTGTCCTAGACCAAGATGATTTATGTACGTTTGGTTGAGGGTTTGTTTGTCCCCCTGGCTAGCTACCACCATACCATACCACACCATACCTACCATATCTAAGTATGTCGCTATAACAGCGTTGTTGTGATCCGGCAGTTAGAGATAAGATAGCCAGAACCTCAGTGTAGTTGAGGTTTCCGGGTGAAGTGCGCTTCCACCATTGGCTTTTATCTTTACTTAACCCTTAATTGCTCGCGTGGGGTATATATTACCCCACAGAGATTTTAATGTGTTGTAACTCCGCCATTTTTAAAACAATCGTCACAGCGTTTTCAGTAGCTGCCTGAATATCTCCTACCATCCCGATTCAGTAGCAAACTCCACTCTGTACCCTCTTGTTATGTCAAGAGGTCACGTCTGGGGTATATATTGCCCCACACGAGTGTTAGTGTTACTTTTTTTGGCAAGTTAGTTTGGTTATTTTTAATTTTTTGAATGTGTTATTAGGTTAAAAATGTTGAGTTTTACAGTTATCACCAATTCAATTTGTGAGTACATTAAATTTTTCGCAAATTATGTTGCATAAATGAAAAAAAAAACAACTTTTTCAACACAATCGAAAATTAAATTTATTATATTTTTAGTCAAAACTCTCAAAATGGCAACTCGAATAACGACCATATGCTAGTGCTAATTACAACGTCGGAAGACGCCATAAAAAATATTTTACTGCATTCTTAACGTTGCTGGTATCTATGCTTATGTTATTTATAAAAACAAATTTGACCACGAAATATCTAGTAAAAAGATTCTCTTGTAGTTGATTTAACAAATACTCACCGACAAACTCGATTACTAATACCGTAACTGCCACGAGTCATACAAAAACGTCAAATTCAAGGGTGAAGTTCAAGATGCTGGCTTCACGTCCAGAGGCAGCCCATCTTCAATTTATAAATGATGCCATATATGTATAATCGAATTATAAAAATATAACGTTTCTGTGTGCTAAATACCACCAGCAGGTCTGTCATGGCCACTTCATCATGACATGTGATTAATGTACTGATTAAAAAAAGCCTAGACGTATAAATTTATATTTTTATTAGTTTATCATAAATGTTGATAGTGAATACTGTTTTCATTTAGTTTAAAGTAGCTTCTGTATGATTGTTATCATAAACTTTATGAAAAGTGGTTAAAAGTGTTTTTATTTTACCATTGATATTGGGGTTATATATACCCCACGCGAGTCTTAGGGTAACTTTAATCACGCGAGTAATTAAGGGTTAAGAGGAAACACTCAGGTCGACTGAATTGAAAAATATGTATGAAATGAAGACAAAATCAACGTTTCGTAGTCCCCTGATTCCTCCTCCAAAACTAGACCGATTGAATTACTATTTTCATTAAAAGTTAAAGAAAGGCTTTGGCTGTGTCCCTATTTTTTCGTTTTTTTCATAAATTAATTATTAAAAAAGATATGAACCTTTAAAAAACTTAAAAGTTGTCCAGATTTTCCGCTGTGTTTCCCAAATTTGGCGAGATTATATATAAAAAAGCAAAACATAGGGACACAGCCAAAGCCTTTATTTAATTTTTAATGAAAAAAGCAATTACATCACGCTAAGTCTAGAACGCGGGTGAAACCGCGGGGCTCAGCTAGTCTGATATAATATCGGATACTCATTTCAATAACTTAATTTAAATGGTGGAAAGAACCATTTAAATAACCAGAGATCGATAGCTTTTCTCTTTAATCATTCATTCATTAGAAATTACTTAATTATCTTAATTAATGGCTTCGCGTTTAGTATTTAGCCAATTTCAAGTATTTTTTATTATTAGTAGTAAGGGTACAATTGTACGGTAGATATAAATTATAATGGGGTCTCACAACACGTGTTATTACTGGAAGAACTCGGGTGAAACTCCAATTCATTATGCTACGGCCACACTATCGCGATAACGCGAAGATTTGCGTTGTCGCGACACGTCTGACCAAACAATTCGTCCTATCGCGAATCATCATCGCAAACACAAATGCCCTTCGCGCCGCTGCATGCTGTCGGTAAATTGCCGCACATCAAAGGGTTTTATCGCGACAAAGTTCGTGCGGTTGCCTCTATGCCTACACTTCGCGCGCTTAGTTGACTGCGAGGCGCCGAGCTGTTTGGTTTTTGAGAATATTTGAATTAATAGAAAATTATGAATTTATTATATTATAGATAACATTGAACATCGCCTTTTATTTCTCTTCTTTACCCTTTTAATTTTTTTGTGTTTAATAATAAAGATGCAGTAAATAATTATTAGCCGACATGTAATATAAGCGCAACCGCCTCTTCTATTTTTTTTCCGCGAAATGAATTGTTATACAACTAATAAGCTTCTACAAGCTAATAACAAACCTCCACATAGACTAAAATACATCCTTATTATTACGATTTTTCCTTCTGCATCTAAATTCAAAACCTGCCTTTTTCAAGCCGATGTGATCGAACATCCTCAGGTTTCTAGAGGGGATGGCATGACATGACATAAGCTTGTCCTTGTCCAGAGGCGTTCAAATCAGAGTCGAGAGCAGAACAACCCGAGGACGTCCCTAAAGACTACAACCCTAAAAGCTAAAAGTCCCTAAAAGCTTGGGTTGATCGGGTGGTGGGGGTGGGAAATGTGACCGGGAAATGGATAGCTTGAATTGTGGCCGACTGAACATTGTCTGGATGTGAACTTACTTAGAATCGTAAAGCGAGTCACGTTGAAAACGTAGAGAGGCTTCGACAAAATGGCGCGCGGCCCTTCACTCGTATTCTTGAGTAGGATTGGTGCTATCCCAACGAGCTGAGATAAACGAAGCATGACGCTGAGGAAGCCAGCGGCAGCACACTGGTAGCGATGCACTGTGAAGCCTCTTCGCTGCTGTCTTATTCCATTTGTCCTTTCTGTATACCACATTCAATAACTTTTCCTATTATCCTAGCTCGATTCGCAAAGGCCAGTCATCGGATGGGTGTCAAAAATGTATGATCCCTGGCTCCTCCATGCTTCGGAAGGCACGTAAAGCCGTTGGTCCCAGCTGCATTATCAGTCGTTAACAACCACCGCACCGCACTGGGCCCGCGCGGTGGTTTATGGCCTGTTCTCCTTATCCATCACGAGCACTACCACACGCACACCACATTAGTTGTCCACACAACAGTGGGGACAACAGTGGGAACATAAAAATGAGCTGATGATGATACCACCTCATCATCATCATAGTTAGTTAATTCGGTGTTATCTTATCTTCTATAAAACCCTCTAATTCTTGAGCCATCATGGAGGGTCATTCTATTTTATAAATCTTTATAGGTGTATATGCATCAGGTGACTTTTTATCACCGTCCAAAACTTCTGAGATGACTCCCGTGATACAAACGAACAACTCTTACTATTCGACCAAATCCCTAACTCGAAAAATATCAAGGTATTATCAAGTATCAGGGTTCAAAATTATCAAGATAATAACACAGCTTGATAATTATCGGATATTTATTCACTGTGTCAAGCAAGTCAAGTAAAGTTGAATCAAGTCATATTAACCGCTGTATTTTTTTAAACAAATTAAAGAATGCATATTAATTTGGACGATTGTAACAAAATATAACCATATTTTGCTTGTACTTTGTGTTTCGGGGAGGCGGTAAACCTGTATTAAAGGAGCTCCAAAACATCTTGAACGCCGTTCTTTTCGATGGGAGAACTCCAGAGGCGTAGAGTAGGAATGTCGTCGTACTGTTCTTCAAAAAAGGAGACAAGACCCTACTGAAGAACTACCGACCCATTTCGCTCCTAAGCCACGTCTATAAGCTGTTTTCAAGAGTCATCACAAACCGAAAGAGGCTAACAGAAGGATACAGCTAGGCTAGGCTGCATATGGGAAATTATGTCGGGTCTTTACGTCGCCTATTCCACAAAGTCTAAAGACGAAAGTCATCAATGCGTCCTACCGGTCATGACATACGGAGCTGAAACGTGGACACTCACGTTTTTTTTTTTTTTTTTTTTTTTTTTAAAATTCTAGCACCTCCAACATAATCGGAGCCTATTTTTGTTTCTAATTTTCTCTTTCATACAAGTTCTCGCTTATATGCCTCTCGTACTTTCATTCCTCATACTACACTTTCATACATCTTCTTTTATACTTTTGCGGGTAGGGTTCCCGTCTATAATCTATTAGGCTTTCCATATTGTGTTATCTAAACTATCCTATCCTTTTTTATTTCTTTTTATTTTTCTTATTCAGTCTTGGGGTAAGAAAAGGCGGTACACAGTATTTATTATTACTTTCAGGATGTTATCTAATACAATTTTTTTTTTTTTTTTTTTTTTTTTTTTCCAGTATACAGTCCGTTCAGTTTTTTATTCTTAACAATATTTTAGCAGAATAAGACATAGCATACTACTGCTGCCTGCTTACAACACTATAAACATTAATTATAGGCTAAACAAAACTTAGTTGCTATCCTTATTCCTATACATGGCTAATTTACAAACTTTTATACTGTACTCTACAAATTCTTTCCTTGTATACTTGCACGAAACAATTTCGTGCAAGTTATCTATTTTTAGCTCCGTAGCAGCTTTCTGCTCAAAATCGTGTCTGTGAGCACTGGTGGAGGGACATTCAAGGAGGAGGTGGGGAACTGTTTCTTCCATGTCGGGGTCGCAGATGCATGAAGGGCTCGTCCTGCACTTGAAACGGTTCAAGTACTGGGCGAACCCTCCATGTCCGGTGAGGATCTGCGTCAACGGACCTCTCGGCTGCAGCTTCCTTACCACCTTGTGCGCCGATCTAACGTCCGGGAAGAACAGTTTCGTGACGGAGGCGGTCTGCCCTTCGCGGAAGCGTTGGTCCCAGCTTTTAATCGTATTCTCTCGCAGTAACCTCTTGACGTACGAGAGTGGGCATGCGTCGTAATCGGGGCTCTTCTTCGACCTCAGCGCGGCCGTCTTGGCCAGCTCGTCGGCCCGCTCGTTGCCCGGAAGTCCTGCGTGCGCCTTGATCCAGAACAAAGATACAGCTTTGTTCTGGGTGAAGGCCCCTCGCAGATTCTTCCGTGCTTCCACTGCCAGGGGGTGGAGAGAGTGATGGTTGGCGATCGTCTCCAGCGCTGCCCTCGAATCGCTATACACACCATAACTCGTCTCCTTTCCCCGCGCAATCACTTCCGTGGCTTTGCATATGGCTAGAAGTTCCGCTTGGTAGACTGTGCAGTACGCGGACAGACATAGCTTTATGGATCGGGTCTCGGCCTCACCTTTCCATATGGAAAGTGCTGCTCCGACCTTCCCCTCAAGCTTGCTGCCGTCGGTGAATATTCGCACCGCCTGCACATTGTACCTGTCCACAAGGTTTTGGTCTTCCAGGCACACGAACTCCAAACCCATATGCGCCGCCGGATGTGGAGCGCCGACGAAGTCCACCGCACTCTCGGTCTCTCTGCCTGCCAGTACTTCCAGCGATGACCCTCTCTTTGCCTCATACAGAGCGGCTGCTTCTGCAATCCTGAGGTCGAGAGGCAGTATCCCTGCAAGTACCAGTGCCGAGTGTAGGGAGACTGTGCGGTAGGCTCCGCAGAGCTTTTGCGCGAAACCCCTCTGGATCGTGTTGAGCCGCTTTCTGATACCGAGTTTTTTCGCCGCCGGAGCCCACGCAGCCGCTGCGTACAAAATAACCGGCTCCACCGCCGCCGTGTAGATGGACCTAACTATCTCGGGGTCCAAGCCCCAACTAACCTTTGCCGCCTTAGATAGTTGACCATAAATACCTACCACCTTTCGGCACTGGTTGGCAATGTGCGTATTGAAGGTTAGGTTTTCGTCGATAGTGAGGCCCAGGATCTTCACTTCTTTCGACATGCCAATGTCGATCCCCCCCATGCTCAGCCGTGGCGTATCATGCTTCAACTTGCGCGTTATAAGCATCGCACAAGTTTTGTGCGGCGCAAACTTCAGTTTATTGCTGACACCCCACTGCTGAACATAGGCGAGAGCGGCATTAGCCTGTCGAGCCACGTCACTCGCCCTATCCCCGTGGAACACCATAACCACGTCGTCGGCAAAAGCCTGGACATAGTCCCCCCTCTCTTGCAGCCCCCTCAGCAGTGGATCGAGAAGCAGGTTCCAGAGGATTGGACCACCGATTGACCCTTGCACGCATCCTTTGTTGGTGCTTCGCGTGCTTACCTCCCCAGCGTATCTTACTGTAACTTTCCTGCAGCTGAGATAGCTGTCGAGTAGCCTCCTGATATTGACCGGACACTGTTCCTCAGCCAATCGGATTCTGATTGCTGGCCACCACGCGCTGTCGAAGGCCCCCTCTATATCCAATGACACTAGGGTAACCAGCTTCTTCAGCTCAACCATACCTCTAATGCGGTGTATTAGATGATAGAGGGCGTCCTCGGTGCTCCTCTGGGGCATGAATCCGTATTGGCGAGTACTAATCCTCGGTACAAGTTGGTACTTGATCCGTGCTACCGACATCTTCTCGAGAACCTTGCCCAGTACCGGCAGTAATCCGATGGGTCGGTACGCCTTGGGTACTGTGTAGTCGTCCTTGCCCTGTTTTCTGAGTACCACTACTGTGGCCTCTTTCCAGGTGTCCGGGAAATGTCCTAATTCTAGGCATTTGTTGAATAGGGCAAGCGACTCTTCGATGTTATGCTCCAAGGACACTCACGGTTGGGCTGGTTCACAAATTTAAAGTCGCTCAGCGAGCTATGGAAAGGGCTATGCTCGGAGTTTCTCTGAAGGATCGACTTCGGAATGAGATGATCCGACAGAGAACGAAAGTAATCGACATAGCCCATCGGATCAGCAAGCTGAAGTGGCAGTGGGCCGGTCATATTAGCCGCAAAACCGACAACCGTTGGGGTAAACGAGTTCTCGAGTGGAGACCGCGTATCGGCAAACGTAGTGTAGGACGCCCTCGGACTAGGTGGAGCGACGATCTTCGCAAGGTGGCTGGCAAGAGCTGGATGAGAGTAGCCGCGGATCGTGCTCGGTGGCGTGCACTTGGAGAGGCCTATGTCCAGCAGTGGACTAGTATAGGCTGATGATGATGATTGTGTTTTGATAGTATCTATTTTATTACTTTGACAATTGATGCAGTAACTACAACCACAGTAGCACTCTCACTGTAACTACAGGCTGTAGCGTAGCGTGGACTAAGTGTAGGAACACACTAAGCCGAAATTACGCGATCGAAGTTCCGCGGCTGGATTTTACGTTCCGACGTATTCGGCTGATATGACACACCATAAGTGCCAAACTTACGCCCCGGCCCCGGATCTTCGTAGGCAATCGAAACGAACTTCGGTCGCGTATAATGAATAAGTTGCCGCTGAACTTACGCCCGACCGAAGTTCGGCTGTACGCTATAACGCAACGTAATTTCGGTATTATGTGTAGTCAGTAATTCAAATAGCATTGTAGGCGTAATCATGCCGAACTTCGGTCGCGTAATTTCGGCATAGTGTGTTCCTACACTAATATAGACGTAGTAGTACTGTAGTCTACAGCAATCTCAATCATTAACGAGAAGCGCAGAGACACGCACTTGCGCGCGGTAATAAACCTTTGTTGTTAGAAAATGTTTTGTTATCATGATAATTATCCAAGTGTTATTATCATGATAATTATTCTTTCGAACCATGCTGGGAAGGCTTGTACCCTACATTGGGAATTTAAAATGCTGATTATGAAAGAAATTACCAGGTTTTGAATCGACAACAGTATTTATATAAATATTACATACTTGTCATGATTCGTTCTTAGAGTTGATCTTTTCTGATAGATGTATCCACCACGTTACGGCTTCTTTAATAAAAGAGGTTGCGACTTTCCTTGTGTAACACAAAATTGAACTAAAGCAGTTTAAATAGGCATTGGAAAAGTATTTAATGTGAATACTAATAAGCAATTTGTTGTTGAACAAACTCACTATAATTTTATCATCATTACAGTGGTGCTTCGGTCAAAGACGCTGATAACATCAGATAATTCTATTTGTCTATTTACTATAGTAGAGTAGGCCTCGATAATGTTATTTAAAAACGTCCACATCACATCATGGATGTACCTATATAAAGAAAGGGATGGTTAAGGGGGTCTAGACCCCCCGCCCCGCCTTAGCATACGCATATAAATAAAAATGGAAACAATACTTTTTTCTAGTAGAATTCTGGCTATAAAAGTTATATTTTTAAATCCTTAATTTAACCGACTTCAAAAAAAGGACGTTTCTCAATTCGACCGTTAGGTATATATAGGGTCTAACAATATCAATAAGCGAACGTTTAAGGGGAGCATCTATACATCACACTGAGCATGCTCACCAAATTTGGTCCAAAACTACAGGCTCGTTACCGAGATAATCAACAAAACATTATCATAATTCACCAAAAAATACACCCTTTCCAAACCCGTACACCGTAGCCGTGTGTGTATGAATTTCATACAATCGTTTTTCAATTGTGTGCGTGTATCTGTACACTATCTTTTTATTGATGCTTGCGTGTGTGGTAGTAAAGATACAGCATGTTTTATGATGTGCATTATTTTAATTGATTTAGTTTGTTAGAAAACATAACTTTGAAAAATCACTATAAAACTGGAGCCCATTTTTAGTCATTGTATTCAGAATGATGTATAGATACCGCTCTTAAACGTTCGCTTATTGATTTTGTTAGATCCTGTATATATATTTTTTTATGTGTGTTCGCGGATAACTTCGTCGTTTATGAACCGATTTTGATGATTCTTTTTTTGTTAGAAAGGAGATATCCCAAGGGTGGTACCTAGATGGGTTGTGACTGTCATTAGGGGTCTGATGATGAAGACGAAGGGCAGTCAAGGGAACTCCTCAACCTTTTACAGTAACTTGTAGCTTGTGTTTGAACTTATTTCATTTTTATTGATGAGAAATTTGCACCTTGCAAATTTGCACTTATTTATAACCCACAAGTAAGCCCACAAGGGTTATAAATAAGTGCCATTACAGGTCTGATGATGTAGACCATAGACAGTCGAGGGAATTCCTCAACGATTCGCGCTCCTCTGGCGTTTAATTTTTTCTTTTTCATTAGTTTTGATTTTATTTTTTTCTGAGCTGATAAAATTGCTTAATTTAAATAAAATACGCTTTAATGTATTTTAAATTTACTTCAGTAACGTGGTGTTGGCTGGCAGACAAGAGCTGCGTCCTTATTCTTCCTTCACAAAAGGCAGGCGTATCCTCTGTATTTGTTTTTCTTTGTTACAGGTCACGCCGCCCGTCTGCCGAAGGGGCGTAGCTCATGTAGTGATCGGGACTCCTTGCTTCGGGCAGCTCTGTGGCACGTGGCACACGACGTGACCTGGGTTTGAAAGTAGATCGCTAGGAAAAAAGGAAGAAAAAAGAACAAATGAAGATTTATGGATTATTAATTTTGTGACAGCGAGCTAAGGCTGTTATTGTAATTGTCGCTCTTTAATATATAATTCAAGAGATATTGTGTTTCCTTATAGGATAAACCTCGACAGTACTCTCTCTCATAAGGGACTTCGGACGTCTTAGGAAACATAATAAAAAAATTATTGTATAGTAAAATTTGTATATACGCTACTTTGTTGGAAATGAAACAAAGTGAACTTGTAAAATATAGATTTTACTATTTTAAAAACATATAACAAACTTTTATACGTGTTGGTTGCTAAGTGACAAAGTCAAGAAGAAGGAATAATTGACAATTTTTGCACTAAAGATTTAGTTATAAATGATGCCTGGCTTCCACTGTCAAGTAAAGCCCGAACATAAATATCTCGACCATATTTGTCAATGACCTTAACCTTTACAGTAGGTAGTAAAACATTATTATAATTTAAAATACTATTATTACATAAGGAAACAGAAATATCATTTTCATCAAAATGTAATAATGTGTTATGAGCACCCTTGCAAATTTTACATTTAAATTTGTACTTGCAGACATTGTCTGCATGCACTCTCAAACACACAAGGCACAATTTGTGATCCCTTGACAAAAGCACGGCGAGCCTCTATAGGAGCCATTTTAAATTTAGGACAGCAAAAAATTGCATGATCCTTGTTGTCACAATAACAACACATTACAAGGGAATGTGCTGAAAGATTAGTGACTCGTACTGTAGGTTTAAATTTATTTTCAACATAATATTGACCTTTTAAGGGAATAGTATCCTCCAGCGCCAACGATATGATGACTAACTAAATAAAATTATGTTATATGAAATATTGGGCAGGGCACATCGCTCATAGGACTGATGGATGGATAGCTGAGGCGGAGCAGTTCTTAAGTGGCGACCGCGTACCGGAAAGCGCAGTGTGGGCAGGCCTCCGACAAGGTGGACCGACGATCTGTTGAAGGTCGCGGGAAACCGCTGGATGCGAGCAGCATAAATATATAATAAAGTATACAACACACAACGTTAATAAAAATTTGTTATAAAATACTATATTTGCAACAATGTTATGCAAGGAATACCTACGTCAGTGTGAAAGCCGTATCATCGAATGTTGTTAGTACGAAAACCTTCCATTGACATGTCTATACTGCGACGCCTTGTTAAATCGACGTCTTGCTACTGCGATGTTTCGTTACATCGAAAAACTGTACTGCGAACGATTTTACTGCGAAAATATTATACTGCGAAGCCTTGTTTATTCGAAGTCTTGTTACTGCGATGTTATGTTACTTAGGCAAAACTCACTTTGAACGATCTTAACTCACTTTGCGAAAACCAAGTACCTACATAGATTTTCTTTTTAATACAATACCTAAGGTTAGTTTTTAGAAAATTATTTTGGAAAGTGAAGTTAATATTCAGTGATTTTTGCTGAAAGGGTCTAAAATGTATAAGTTTAGAAAAAATATTAGGTAGTAAATTATGGTCACTAAGCCAATTAGCTATTGTATTTATTATTCTATTTAAATTAAAGTAAAAGTCTTTTTCATGCGTGCAAAGAAATATTACTGACATGTCATCTGCGAAAGAACACTTGTGGTTTACAATATTTTCGGGAGATTATTTAAATAAAGTACAAATAATATACCTACATTGAAAAGAAAATCTTTGTACTTGGTTTTCGCAGTAAGATCGTTCAAAGTGAGTTTTGATTAAGTAACATAACATCGCAGTAACAAGACGTCGATTAAACAAGGCTTCGCAGTATAATATTTTCACAGTAAAATCGTTCGCAGTACAGTTTTTCGATGTAACGAAACATCGCAGTAGCAAGACGTCGATTTAACAAGGCGTCGCAGTATAGACATGTCGATGGAAGGTTTTCGTACTAACAACATTCGATGATACGGCTTTTGCACTGACGTAGGTATTCCGTTATGCAATGACTTTTTCTCGTAAACCTAAGCCTTTAAATTATCCGTACGTCATCGATAATCAGCCACTTTCTAAAATTACATCTATAAAAGATCTTGGACTAATACAAGATTCAAAACTCTTATTTGACAAACACATTGAATTGATTACGATGTTAAAAAAGCCTCAAAATCTCTCGGTTTCATTATAAGATCAACTCATGAATTAAATCTATAAAACCGATAAAGGTACTTTTCTGCGCTTACGCACGCAGTATCCTTGAGTACCTATGCCTCGGCGGCGTTCTGGAATCCACAATATAATATATTTATATTTCCCAAATTGAATCAATACAGAAAAGATTTTTAAGATATTTGCAGTTTAAATGTAAAATAATAGATCATGGATATGAGACGAGGTGTAGGAGATATCATTTATTACCTTTAGAGAAAATACGACTAGTAATTGGCTTAATCAGTCTGTTAAAAATTGCGAGTGGTACTATTGATTGCCTTCTTTATTGGAGCAAGTTAATATCTGGGTACCACGCAAACTACAGGTTAGACGAACTCAACCACTACCAATACCCAGAGTTTATACAAATTATCGTCGTAACTCTTTCTTTGTTCGAGCGAGTAATTTATTCAATGACCTGTCAAGAAGCGGCAGCGAGTTGGAATTGTTTCGGACTAAACCCAAAGATTTATTTAAGTTTTACACAACTTCAGAGTTTTTTAATTCCACTCCAAAATTGCTGCCGTCCCTTAACATGTTTTATTTCTGTTAGTTTTTATATTTTTATATAATTTTAGTTTTATTATTGTTTCGTTTTTATATTATTATAATTTTTATATACAACTTTATTTCTCATAAGAATACATAAGATTCACTTACTGAGAAAGGTACATTTTGTTTTATCACTATTAATTTTTAGCACAATGAACGCACGCACTGAGAAGAAACAAAATTGACAATTATATTTAAGGTAGGTAGGTAGTTTGCATTTATGTGCGATTGCGGCCGTTTTGATTTTCGATTCTGTAAAGAGCTTATGTGGTCCATGTACATCTTATTTTCCATATGCGAATACCTGTTATTAGGTAAGTAGATTTATAAGTATAAATAAATAAATATTATTGTTTCCACAATGCAGAACTATGAAATTTCCACGATAGAAAATCTCCAAAGATTTACATGATTATCTTTTTTATTTGCCAGTACGTCAATGAATGAAGTAACTAAACTTATTCGTAATACTTATAAATCTAGATGTTAAATAAATAGCGGTTTTTCTGACTCTAATCCGCATTACGCGGTATTTGCATCCCTTTTGCTTGTATGCATATCGACATTAAAACTCGCACGGCAACCCACATTCTTTTTTCGCTTTCTTAGAAAGTTATTTTGCCAGCAATCGACGTCTTTTGGCTGAGGTGATAAGATAAGTAATGGAATCGGGCGTTATTTTGCTGAAATCCATGGTACAAAAAATGTAATTGAAATAATATGTAGTGTTAATTCCGCTAAATCACTCTCTTGGATGCAAGCTGATGCAAGCTGGATTGGATAAATTTAATTTTTAATTAAATTTATTTTTTTAATTTTAAAATTATGTTTCTATTTTTTTTATTAAACTAGCTGTGCCCGCGGCTTTGCTCGCGTAGATTATTTTATACGTAAGAGACATTTTTCCATAAATTTGGTAAATTACCTCATTAACCATTAATCGGCAACACTGTTCAATCCTTAAAACCTCAGAATAACTAAAGCTATATGGTTGCGCCAATTATTGACTGAAATTCGTTGCGCAAAAAATAGTTTTCGCTATCGTAATGTTTATAGTTGATAAATCTGGCGTTTTACTAGCTTCCTTTACCCATCTCCCTCCATACATACCTACCTATACAGCAATATAGAACGCCGCACGCCAACGAGCGCGCTGCTACGGCTGATGCAATCGCAAATAAGTGCAGTGTGCACCAACAAAGTTTGAAGGAGATGCCCGCGGCGCGTCTGCGCTTAGAGATCTCCATTTCGGTCATCTAAATATCCGTGTTAGGCACTCCTAACCACTCAAAGGTTTAACACTTTAAACCTTTGAGTGGTCACGCGCTGGTGGCTCAAATCTGTGCTCCAGCAAAGTGTATCCACTGGCCACCAACCTCGTGCCGGTTCCGACTGCTCGCCCGCCTGCCGCACACATGTCGTCGGCCGTTCGCTGATCAAAGGTGAGTCCTGTCCCACCTCCTTGAACTGGTCACTGCCTATAATTGCCCTTATCGCCTTCCTTCGCAGTTCAAAACAACCCATAGACTAGTATGACGCCAACAAAAAAATAGAGTGGACTCTATTAACAGTAGAACATCGCCCGCGCCGCCATTTTTGTCCTTCTCGCCTAACCACTATTATTGTTCTGAGCTTAAAACCCTCAAATGATTGATATTTTTTTTATAGTAGAGTACTTTTTGCAGCAAACCCGATACGAAGATCATTGGAAGCCCCACAAAAGAGGTACCTACCTGCTAGTCATCAGTAGATCTATAAAAAGAGTTATTTATTAGACACTTTGTAATGGTACACGTTTAATTGAATCAGCTTGAGTTTCGTATGGTAAAGCAGTTGTTTCATCGCTGACTTCTTTTAGATTTGTAATAGGAAAGCTAGAATAACGCAAAAGATAAAGTTAAGCAAATTTAAAGAAAACAACACTTTACTTAATAAGCATTGCTTAATCAAGTTAATATACCATTTTGTCTACTGTGTGATTTTTTTCTCTTAAATAAATAAAAAAAAATAATGAGTAAATGTGGTAACTAAACCGTGTGTTAATGGCCAGCTCGTGCTGCTATTACTGACAAATAAAACTGTCAGTTTTATTAGTTCAGCTGGTTAATGTAGGTAGGTGTAGGTACCGTTCTGATTTCCATCGAAACCTTGCTGCCTTTTGATGTTCAGTTTAGTACGTACGGTCGAACGAATTACCATTTTGTTATTCGCTAGTTAGTTAGTTATTAGATAGTTAATCCACGTACCCTCGTGTACACGGACAATCTTTCCATCAATCATCCCACCTTCTCCCTTCCTTCATAGGAGTACACGTGCTGCTCTTCGGAGTCACTGCTTCACTGTCTCAAATACCTCCAAAAGATGGAATAGTCTATCAGCACACGTTTTCCCTCTTTCCTATAATATGGGGTCCTTCAAGAGAGGCGTGAAGAAGCACCTTGTGGGCCGGCACAGTGAGGTTAACTGATGCTACGTTTCTTTCCACGCTGCACCAGTTATCTTCGTGTCTGGGCTCCATTTCCACTTACCATCAGGTGGGATGGAATCATTTGCCGAGCTATCTATATAAAAAAATTTTTTTTTTCACCAGGAACAGATGTACTGGAAGCGAACTAAATTAACTATGGAAGCGTAACTGCACTTTAAAAATGACCCAACGAAAATCGTGTCCACAGCACATATCTACTGAGAAGAAAAGTTCTTGGTGGATCCACAACTTCAAAACTTGTTCTAATGAGAAATACATATCTCATTAGATCCATCGTGGATCTGGCCAATAGATCAACTGACAAAAAAAATCTCAGTAGATCCACACCTCGAAATCAGGATCCAATGAGAAAAAAAATCTCACTAGATCCATTATGGATCTGGCCAATGGATCTTCTGAGATTGAACGGGCTGCATTAGCAGTCGTTAACAACATCAATCCGCACTGGGCCCGTGTGGTGGTTTGTGGCCCGTTCTCCCTACCCATCCATAGGGAAGGCTCGTGCCCCAGCAGTGGGGACATAAAAATGAGCTGATGATCATGATAAACTAGAAATTTGCTTACCGTATCGCAAGACGCTCGTATGCTTGTGGTCCAAGCTTAAGACTAAATATGCTGTCCTTACCTGAAGTTTTCCTAAGACAGTCTCGGTGTGTAGTGTAAGTGATATTTTCGCTTTTTTATTATAGATGTATAGATTGAAACTGCTTAAGCACTAAAAGAGCATGGGAAATGAATTTAAAAATTTAAACTTTAAAAGATAGATATGTATCACAAATCAAAGTCAAGAATGATCAAGGTTGGAAGAAAGCGATCGGCAAATTGCTTGATATCAGGCGCTCTGAGGCTGGTGCTGTGGGCGTCACAACTAACCGGGATAGCACCACTGAGATTCAGGAAGAGCAGACAAGGCTGGAAAATAACTATATCACCGACCCAATGCTGGGTCAGCTTCATCACAGCTTCTATTATGAGTGAGTCTTATTATTGTCTTCAGCATAAAATATTATACTGCTGGGCTTAGGAATTGCCGCATGAACTTATGAAATTATGTAGTATATGTCCCGAACTTAATAATAATAATAATAAATCATTTATTTCAGGCAACACACAATGTCCAAGATGGTAAAAACACAAAGGGGCCCATATAATAAATACCTTACAGACTAACATACATACAATATAAACAATTTTTGTTAGTAGATATATAACTTATAACTATGTTAGTATATGAAGCACTAGCTTGTGCTGTTCCGGTGGTGTTGCCGGGTAATCTTCCGCGGAAACGCCGGTACACCACGCCCTTCGGCCAGAAGTCTTCCCTCATAAAGGTGTCGACCAGCTTGGTTGTCGGGACTCACGCCACAAATGCCTTAAAGCTGACATTGTGTCGCGACTCCAGCGGCTCCACCCTCACAAGGAAATTTGTCTTAGTAGCACATCCTGCTCTGTGATGGTGTGGTGTAGGCGCGACAGGTACATCGGCGTAGTCGGCGTCGCAGCGCGCAACAGGAACTGGGGCCCTGCCAGTGCGGTATCGCAACGGTTCTGATTCTTAAGCTTATGCATATAGATCGGGCCATATACTACCACGTTGCTGCCTTTTTTAGTATTTAAAATTTTGCTTTGGCCACACACCGGGGCTTGACCGCGTCGTAAGGGTGGGAAAAAGCGCCCCAGGTACATGTCTGTACCTGGTATTCAACGTGTGTAATCTGGGTCTTCGTACTCTTGTTCTCCAAGAACGGTGACTTGGGCCTATGTGCGTGCGCATGTCTAGTATATATTCTGTGATTGTGTGGTGGCATTTTGAGGATCGCGTAGGCTGCTTTAAGAGCTCATGGTAAGGCCCTACCCTAGACCTCGATAAGGTTACACGAACTGGTAGGTAGGTGCTGTAGGTACTCGGTGCAGCGTTACTTGTGGGTATGCCCCTTTGCGCCCCGTTAAATTTCTCGGAGTTGGGCAGCGAGCAGGGAGAGCCCCGGGTTGCCCGGGTGCCCTTTGAATTGCCTAAAATCAATATATGTGTATAATGTACTATATTAAGAGCGTTTACGCCGCACACTAGCGCCGCCAATGAAAAAAAAAGATATCTAGTAATTAGAGATAGAAAATCAAATTATGTTCAACAAACTATCTGAATGAAGTAGTTTAGCATTTTTACGTCACATGAAAACTTGACATGTTATGGTTTAGTTAAATATGGCGTTATAGTTAAAAGTGGCCGTAACGTCTTATTTAACTAAACCATTACATGTGAGGTGTTCATTAGGTGACGTAAAAATGCTAAATTACTTCATTCAAATAGTTTGTTGAGCATAATTTGATTTTCTATCTCTAATTACTAGATATGTTATTTTTTTCATTAGTGGCGCTAGTGTGCGGCGTAAACGCTCTTAACATAGATGCTGTTACTGATCTTATTTTGCAAGTAAATTTTTGTATTTGTATTAGCTAAACAGCAAGCTTAATTATAGCTATAATTAGCTATAATTAAGCTTGTGTCACTGATGTATGCTATATTGTTTTCTTTTATAAAGACACATAGTATCTGTTTTTCCTAAAATAACGTGGATAACTGTTATTGACTTCGTTATGATTGGACATATTTGTAAAGCATTTAAGTATTTAAACTGTTGTTATCCCGAATAAAATAAAATCAAAATAAATAAATCAATGGTCCTAATTTCATTTAGTCAAACCTTAATGGTCTAAACTTCTTAAACACAATTTTTGTTTTGCCTAACCGATTATTTTGCACAGTTTACTTTGACCTAAAAATTTAAAACCCTAATTTTAAAATCTATTATATTAAATGTATATACTATACTATGTATATATTTATTCTGGGACCATTCCAGAGGATGGGCAGCAGCATCTCTCTGAGGTTACCCTCAACCTACTGCGATCGCCAACCCGCCTGCCAAGCGTGGCGATTACGGCAAATACCCCTCATATCCTTGGGGGAGGCCTTTGTCCAGCAGTGGACGTCTTTGGCTGAGATGATGATGATATACTAAAATCTTTAAGCATACGTTTTTTTAGACAACGATCAATATGACGAAGTATTTTTAACCTTAACATTGCTCATTGTGGGAATTGCATCTGACAACTATTTTGTTCGACGGTTCGTTAGGTTACATTTAGCATTATATAGGTAGCTTTCAGTGGGGGGTTAGGTCGTCGGTGTTGGTGTCGGTTTTGCTTGGTGCATACTGATTACTTTTTAATTTGCTCAATACAAAAATTATTTAAATAAACCGTTTTAGGCAAAACGCAATTTAGTAAATGTTAATATAAGGGTGAAGATTAGGTTTTAAGGAACAACATTTTATTTAGTATAATAAATGTTGGGCCTTAAAAATTATTTTGGAAATGTGCCGAAAAAATTTAACAGGTTCACTGTCCAAAACTTATAGCAATGGTTAAATCAATTGTTACAGACCATATGTGGTCTGCGGGACAGTGAACTTGTTAAGTATAGTTTGTGTGCCAATGACAATTAGAGCTACAAAAAATTTGGCGTTTCAATACACAGCCGAGAGCGCCACATAGCTCGCGGGACCCGCAAGTAGTTATGCAAAGCAATATATTTTAAGGGTACGCCGTCCATAAGTGACAAGTGTCATATGTTTTATTTGAAATGTCGTCGTCCATATTTATTTGATGCCGCGCGGCCATACTAATTTTGTATGGGGAATTTAAGGTGTTTAATAAAAAAATATTATTTAAATAACCACTTGATGAATCGAAAATGTAGTCTAGCAATTTGTAGTTTATCCATTGATGATTGTTTAGACAAAATCAGAGGTACAATAATTTAGATAAACTATAAGAAATCTACTAAACGCCGCCACTCGTTTTCATGATTTTTGCCCAACTTTAAATGATATTGTAGAAAAAACTATAGCGTGTTATGAATTTATGGTTCTGACATATTGTAAACACGTTCCCTATGATACTAAATATATATTTTGTTCATTTAATACGATAGTATTTTCAATTATATCTACTTAACCGTAACTGCATTTTTGGCATTTTTTGTCGGCGCACCCTTAAGCAGTCTAAGAAAAAAAAACTGTATTAAGGTTACCAAACATTTTTTTTAGATGCAGGGGCCTTGGCTGGTTTGTTCTTCGACCTGCAAGTACAGTTTGCACAGTCTGCTGGCGTCCGGTCGCCTACTCGCAATTACGTCTGGGTATCTGACTTCAGCATCGTCATGGCCACTGCCAGTGTTGCGGCATATGGTGCGCCCAAAAGACTTATGCACATGATTGTATGCTTGCGCAGGATTCAAAAGGTAAAATAAATGTGCACAGTACATTCCTGACCTAATTATTAATACTAGTGGTCGCCCAGTGGTCGAAATTCGACCGTAATTTTATTAAGGCTGCACGGATTGTATACTAAGTAATGAAAAATTAAAAAAGATTAAATGTGAGTATGGATTGGCATTGACAGAATTCGGCCGTTCTTTCATTTTTGAAATTTTTTATAAGAGTATTTAAGCGTGTGTGTCAAATACATATGCGTTTGTGTCAAATACATGGTAGTGTGTGTAATGTTTGTTTTATTGCATATTTTGAAAAAAATATTAACATTCTGTACTCTTTTGGATAGCCTTCTCTATATAAACTATAAGTGTGCGAAATTTCATACTCCTCCGTCCGCGCAATTTTCGTAAAAAGGGGTGCAAAGTTTTTGCTTCACGTATTAATATATAGATAATATACAGATGCAGGTCATTGCCAGGATGCCAAACCGAATGTTAGTTTTATTTGCGATTGGATTAATTTTATTAACGAAAACGAGATATTTTAATTACCTTCATTGGTCACCAGATACTGCTGCTTCTACACCATTAAAATTTTCGTTTTCTCAAGAGCTAATCCATCTGGCCCTCAGCTGATCGTGGCACATAATATTTTTTAAAGTTCGAACTCATTCGCGTTTATTGAAGTGAAAACTTCTTTAGCGGCGTTGTACACTTTTTTTGTAATGGGTAAAAAATGTTAAATTCGCGTCAGGACACGTGACCTGATCGAAAATTCGTAAGACGGATGGAGAGTAGACAGCCGGCGCGGCGTAGGAGAGCAAGTAACCCCCTCTCTTCCTAAAATGTATGCCTGCTGTTTCGTATAGGCGGCGCGCTTGCGCGAATAAATTGTCATGTTTGTGTACGATAGCGCAATAAATAAATATTATGTTCTACCACGTAAATGATAGTACTTTTATACTGATAATTGAAGCAATTCGTGCAAAATGATTCCCTAACCATTCCAAAATATCAAAAATGCACAACGTTAATATTCAAGTTTTCACTTCTGCCGGCACTCCCGGAGTGCAATCCGTCGTTTTTTTTTACACTTGATTTCATGGCACATTATTTTTTGTAATAAGCTATTTTATTGTAGATGGTTTTATCTGTTAAGAGCGTTTACGCCGCTCACTATCGCCGCCAATGAAAAAAAAAGCATGTCTAGTAATTAGAGATAGAAAATCAAATTATGCTCAACAAACTATCTGAATGAAGTAATTTAGCATTTTTACGTCACCTAATGAACACCTGACATGTTATGGTTTAGTTAAATATGGCGTTGTAGTTAAAAGTGGCCGTAACGTCTTATTTAACTAAACCATAACATGTGAGGAGGAGGAAGGAAAATGCTAAATTACTTCATTCAAATAGTTTGTTGAGCATAATTTGATTTTCTATCTCTAATTACTAGATATGTTTTCTTTTTCATTAGTGGCGCTAGTGTGCGGCGTAAACGCTCTTAACTGATTCTGTGAATCGTATGTAATACCTATGTCGTGTAGCACTTAACTCTGAATTTGGCATTGGCATTTGATTTTTGCGGTTTTCAATAGAGCAGTGGTTAAATGATTCCATGATCCAGCATAGGGGTAAACATTTTCATTAGAAATTTGTAATTTTATTATAAGAATTGAGTTGCTAGGAAAACTAAGCCTTGGAGGAGTACTATCGCGTATATAAAAACTGCTAAGCGCTGTTTAACACATTCACTAAACTAAAGATTATTCACTAAAACTGTAAGTCCACACTTATTGTATTGTTATGTTTCAAATTTTTATTAAAGTACTATATATTATTGTTATGTGTGGAGCGTTTCTTTTATTATTATAGCCTCCACAGGAGAAGTAAAAGAACCATTACACTGCCCAATACACGGCGCCGCGTGGGAGACACAATAGAAATTCAATTGTTTGTCGTTTCAAGGCAGTAAATGTGTTAAGTTGCTGATTACTTAAAAATGCAAACTTCTTCGCAATTGTAAATAGAGCGCAAGTCCCGTCGCAATACCAAAGTGTAGTAGCCGACCAATGGACAAGGTGTACTTACATAGTTTCGTGAGGTGCGCGTAGTTGCGCTTGCAGCTAACACACAGCCGCCAAGAAGTTTTCATTGCACCTGTGGCAACCGCTCATGTATGGTTAAAGAGTTTGTAAACGCATTCCTAATCGCGTGTAGATTACTGTAGATCTGATTAAGATATGACACGGCATCCTCTCTCCAACATCTACATAGTTTATATTGTATAAATAGCCTTGTAAGGTTTAGATATTAAGTCAGTCACAATGTAGTCACTGTAAATATACAACATCACATATAGAGACGCAGTCGTTATTTACCATCGCCATGGAACCCTCTATCATCACAACCACACATACGTCGACCAATGGAACACCTTTTAAAGTTTTCCTTTATTTGTTATGAAGCAAAGGCATAACGTGGCCAAACAAAAAGTATACTGGTTTGTTTTAGATAAATATGGCCACGGCTGCTTACGACAAATCATCGAGTGAATGGAAAACAATTGTGGCATTGGTCTTGTATTTCGCATTTATTGTGTGCTTACTCTCGGTGGATTATTGGAATTATATCAATGGTGTAATGCAAAGTAACAAAAAATGTAAGTTACGTTAGTTCAATATCTAACTATATCTAGGTATTTAAGACAACATGTTTCCACTTTGTATTGTCCATATTCTATGTTTATCCTATTTATGACAATTTCAATAATTTGTCTCTCTAAATCACTAATTAAGTGCTTATAAGTACTTTTAACGGAACAAGACAAAAGTTATTTTTTTCCTTTGCAACAGCTGGACGAATGCCTCCATCATTGAAATCAAGTCGTCAATTGTCAATTTACTGTCGTTATTAAATAAATAAATAAATAAATAAAGTTAAATAAATTAACTTTCCTACACTCACACCGATTATCTAGCCCAAGAGAAGCTTCGTTATGAAACTCGTTAAATGGTTACTAGACAACTGATAAACATCTTAAAATACTTAAATACATACTTATTATACATAGAAAACAGCCAGACCCGAGACAATCTAGAAAAACAATAATTTCTCAATTGTCCCACCCGGCCGGGGATCGAACCCGGGAACTCAGAGATGGCGACACCATGAAAACCGGTATACAAACCACTCGACCAAGGACGTCGTCTATTCTTTGTTAAAATTGTTTGATTAATGTTTATTAATTATTGTAATTAGTGTGTGCATACGCAATCATCAAAATGAATAAATAAATCAACAAATCAGACCATTTAGGTTGCATAATTATTAATTTAAAATGTCCATTATGTCAAGTTGTCATAGATGCTCCGAATAAATATTTTTCATTTCATTTCATTTCATTTCATTTCATTTTATTTCATTTCATTTCATTTCATTTCATTTCATTTCATTTCATTTCATTTCATTTCATTCCATTTCATTTTATTTCATTCCATTCCATTCCATTCCATTCCATTCCATTCCATTCCATTCCATTCCATTCCATTCCATTCCATTTCATTTCATTTCATTTCATTTCAAAATCGCTACAATTGATAGGTAGGCTGTATGGTAAAATTGCACAGTTTTGTTTTTAACGACGTCAAGGGGACGCAATGGAAATTTACGTGGCGGGGATCTTGATTTTTCCCAATAATTACAAAACATATGAAAGTGATATTTGATGACATGATTTTTTATTTAATTGACTTCGTTTTGCTAGTTGCAGAAACACGATTTGTCAACTTTTATAACAGAGAAAAAAATATTAAAGTAACCTCTTTTAAAACATAGATTCGCATTTTACAGGCTAACCAGACCGATTTAAGCATCTAAATTTTCTTAGCAGATTAGTCTTAACACACACTTAAAAATTGTAGTTCATTTTTTTAAAATAATTTGTAGTTTTAATTTGAAGGAAAAAAAAACAGTTTTTCTTAGGGTACGGGGCGCAAACGCTCGTATCAAAACGTATGAAATTTATCGTTTAGCCGTTAAGGCGACGCATTGGAAATTTACGTGGCGGGGATCTTGATTTTTCCCAACAATTACAAAACATATGAAAGTGATATTTGATGACATGATTTTTCATTTAATTGACTTCGTTTTGCTAGTTGCAGAAACACGATTTGTCAACTTTTATAACAGAGAAATAAATATCAAAGTAACCTCTTTTAAAACATATATTTGTATTTTACAGGCTAACCAGACCGATTTAAGCATCTAAATTTTCTTAGAAGATTAGTCTTAACACACACTTCAATATACTAGTTTATTTTTTTAAAATAATTTGGAGTTTTAATTTGTAGGAACAAAAACAGTTTTTCTTATGTTACGGTTACGGGGCGCAAACGCTCCGTATGAGATTCATTGTTTAGCGGTGCGTCGCCTTAAGAGCGTTTACGCCGCACACTAGCGCCACTAATGAAAAAAAAAACATATCTAGTAAATAGAGATAGAAAATCAAATTATGCTCAACAAACTATTTGAATGAAGTAATTTAGCATTTTTACGTCACCTAATGAACACCTCACATGTTATGGTTTAGTTAAATAAGGCGTTATAGTTAAAAGTGGCCGTAACTTCTTTGTTTTCTATCTCTAATTACTAGATATGTTCTTTTTTTCATTAGTGGCGCTAGTGTGCGGCGTAAACGCTCTTAAGTGATTGAGTGTATTTGACTTTGAAATTCCTTTTCGATTTATTGTTTTGATTCGTTCCTTCGTCTGTTTTGACCCGGTTACTAGTAGTAGCATTCTAGCATATAGAAGTCATTCTAGTACACACGCCTGCACATCAACCTACCACAAACTGTCAAATTTCCTCAATAGACTTTGAACTTTATGCCTCAAGCATACGGTTGAAAATGTATTGAAGAAATTTGACAGTTTTGGATAGGTTGATGTGCAGGCGTCTGTACTATTGTAGCAGTTATCTAATTGGGCGTTGAGACTCTGATAATGATGTGTTTTTAGTTACATCAGCGTGCCTTTACTTTTTCTACTACTACGGGTACTTACTGCTGATGCTCCTCGAGATGCAGTACGTCTTCAGCGCTTTGGAGGTGACCAAATGTTTGATTACTGTCAACAACATCCTCGAAGAAGTCTCACATTTGATAAGTAGACATAGTAAGATCATTAAAGACTTTTTTTTGGAAAGACATTGCTGTAAGCCTTCAGTGACCTTTACAATGTTACCGGACTCGGGGCGAATAGTGACAAATTAAAGGATTTACTCGCATATTGACCAACCTACTAATACGCATTAGGACCACTACGTAAGACCAATACTTATAAAGACCAATACTCAATTGGACCAAACGCATTAGGACCACTACGCAAATAGACCAACACTTAAAATAAAGACCAATACCTATAGAAGTACCAATACCAATAGTTAGACCAAAACGTTGGGGTCTCCATACAACGAACCGCTAGATTGACCAGTCTAACAACTAGTTTAGGTATTAAAAAGAGGATGGTAAAAAAATTAAATTAAATTTAATAAATATTATGTTATATTTCTTTTTTTTTTTTTTTTGATTTAAGTTAATTTAATTTAATTCAATTAAATTTTGGTCATAAACCGAAGTAAAATGCCAGTTTGCGTAGTTAAACTGTGTAAAAATTATACTAAAAGAAATAAGAAGGACATTGTTCTTACACACACTACAAAATTGAGTTGCCACATTCACGGAGATATTGTTTCTAGGTAGCGCAGTATCTAGTCGAGCGCAGCGAGACTAATCATTCATCTAAGGAATAAACTTTATCTGACGATTGAAAAATTAGCCCTTAGTTAAGAATAAAATGCAAATAGGTCTTTGTACGTATTCGTCGTTATGCGTATTAGTCGTCTCACATTTTGTATCCTTATGCGAATAGGTCTTTGTACGTATTCGTCGTTATGCGTATTGGTCGTTACACATTTTTGATCCTTATGCGAATAGGTCTTTGTGCATATTGGTCGTTATGCGTATTGGTCGACATGCGTTGTGGTCATAATGCGTTTTTGGTCCATATGCGAGTAAACGAATTAAAGGTTCCTCAGGCCGTAGTGATCGAACATCCTCAAAGGGTTACTAGAGGGGTTACATTATCAAGCAAGCGCATCTCGAGGCGTAAAAGTGACGAGTGGGAAAATGCGCCCAAGCACCTGGAACAGCGTGCGTATCAACGGGGTCTGAGATTGATCTGGCTGTATTCTGAATTTTCTTTGACGTGACGTGACGCGAACAAATATAGGAGCACTAGCTGTGCTCGCGACTTCGTCCGCGTGGAATAGTGACTTTCGGCAGCATTTTTAATTTTTTAGGCTCTTTTCCCGTTTTTGCAACATTTTTCACTGATGCTTCGCTCCTATTGGTCGCAGCGTGATGTTATATAGCCTAAAGCCTTCCTCGATAAATGGACTATCCAACACAAAAAGAATTATTCAATTCGAACCAGTAGTTCCTGAGATTAGCGCGTTCAAACAAACAAACAAACAAACAAACTCTTCAGCTTTATAATATTAGTATAGATTCGCCTATTCACTTCCTAACGAATTTATGTTACACATCCTACATGCACACTGTGTAAAAATATTATAATAGTTGTTCTATTGACAGGTGCATCTATGGGCACGGCGATATCAGATTATCCATCAAAAATGATACCAAACAATTACGTCAACGTGATAATCGACTCGATGGCCACGATCAAATTTGATGCAGGTAAAGACCAAATTTAACTCGGTGCTTGCGGTTCGTTTAGCCATACCCGTGGCAGAGAAGGAAATCAGATGTCGAACACGTGTGTTTGATGTCGGGCAACGCATTGCGGAAATCAAGTGGAGGTGGGCAGGACATTTGGCTAGGAGGAAAGTTGGACGGCGGACGAAAGCGGTAACAGAATAGTGGCCCAGAGACGCAAAGAGACCAGTAGACAGACCACCGGCCAGATGGATAGACGATCTCGTCAGTAGTTAGGGCAAGACGTGGATGAGATCGGCGCAGGACCGGAAAGGATGGTGTAATAAAGGAGAGGTCTATGTCCAGCAGTGGATTGATGCAGGCTGAAATGATGAAGGTGATGATGATGAAACATAATGCCTATTGCAAAACGAAAATTTTGTGAAGTATTTTTTTTTTTAAATATTAATGTTTCGATTTAATCGTTTTGTATTTAAAATCAACCTTTGTTATTATAACACTATATTATATTATATTATTATATAACGAAATATTGACTTTTAAAATGTTAGGAGTGATATAATGATAAAGATAATATAATGTACCAAAATTGACGATTTTATTGATGAGCAGAATAAATTAATATGAATATGATTAAGATAATAAAATGTTCATAGAAAAGTTAGTGACAACCCTGACCAAAATTTTGAAAATTCATATCTCGTTACCCCTTCATTTTATTTAGCTGATATTTTATATTCAAATATGGTATTATATGTAGACATTTTCCATTTTTAAAAAAAAATGCGACTTTTAAGATATTGTACTACAAAAAATTAGTTTTCATTATTTGTAAAAACATTAATTGTGTTATAATTAACCTTGTTTTTTATTTAGTTTTTGGCAAGGTTATAGCTGTGCACTTCCTTTAAGAGAACATATTTTATTTATTTAAATATAATCTACCTGAAAAAAGATATTGCATTTTTATGGTTTCTATGGGTTTTTCTCGACAATCGCAACAACTTTAAAAATAACTTTAAAAGAAACGTGTCGGTGTATTTGTTAAACTTCTGAAATAGTTACTGCTATCAAATAAATACATGAACTATACATGGCCACAATTTAGCCAAAATTACATACGACGGGTACCAATTAAGACTAAGTTTGCTAAGGCTTTTAACATTGTTAAATGAAAATATAGGAATTTCAGCATCATTGAAGGGCTTAGTTCGCCTCACTACAAAACTCGATAGTTTGGCTCCTACTTTAGTTTTTTTTTTATGTTAAAAGAAGGCAAACGAGCAGGCGGGTCACCTGATGGAAAGCAATCACCGCCGCCCATGGACACCCGCAAAACCAAAGTAATCGCGGATGCGTTGCCGACCTTGAAGAAGGAGTTGGATCTTGAGGAGGGAGTAGGAATTGGGAGGGGGGCACTCACCGGACGAAACACATCAGCAACGAATGCCGTTGTTTCACGCCGATATTCTGTGAGAGGGTGGTATTTCGCCGGGCGAGCCGGCCCATTTCGTGCTGCAACGCAGCGTGGCTCTACCACCCAAAAGTTATGTATCCTCGCGAAAGTCCAATAACTTTGATCCACAATAACTTCCAAACCGCGAGATTCGCGAGTCGTGTAAATAAATTTACGTTATTCAAATTTATTTTCCTCGTAAATTTTATATGCATGCATTTTGATGAATTTAGAATCATTAAATTATTCTGCCAACATAAACTTAGGTTAGGTCATTTTGTAAATAAGTAATTTTGTCTTTAGAAGTTATATCTCTGTTAGACTTTCAGGTCAACAGCAAACACATAAAACTTGGGAGTTAATTGCAAAGATAATTAATAAGACTATAAAACTCATAAAAAAGAAGTTCAATATGCGAGCCCTGGGGTACACCCAACGGTAGAACGGTCTCTGGCAGGAGATTTATAACCACCCACTATGACTAGTTGGGAGCGATAACATAATTCAAAAAAAATTCAAAATTCAAAATTCAAAATCATTTATTCAGTTTAGGCTACAAGTAGCTCTTGTGAATGTCACTATGCCATCGGTTCGTAAGTCTACTCTGGGCGGGAGATCTTGTACTGAGAAGAACCGGCAAGAAACTCAGCAAGATGATAATATGATGATGATATGATTTCGATAAGAATCCATTCTTCTTCTTCTCTATCGATTCGCTCTTGGCAGAACGGCAAAGCATCTGTGATTCCTCTGGTGTCCATGGGCGGCGGTGATTGCTTTCCCGCCTGCTCGTTTGACTCCTTCAAATATAAAAAAAATAAAAAATAAATAAAGCGGTCGTGGTCACGTTGAGTCGTCAAGTTCAGTGGTTGAGGCGGACACAGCTCTCCGCACGACCTCTCGCCATCTCTCCCTGTTAGTCGACTGTCTGGCACAGTCAGATACGCGGTTCCAATCATCCATTACATATTTCAATTTGTCCACAACAATATTTTAAGCATTTTTGTTTTCCGAAACAGATTTTGTGGATCCTCCTACTCCAAAGTCGATCAACAAAACTATAAGCCGTCTCGCTTCAATGTTCAGCGAAGTCTGCGACACGGTGGGACAGTTAGATGGCTGTCACCAGATCGGCCTGATGTTGCTGCTGCTTTCCTTTCGTCTGCATTTAATCGTAACGCCGTACTATTTATTTCTACATATATGTATGTATCACATAAAGTCATTTATAAGTTTTTGTTATGTATGATACTAAAAGTTCCTACTTTATTAGCTTTACCTACATTTATTCGTTGAATGTGGTTACTAGAGTGATGCACGTCATTTGGCATAACTTTTTATAGCATAATTTTAATACGCATAACGTCAATGGCCATTTGTATAGCATAAACATTGAAAAACAATTTCAGTAAGCATAAGCCTAACTTTTGTTTGGCATATTATTTGAAAGACATTATTATTAAAAAGACATACCTTTTATAATCATAACTCTATAATTTTGTATTGTATTTATTTATTTATACATAAAGGCACAATCACGGACATCAGACAGAAACCTTAATAATAAACTTAATTCAACTTGTTTATTCAACTACATTACGTACTCACATGACATAACGTAACGTGAACTTTGAACTTTGAAAAAGTAATAAAAAATTAAAATACGTATATTTATTTAAGGAATACAAACAGCTTAGGCATATGCTTAATTTAGTAACATGATTATAGGAAAAAAAACATGTCTTAAATAGTTCTCACTTTTTTGTACATTTGATACACTCCCATATAATTAGCAAAGTGGTATTTATAATTTGAAGTTGAGTTGAAATTTAAATTTTAATAAATACTACACGAAAATCCAAAATGTGTGATACGAATTTCCTTTCTATGTCTATTCAAGACAGGCAAGACGGCCTGTTCTCAGTGTGGATGCAGCTGCTGTGGTGCGGGCTGCACTTCGGCTGCACAGTTGCTGTGGTCGAGCCGAGTTACAGGACGCAGCTAGAGGTATTCTCTTTTTAATGGCTTGCACGCCTGGTGACTTCACTCCACTTAGGTCCAGACGCGACAACAACTGGTGCAGCGTGAAGACGACGCAGCCTAGGTAAGTCACCGCCACTCTGCCGACCCACAAGGTGCCTCCTTACGCCTTCTTTGAAGAACCCCAAAAGAAGGACGGATAACGTGTGTTGGTCGAAAATTTCATCTTTTGGAAGTATAACAAAAAAACTTGTCACCAAACCAAGTTTACGCGATGGAATGTTCAAGGCAATCTAGCGGTGACTCTGGAGAGCAGCACGCGTGCTCCTATGAAGGAAAGGAAGAAGGAAAGAAGGTGGAAAAAAGGTTTTTAGAACACTCGCCATGGTATAAGCGGTAAAAGACGCTGAGTGGCGCAATATTTCTTAGCAATTGCAGGGGTTCAAGAGTATTAGTGAATTCTGGATTGCTAATAAAACGTATAGCGTGACGTTGCAATCTGTCCAAGGCATCGAGAAGGTACTTTGCGGAGCCGTCCCAATGGTGCGAGCATACTTCACGTAAGACCCAAGGCACAAGTGATCAGATATAAAGAATCGCCGCATTCTGTTTAGAACATCGAGTTTATTAGACTGTTTAATCACGACTTTGATGCTATCTAGTTCCCCCTGGTTCACATCGCAACGAATCTCCATATCGAGCAAGTTGATACTGCTCTGCAGTACCGTGTATTATCATCTGCATGGCCATGAATGTTTCCAAGTAGAAACATAATATTGATATGCAGCTGGGATGTCATCAGGGCCATTAGCTTTCCAGACATCGATTGACTGCAGCTCCACACACTTTGCCTGATTCGGTAGTTTATCATAATAAAAAATAACAAATTACTTAACACCAATGAAACGCTCATTTATTATGCTATTTCAATATTTGAAGCTATATAAATGGCCTAAGAAGTATTTATGTCCGTGCTTCGGAAGCTAAGTTTGGAAGGCACGTTAAGCTGTTGGTCACGACTGCATTAGCAGTCGTGACCACTGGGCTCACGTGGTGGTTTATGGGCCCATTCTCCCTATCCATTCATAGGGAAGGCTCGTGCCCCAGCAGTGGGGACATATAATGAGCTGCTGATGATGAAGAGGTCATTAATGAACTTATTTGCCTTCTAGATCAACCGTACTAACTTGCTCGTCAGCCGTATGATCTTAAAGTCCAACGATGAACTGATGTCATTGGAACTGAACAAATTCTCTAGCTACCTGCTTTTAAACAAGGTCACATACAGTCCTCTCGGCGTGTGCACATTGAGGAGGTCTCTAGTGACTTCGGTAAGATGTTGTTTTTTATTACCATCAATAAACATCGGCGAGATAAAGGCACACAGACTTCGCTGGCTCGGCCACTTAGAGAGAATGACGAAGGATCGGGCGGTGAAACGTGCATACGTGGGACGGCCGAGTGGGCGACGCCCGGTTGGCCGTCCCAGGTATCGCTGGGAGGACGAGGTCGCTAAGGACCTGCGCGAGCTCCGCGTTAAGAACTGGCGGGAAGTGGCGCGGGATCGGGAGAAGTGGCGGCAGTTATTATCGGAGGCCAAAACCCATCTTGGGTTCCTGCGCCACCCCAGTAAGTATCAATAAACGGTTTCACGGTGAATGCTCTGAGGAGGTCTTTGACCTCATTCCTCCCTCTCCATTCCTTTCCAGATCGACGCGTGCAGATCTGAGAAGCCACCCTCTTACCGTGCTGACCATCAAGACACGTACCAAAAAGTTTGGACAATTGTTCCTTTGCCGAACTGCCCGTATGTGGAATGCGCTTCCCGCACACGTGTTTCCCTCCTCTTTCTCTCCCGGGTTATTTAAGCGGGGCGTGAAAAAGCATTTATGCAGGCCGCCATAGTGTGAGCGTTCGGCATAGCGTGGTAGCTCTGTGATGAACGCTTTCACTTCTTGGGCTTTACTGGCTGCTTTTCATCAGGCAGGGTGAGGCCATTTCAGCGTGCCACAATAAACAATAAATAAAAAAAAACCTGCATCATTTATGTCCCTACTACTGGGGCACTACCCTTCTCTAACCAGTAAAAACGATCCATAAAACACCAAGCGGGCCCAGTGCGGTGGTTTTGTTAACGACTGCTAATGCAGTCGAGAAAAACGGCATAACGTGCCTTTGGTCACCCATCCGAGGACCGGCCTTTGCAAGATGTCTTAACATCAGCAATCTCATATCTTGTAGGTAACTTTTTCTATTTTTATTTCATATCTCTGGTCTTTATCCCAGCATTGGTACCGGTTGTTGTCGTAAGATGGCCCCTTCTAAAAACCACTTACCAGCATTGAAATGAATTGAAATGAAATGAATCTCTAATCAATTAAACTTATTAGCATAGATCGGAATAGGTAGAGTTTTTTGTAGTACTTGCATCATAACGTTATCAAAGTATGGATAAGCTTCCGGAATCTGGAATGTAAGATTAAATTTTCGTGTTTATATGATTTTTAGATTACACACACTGAAATGAAACACTTTTTAAACAGTTATTTTTTATTGTTTGGAAGTGTACGATGCAATTTTAATACACAATTGTTTTGCTAAAGCAAGTACAATACAACAGGTAATGTACTTGCTTTCGCGCTTACTATGAAGAAATTAGATAGTGAAGCGCAGGTATATAATGCAAACTTGAAATGAACGTTTCTATTAGAGAATTTCTTTTTATTTAATTTTCACTATTTGCATGCCTATCTTGCACTGGTCTTAGTACAAGAATGTAAATTGTCGTTACAGTATTGGATTCGAAAAAAATCTTTGTACACATTTATTTAAATCACTCACACACACAGGTAGATAGTTTTCATTTGAAATATATTTAGCTCGTTGGCGCAGATGGTTAGCGCCTGCGGGCACGATTGTGGTGGTTAAGCAACTTTCGCAATGGTTGGTCATTGGATGGGTGTCCAAAAATTTATTAACTTGAGTTCCTACGTGCTTCGGAAGGCACGTTAAGCTGTTGGTCCCGGCTGCATTAGCAGTCGTTAATACCCACCAATCCACATTGAGCCCGCGTGGTGGGTTATGGACTAGACTCCCTATACCTATATATTCTGTGTCCATCCATAGGGAAGGCCTGTACCCCAGCAGTGGGAGCATTAATAGGCTGTTAAAGCGAAGAAGTGAAAATATTAAATAAATGTATTAAGTTTACCGGATACCGGAAATAGCAAAATCTATATGGGCATATCCGTGTTGTGCAAACGTTGCAAAAGTACATGAAAAAACTCTACCTATTCCGATCTATGCTTATTAGATAAGCGCTTTTGAATCGTCTCAACATATTTTACCTACCACCGATCAGGCATTCATTCATTCCTTCATTGGGCCAGTATGATGGGTTAACGCCGGTGATAGATTTAAGTAGCATTGGTGAAAATCGTAACCATCACTTGAACATGGAAGAAGCAAACATAAGTGCCTTTATAACATGACTGACGTAGGTCATGCGTCCGTAGGTTTACCCTTGAGACCCTACACGTGACCCCTGGGTGGTGCTAAATGAGTAACACTGTCTGAGTGGTAGAGCCACGCTGCGTTGCAGCACGAAATGGGCCGGCTCGCCCGGCGTAATACCACCCTCTCACAGAATATCGGCGTGAAACAACGGCACTCGTTGCTGTTGTGTTTCGTCCGGTGAGTGAAAGTACCGGAGGCCCATCTCTCACCCCTCCCCCCTCCCAATTCCTACTCCCTCCTCAAGATCCAACTCCTTCCTCAAGGTTGGCAACGCATCTGCGATAACTTTGGTTTTGCGGGTGTCCATGGGCGGCGGTGATAACTTTCCTTATCAGGTGACCCGCCTGCTCGTTTGCCTCCTTTTACCTTAAAAAAAAAAAGGTACCAGATCCGATCCGATTCGAACCCTTCGGAGAATCTAGTAGGGCACGGGGACACGCACTTAAGTGCGTGATGCCGTTCCCTCTAGACACCCTCCGAAGGTGATTCGTTTCACACGGCTTGAGGAACTCTTTTAGTTTCTTGCTGCCCCCAAAAAAATCCTGTGAAGCTGAAAATGCCGTTTGAAGCAATCAGCAATCTCTCTCAAAAAAAAAAAGACTGACGTACTTTATATAGAAAATAACTTCATAGTTATATATATTTAACCGTCTCTGTGGCCTAACGGTTAACACCACCGGTTTAGACCCAGAGGTCCCGGGTTCGATTCCCAGCGGTTGGTACATGTTTGTGTACTCGGTTTGGTTGGTGGGCTTGTTTGTCCGCCTGGCTAGCTACCACCATCTAAATCTATCTAAATAAGTTGCCATATCGTAAATGTTTGTAGCATTGTTGTGTTCCGGCAGCTAGAGATAAGATAGCCAGTGCCTCACTAGTTGAGGATTCCGAGTGAAGTACGCTTCCATTCGGCCTTATCATCAGTTAGGTGAGATAAAAAGGCCTAGTGCTTACCCGTTAGATATATAAAAAAAACAAAAAAGGATATATTTTTTACGTATACTAATTGGTACATAAAACCACCAAAAAAGTAAATTTAAACGGGGATTACAAACTAATTAGTAAAAAGGTACCAAACCTTCTTTATACCCGACGTTTCGACCGAGTTACTACGACCATGGTCGCGGGCGGTTAATTAATATCATCAGTTTTGTCTTCCTACTGAAAAATTTGGGGTTTGGCACTTACGCGGTATGCACCAATGCTACTTACGCGCTTTTGAACGGTCATGTGGCACCAATGTTCAACACGATAACCCAGTGTTCAACACGATAACCCCATGTTCAACACGATAACCCAGTGTTCAACACAATAACCCAGTGTTCAACCCTAGTTTTCGTTGCCGAAATGTAGCATAGAGTTTAGTTGAATTTTACTGGACGATGTCAACGTGGAAGGCTGAGATGGAGATGGCAGAATCAGCTGGACCCCCACCTAAAGGATTGGTCTGCACTAGCTCAGGATAGACAGGTGGAAAGAGAAAGGTTTTGACGACCTCCTTGGCCGAGTGGTTTGTAAACCGGTTTTCATGGAGTCGCCATCTCTGAGGTCCCGGGTTCGATCCCCGGTTGGGTCAATTTAGAAATTATTGTTTTTCTAAATTGTCTCGGGTCTGGGTGTTTTCTATGTATAATAAGTATGTATTTAAGTATTTTAAGTATGTATATCCGTTGTCTAGTAACCATATAACGAGTTTCATAACGAAGCTTCTCTTGGGCTAGATAATTGGTGTGAGTGTAGAATAAAAAAAAAATATAAAAAAAAGGGAAGCCTTTGCCCTGCAGTGGGAAAGTAATGGCTAATTATAAAATTATAATCTACTGGATGACAGGTGGATGGTAGGAAGTGTCTGTATTCAATTTTGTATTCAATTGTTACTATAGAGCCAAAAATCTGTTGTTATAGTTTTATCTCTCCATGTGATCTTATTTTTTGGTTCATGGCTCAGCACTGCCGAGTAAACCTGAATATTGTATGTCATCTCTAATTATCAACTCATGTTTTACTGTTTTGTTGCAGATTGTAGGCAGTGTTGCGACGTACTTGGTGTTAATTGTCGAATTTCAACTAGCAGAATAGTTAATAT
Source organism: Eudonia lacustrata (assembly GCA_947562085.1). NCBI lineage: Eukaryota > Metazoa > Arthropoda > Insecta > Lepidoptera > Crambidae > Eudonia > Eudonia lacustrata. Next base: position 15,458,129 of record OX387329.1, read on the forward strand.
TTTTTTTATTAGGCACTTTAACCATCTGATCCCACCATAAATTAAACTTTCATCATCAGCCTACACACGTCCACGGCTGAACAAAGGCCTCTCCAAGTGCACGCCACTGAGCACGATCCGCGGCTCTTGCCAGCCACCTTGCGAAGATCGTCGCTCCACCTAGTCTGAGGGCGTCCTACACTACGTAAACTTAAACTTTATGTAGTTGCAATAGGACTGAAAACTAATGAAAATATATTACTCTGTTACTAGTTGAAGGGGTGTTGCCTCATGTTATTTTACTACCATCTTCGTTGTGTACCTATCAGCTTCCGATACAGAACGCGTTGTCGCAACGTTTTCGCAATACAGTGCGAGTTTCATTCGTTCGATCACGTTAACGAAAACGAGAATTTGTATAGCAAAATTTTAACTCTTCTCGTATGCCGCCAGGAGGCGCTGCTTCAATGCCATACTAATTTTCGTTTTCGTTAACGTAATCGAATGAATACGGATAGTAAACAAAACTCACACTAGGCACCCTGGTTAGAAAGTGCCGCACTTGAATGAACTGGCTCGCAGTAGCAAACATTTAATGATAAATTCGCGGTATATAAAAAGATTATATTTTACTTCTTCAAACACTAGGATAGTCAGTGCCTCACTAGTTGAGGATCCCGGGTGAAGTGCGCTTCCATTATTGGCCTTATCATCACTTAACATCAGGTGAGATCAAAGCACTGTGCTTACCCGCAAAATAGTAAAAAAAGAGTGAGCATTACAGTAGTCGCATATTAAGATGTGTAACATTTTACATATCACCTTAGTAATAAGCAATTTTAACATTACATTCTGAAAAAAAATGGGTCAGGTATAACATCATTTTATAACTATAAACTAAATGCAGTAAATACTCATTAGAAGACATTTGACATATCAAAATGACCTTTGATAGTCAAATGACACAATATGTCACATATAATTATAATATGTCATGTTCATAATATCGATTTTAAATTTACAAAATAGCGCTTCCCCGACTTCCTGTTACACTGTTACACCTACTTCCGTTACATTTCACGAAATCACATTTGCCTAAAACATCCTTATCGTCCATTTAAGTAAATTGTGTTTTCCCAAACCCTTCATTTAGAATTTTTTTCGTTCTTGTGATGTTAAAATGGTTTATTTTACGTAACAGAACATCGATAGATACGAAAGCTTTACTGAGCTTTGACTAGAAGGTTATCTAAAGGCTTCCAGACACCAATAGCAGTTTGAAAACAGCGCTTCAAGCCAAAACATCCCTCATAGTTTCAATAGTTTTAACTCACTAAACCGACGATTATTTTTTTAAATCCTTGTCAAAATTTTGTATGTGTACGTGTATATTTTGAGCATATTAAATCGATATTTAAAGCTAGTAACGTAATCGTGGCAGGGTAACGTAACATTCGATATTTTGAATGTTAAATGTTTTAGAACGTTCGATATTTTGACCGTTCGATATAACAGCAATTCAATTATTTCGGTAACGAGCCTGTGCTTTTGGACCAAATTTGGTGAGCATGCTCAGTGTGATGTATAGATGCTCCCCTTAAACGTTCGCTTATTGATATTGTTAGACCCTATATATTCATATCGTTCTTTGTAATAAATGCGCGAGGGCCTTCAACGCGTCCAACCTGCGCTGTTTTTTACCCGCTTTCAGTATGCTGGATCCTTTAGCGATCCAAAGGAAATATACAAGACAACAAAAAAATAATCTGTTAACTTATGTTCAATTAATCATAGCAGTGTACGTGTTTAATTGTTGACATTGTGTACAAATAAAGTGTTATATAAAAAGCTGTTTTATTTTTCCTTTCAAAGGAAGAACTTTTTCTTCTACAGTCAATTTAGGGTAAGTCAGTAAAGAGTTTTCGCTGTCGTGTCCTAGAGATAGAGATAGAATAGAGCAGGGATGGGCAAACTTTTTCATTCGCGTGACAATATTTACTAACAAAGTATATGGCGGGCCAGGCTATTGGATATTTTGCTGTATTTTTTCATTAAATAAATAAAAAAAATATTGATACAGAAAGCATACCATTTTCTAAAACACACACGCACTTGAATTTTTGTTTGATGGTCGCGGGCCGGATTTCGATCATTCACGGGCCGGAGATGGCCAGCGGGCCGTAGTTTGCACATCCCTGGATGGAATAGAGAATATTTTAGGGATTATTTATTTCAATCAACTTTACATGGATCATATTGGGTTAAAAAAATCAAAAAGATTACTTACTTACAAACTAGTGTTAGTAAAATTATTTGACATATTCATAAACTATCACGCAGCACTAATGTTTGTTTGAGATTTTGCTGGATGCCTCAGACGGCATTTACAGCTTCACCGGGCTTGTTTGGGGGCGGCGAGAAACTTAAAGGGTTCCTCAAGCCGTGGGAAACGAATCACCTTCGGAGGTTTTCTAGAGGGAACGGCAACACGCAATAGTGTTTGTCCCCGTGGCTTACTAGATTCTCCGAGGGGTACGGATCGGATCGGGAGATCACGCATCATAATCACCCTGCGCACCATATATCTCCACATGGGTGAATTGTAGGTGTCTGTCGCACCGTTATAATGTACTACTCTTTGTTTATATTAATGGTTATAGGTATACGTGTCTAAATCATGAAGCTATAAATAAAAGGTCTAGATAAGTACTGCATTGGCCGCACTCAAACGTCAACGCTATCAACTTACCTCGATGTGATAACAGTCAAAAAGGCTGTTCCTTATTCTCGCTGTCATAAGGTCGAAAATACGTAGCGCCTGCCACAATTGAGACCGCAAATTGAAAGAATCTAAAAAATATTTAAAATAATTTTTTGTTATCAAAATATGCAGCTGCTAAATTACGAATATCGATGTTATCAATGTATTTGAGTGGTTTCCAAGCATAGAAATGAAGTAATTTTGTTGTAATTTCAACAATAGTGATTTTTTGTGGTGATTTTTTTGAAATAATTAAGTATATCGAGTCAAAATTATACAATCGTGTAGGTATTTGAGCTAGCAAATTTAAGATAAAGACATGAATTTACCTATATTGCAACATTTCAGGTTCGTTAGACATATTATGGTCTAAAACTATTCGACGAAAGTTGGTGCATTTTTTCAGTGTGTCGCCTTAAAAACAGTTTACACTCGTGGTTACACATCTTACGGCAGTGTCATATTTTTTTTTTCTTTTAGTTGATGGCTTCGTGCGGTTAGCACATTTAGCCAGTGTTAAAGTAATTTTTCTTACAAGTAATATATAAACGATATTTCCTTCCTGTATGATGATGATAAATGATAAAAGAAATGAGAAGTGAGAAATTATATACCCCCCAACCCCTCGAGTATCTCAGTAAAGATGTGGGACTTTACCAAGTCCTCGGGCGTACTTCTTGAAAGAATTTGAAAAGTAACGTTGCACTGTTTTGTTTCATTTGTTTTATGTGGAATGCGCTTCCCGCACACGTGTTTCCCTCCTCTTTCTCTCCCGGTTTATTTAAGCGGGGCGTGAAAAAGCAGTTATGCAGGCCGCCATAGTGTGAGCGTTCGGCATAGCGTGGTAGCGCTGTGATGAACGCTTTCATTTCTTGGGCTTCACTGGCTGCTTTTCATCAGGCAGGGTGAAGCCATTATGGCGTGCCACAATAAAAAAAATAAATAATAATTTGCCAACTCTCATGCATACTCACAACCACTTAACGGTTAATAATCTACCATTATTTCTTGATATTCGACATAACACAAATTTTACAAAATAAAACAAAACCGCAGACATGACTCTTCACTTTCCCGCCAAGCAAACCCCCAGTCTCATATTTATCATTACGTATTGTTGTGCTTATAAAAAAAGATCCAATATGCTGGTTTGTGCAGTTCAATTACATCACAACCGTGCAGGAAAGGTAAATAAATGACTTTGCTGCCTTTGCACGACTTAATATAAAGCTATTTATTTTTATTTATTTGTATTCAGGAGTCTTACAGCAAAATAGTCAAGTAAACATAATTATTAATAAATATGGCTATGCTAATAACAAGTTAGTAGACCATTCAACGGGTTTAAAGTATAAGTACCATCCCTCACTGTGGCTCCTCAATGCCTGACGTCCAAATCAGGCAACGTGACGTCTGTGCTGTGCTGCAGTCACTTGATGTGCGGAAGGCTAGCGGTCCTGACGGTATACCGGCAGTCGTTCTAAAAAAATGTGCTCCCGAGTTGTCTCCAGTATTGACACGCCTATACCACCTCTCGTACTCTACTGGGATTGTGCCGGAAGCTTGGAGAAAAGCGAACATCCAGCCGGTCCCCAAAAAAGGGGATAGGTCCGGCCCAGCCAACTATCGACCTATTGCTGTCACCTCTGTCCTTTGTAAAGTTTTTGAGCGAATCATAAACAGGCAACTCATTCGCTACCTAGAAGATCATTCCCTGATTCATGATCGACAATACGGGTTCAGACCGAAACGATCAACGGGCGATCTCCTAGCGTTCATAACACACCTGTGGGGTGAAGCAATGGACAAGCACGGAGAAGCACTGGCAGTTAGCCTGGACATCTCCAAGGCTTTCGATCGAGTTTGGCATCGTTCGCTTCTCTGCAAGCTTTCGGCATACGGCTTGCCACCTCGCCTATGCGATTGGGTCGCCGGGTTCCTGCATGAGCGCAGCATTCGCGTACTCTGCGAAAGCAGTGCCTCACAGTTTCTGCAGGTGAACGCCGGAGTGCCGCAGGGTTCTATAATATCGCCCACGCTGTTCCTTCTGCATATCAATGACATGTTATCCTTGGGTAACATTCATTGCTATGCAGACGACAGTACAGTTCATCGGCGTTATTTGGGTCACCCTTGTCAAAATTGTCATTGAGCTGGACGAGGAATTAGACCGCATTTATAAATGGGGCTCTGATAACCTCATCCAGTTCAATGCCAAAAAGACACAGGTCTGCGCTGTCACTGCCAAAAAGTCCGCATTTCTCCCCCAACCCTCCTTCCAGAGCAACCTATTACCCATCCAGACTGGTCTCAGTCTCTTAGGTATGGACATACACAGTGACCTCAACCCGAAGAGCTATATTGAGAGCATCATAACCACAGCCTCACGTAAACTCGGAATCCTGAACAAAGTGAAGCGGTTCTTCACGCCTGAGCAACGTTGTCTTTTGTATAAGACTCAGGTGCGCTCCTGCGTGGAGTATTGCTCTCATCTTTGGGACGGATCCGCCAAGTACTTGCTCGAAGCTCTTGACAGGTTGCAGAGACGTGCTGTCCGTATTATCGGTAACGATGACGTTACAACCAGTCTGGAGCCGTTACAGCTACGTAGGGACATTGCTTCCCTTAGTGCTTTCTACCGCCTTTACCACGGTGAATGCTCTGAGGAGCTCTTTAACCTCATTCCTCCCTCTCCATTCCTTTCCAGATCGACGCGTGCAGGTCTGAGAAAGGTCAATTTAAGCGGGGCGTAAAAAAGCAGTTATGCAGGCCGCCATAGTGTGAGCGTTCGGCATAGCGTGGTAGCGCTGTGATGAACGCTTTCACTTCTTGGGCTTCACTGGCTGCTTTTCATCAGGCAGGGTGAAGCCATTATGGCGCGTCACAATAAAAAAAAAAAAAAAAAAAAAGTTTAATAGATCTTGACCTGAAGCACAAAATAAAGAGAGAAGGTAAGCTTGATACATACCGCGATCGAGCAATCCTCGATAGACCCTCTCACGGATAAGGAATCTAGGAACAGCTCGGAACAGTCCGCGCGCAGCTGTCGCGGGATTCCGTGTCCGTGACAGGTTGTGTGTGTGTGCGTTGCTCGAGCGCGTTTGTATGAAGCTTACCTTCTGCTGTCTCCTTATTTTGTGCGTAAAGTTTTCTTGACAAGGGTTCGAAGTATCGGCCTATGTTCACGATACCAAAAATCGGTATCTGTATCGACCCTAGGTATCGATACCCGAAAAGTATCGATACTACTAAGTATCGATACTTTTTTGGAGGCAGGATTTAGTTTTTTGGAATGTAGTAATTTATATACTTACTATGACATTGTAGAATTTACTTATTTAGAAAATAGAAGAATGTATGTTATCTAAACAGATAAATAAGTTAACAAATAAAACTGAAAGTCATCTAAGTAATCTATGCAGACCGCACGCAATGACAATGATGAAGCAACACATTCGAACGAACTGAAAAATGATGAATGAATTAATGCTTCACATTCACAACAACCATTCATTCATTCCGTTCGGTTGCGTTCAAGATGTCAAGTCAAGTAGGAGTAGAGACGCGATATGGGCCAAAACAGTGTATACATTAATGTCTATGGTAAAGTGGTGACAAAAGTACTCAATATTCTAAAAACTACTACTAGTCGATACCACGATACTCTCGATACCCGATATTCAAGTATCGAGTATCGAGAAGAAAAGGTATCGAAAGTATCGTTCGCATACTGACAAAGCCAGTTTAAAAGTGGTAATTTATTTATCGTTAGAGTCTGGTCTAGTATATCGAATTATCGATGATTAAAGCTAATTGACTCAGAAAATCACATAAACACATATTTCTTACTAATGTATCAAATTGGATAATGGTCAAAGGAGGTTGTTAACCTAATAATAACATAGTGTTCTAGCTTTTACTACATTTCCATTTTGTTCAGGGTGATTCTTCAGTCTGTAATCAGTCTTTATTAGTCACTTTATATGCTCGGTTTGCGTTAGTACTCGTGTTTCTTTAATTTATTTATACATCTTTATTACCAAAAATCAATTGCCATATGTATGTCAGAGCATCACTTGAGAACGACTCAACCGATTTGGCTGATTTATTTTTCGCTGTGTTCCTATTTGCCTGGACAAAGTTTGTACCTATAAAAAAGATTTAAAAAAAAAGACTTCGAGCTGGTGAAACCATCACGGGATACGGGTGTTCACTGGAGCGGACCAAGTCGCGAGAGGGTCGCTAGTAAAGTATAAAATATATTTTAATTCAATACAATAAGTTGTCAAATCTAGGAACAGTTTTACTCCAGCAACCGTCAACAGCAACTGGGCTAAAGGGTAAGCTAAACTTTAGGGGTGTTTCTTAAAAACCGGCACTAATCTTTTATCTATTAAAATTAATTAAGTTATCCATACAGATATTGTATCACAAATCAAAGTCAAGAATGATAAAGGTTGGAAGAAGCCAACCGGTGGATTTCTTGGTATCAGGCGTTCTGGGGCTGGTGTTGCGGGCGTCCCAACTAGCTGGGATAGCACCACTGAGGTTCAGGAGGAGCAATCAAGGCTGGACAGTTACTATATCATCGACCCAATGCTTGGTCAGCTACATCGCTGCGTCCGTCATGAGTGAGTCTCGTTATCATTAGCTTAAAAACGTTTCACTGCTTAGCTCAGGAACTTCCACAGGAACATGAGCATATGGGAATATCGGGCCATACACCACCACACCACGTTACTGACTGGCCCAATAAGAAGCAAGAAATCGTGGTCTTCTTTACACCACACTGATGGTATGCAGTGAACTGCTCCCTACTTCTTCCGACGCGTCTGCGTCAGGCAGGTTAGGGTCCGCGTAGATTGCTTCCTCCTTGTGCGAAATTATTGATTAGCAAAAGGGAGACATGGCCGTCCAGTCTGTATATCTTGCGTAACTTCTTAGATCTAGTATCTTTTAAATCAGCTGGCATAATGCAATGCAAAACAATGCGGTAGTGTAGCGTGTAGCATAAGCATAACATTATAGTAATACTGCTCTAAGAGCTCATAGTCCCAGTAAGTCCCCAGGCCGTAATAAGGTTTTGCGTGGTGGTACTCGGTGCCTGCTGCTCGTAGCCCCGAGCCACCCCCGCAATTGGATGGGTACTAGGTTTTTAGTGGGCATGTTACCTCCCTGGTCCACTGCACCCCATCAAACTTCTCGGAATTGGGCAGGCAGGAGAGGAGAAAGTGTCACATAACCCGCGGATTGCCCCAGAGCAGGGAGCACACAATGCTTACTATCCTGGCGCTGCCTGTAGCCCCAAGTCAGCTTTGGCCTCTGATACAAGGCGGCGCCACTGGTCCCGAAACAAAACTAAAGGACCTAGAAAAGCTTCACGTAGACAACTGGCAGAAAGCAGTTCAGAACCTGGAGCAAACAATACAATACTATTTTTAAACAGTGTAAAAAAAATTAATTAAGATAACCAAGATTTTTTTTTAGACGCAGGAGCCTTGGCTGGCCTATGGTTCGACCTGAACGCGAAGCCTTCGCAATCAGCTAGCGTCCCCTCCCCCACTCGGAAGGTTGTCTGGATATTTGACTTCCTAATAGTAATGGTCACTGCCAGTGTCGCGGCATATGGTGCGCCCAGAAGACTTAGGCAGACGATTGTATGCTTGGGCCGGATCCAAAAGGTACAATATCCATCTAGCTAGCTATATTAATACACTGTAGTGTATGAGATGACTACTAGTTTTTAAACTAACCAAGCAGTTTGGGTTATACTAGTTTACAAAAATCCCTCTCTAAAATAAGTGTTACACTGGTTGTTACTTCACAACACATCTAATAATAAACATGCCCTTTATATAACAGGCTAGCGGCCGCTCGCGGTTTTACCCGCGTGGTTCCCGTTCCCGTGGGAATATCGGGATAAAAAGTATTTTATGTGTTAATCCAGGTTATAAACTATCTGTATGCCAAATTTCATCTAAATCCATTCAGTAGTTTTTACGTGAAAGAGTAACAAACATCTATCCATACTTACAAACTTTCGCGTTTATAATATTAGTAGGATTACAATGCATTAGGCATACCTCTGCGCAGATTACGTGGGTCTCCTTCCAACCCCCCAAGGCAAATGGGGACATACTGATTAAAAACTCCTGTGCTTTCCTTCACGTGCCGCCAGGATGATCCTGGACAGCCATAAGCAATACACTAAGGGGCAAGTGACTCATACACTGCACACAGAATTACAAATGCAGTACAAAGCCAGTCTGCCAAGTGCTAGTTTTATTTGCGATTGGATCACTTTAACGAAAATAAGCATTTCAGCAAGCAAGGAAAAGTAAAAAAGGCGCGAAAATAAGTCTGCAGTATGCGAAAATTCCCTAGAGGGCCCCTCTAGAAAATGTTCGCAAACTGCAGACCATACTGCAACCATTACATCAGATTTAATAAACCACAAATACTCGCTAGAGAACAATGATTCATCCCTAGGACGATACGCGAGGCTATTGAAATTAAAAAATATCCTAATTTCAATAGAGAGGATGGTAAGAATCTACCACCAGCCTGGGATCCCATCCTACAAAATATTAAATCCCAGCCTTAACGCCATACTGCCAGAACAAAAGATATTGTAAGCTCTTTCTGCATAAAACGGAACGCACCTGATTAAATTTAAATGAGGGTATACATGCTACCAACTAATTATGAGACGACCAGCACCTCAGTCTCCCTGTGACCACGGACCCTGCAAAGGGTTCGAAACGTCAGGATAAACACTAAATAAGTAATTTGTAAAATAAACGCGAGTAGATTCGTAAAAGTTGTTTCATTCCAAGGAAAAGTAATTATCCTTATTTGCTTTGCCACTAGATGGCGCTGTGCAGTGCAATGCCATACAAATTCTTCTTTTTTATTTTTGTAATGGAATGCTGAATAAAACTCGTACTAGGCACTCGAATCATGGCACATGCCCATTTTGTATGCAACCATCATAATCATCATCTCAGGCAAAAGACTTCCACTGCTGGACAAAGGCCTTAACCAAGGTTCTCCAGAACGAATACGAACTATGCAATAAACAATTGAAATATGAGTTGTTTTAAACCGTTTAACGGATCCTGTAAATCTTAACTTATATTTATCAAATGTGAATAGGGTTTTCGGTGATGTTAAAATTCAAACTTCTTGGCGGTCGTGAAGTAAGGCGCAAGTCCAATCGCAGTAATAAAATGTAGGTGTCAACCAATGGGCAAGGTGTACGAAGTTCCGCGACATGCGCTTGCAGCTAACTTCACAGCCGCCAAGAAATTTTCATTGCACTATAATATAACCTTTAAAAATTTTCTCTTTATTTCTAAAACAAAGACATAGTGTGGAAAAACAATATAAAAATATTAATGGTTTTGTTTTAGATAAATATGGCGACGGCTGCTTACAACAAATCATCGAGTGAATGGAAAACAAGTTTGGCATTTGTCTTGTATTTCACATTTGTCGTAAGCTTATTAGTGGCGCAGTACTGGGATTTTATCAGTGATGTTATTTCAAAAAACAGAGAATGTAAGTTACGTTAGCTCAATATTTTTTTTATTAAGGCAATTTATTACTGCTTTGTGTTGTTCCATATTTTATGTTTCTTTTATTTATTACAATTTCAATAAGCTGTCTTTGTAAATAAGTGAGTACTGCAGTAGAAACTGCTGGACAAATGCTCCATCATTCAAGTCAAGTCATTGCTACAATTCATGGGTAGGTAAGTTCAAATCACCACTCTTGCCATTTGAAATGTACAGTTTTGTTTTTATCGACGTCATAATGTGCATTTGAGAGATTTTACTTATTGAATGAACGATTCGACTTAAACTTTGTTAAATCCCTATTGTCTTGATTCGCTCCTTCATTTGTTTTAACTCCGTTTACTTGGGGTATTCCAGTTGTAGCATTTGGACACTGAAACGCAGATAATTATGTGTTTTTAGTTAAAGCAGTGTGCCTCTACTCTTGCTTCTACTACGGGTACTTGCTGCTGGTCCTCCTCGAGATGCAGTACGTCTTCAGCGCTTTGGAGGTGACCAAATCTTTGATTGCTGTCAACAACATCGTCGAAGAAGTCTCAGATTTGATAATTCGACATAGTAAGATCATTAAAGACTTTTCTTTGGAAAGATATTGCTATAGGCTTCTTATGACCTTTTCAACGTGACCAGATTTGGGGCGGGCGAAGATAAACTAAAGGTTCCTCAAGGTATAGTAAGCGAACATCCTCAGAGTTTCCAGAGGGTATGGTATCATCACGCAAGCGTGTCCTGAGTCCCGGGAGTTGATTCGGAATCTAGAGCGATACCACCCAAAGGCGCCTCTATAAGCTAGGAGTTCCGCTCAGGTTGAGTGGGTCGAGGGAAAAGAGCCCAAACACTTGGGACAGCAAGCGTATGAAACGGGTCTGAGTTTGATCTGGCTGTATTCTGGATTTCTCACGAACGTGACGTGACGTGAAGTAATAAAGAAGCATTTGCCTGTTCACATGCTTACGACTTTCTGCCACACATCTTACATGTGTTTACGTTGTGAATGAATACTATAACAATTGTTTTATTGACAGGTGAACTAATGAACACTGCAGTATCCGATTATCCATCAAAAATACCAAACAATTACGTTAATGTGATAATCGACTCGATGGCCACGATCAAATATGATGCAGGTAAAAACCATATTTTACTCGGTGCTTGACGTTCATCCCCGAACCTTTCCCGAACTGTCCCCGAGGCAGAGATAGAATGATCCTTAGTTTTTAATTGGGTAGATACGAGCTGAAAATTATGATGATGATGATACCTTCCCTCCCTTCGTCGAGCTATAAGTGGCTGAACGAGGAAAGATGGGGATTACATAACCCGGAGTAGTTAAAAATTGTAATGTTAATCTCATAATAGGTGATCAAAATTTTAAGTTATATTTAATAATGTGCCTCCCCGTCGAAATATTCAAGAAAGTATTCGAGTAATATACAAATAATTAAAAAATAATTCATTAAAACAGATAAAAGGCCGGCTTGTGACAGTCAGAAAAATCGTAAGATGTTTAGAGCTTAGGATTTGGAAAAATCCTAAAAAATATTGGGATAATTCTCTGTAATTTTGACTGTTTGCCTTCTATAAGATAAATAAAAATAGGAAAATCATAGTCATATAAGGACCTAACATAAACATGCTCATGTTTTGGTTTTCTTTGGTTTTTGAGAACCATTTCAGACTAGCGTAGTAGTTTGATTTCGATAACAATCCATTAAATACTTCAAATAAACCTAGACAATCGTTTAAACATTAATGTTGTCCGAAACAGATTTTATGGTACCTTCACCTCCAGCTCCAAAGTCGATCTACAAAACTATACGCTGTCTCGCTTCAATGTACAGCGAAGTCTGCGACGCGGTGAGACAGCTAGATGACTGTCACGGTGTTGGCGTGATGTTTCTGCTGCTTTCCTTCCTTCTGCATTTAATCATAACGCCGTACCATTTAATCCTACATATATGTATGTATCACCTAAAATACTAATTAAGTTTGCATTATGTATGATACTAAATTCAGTTTGTACTTTATAAGCTGCCTAAACACGCTCGCTTCGCTCGCTCGCAACCTCTCATGTACTAATTTTTGTTACATGACGCTTTGAGCCTTGAAAAAATAACTAATAAGATACTAAAATACATTATGTGATTTCATAGCATCAGTTATGCTTTGTAAAATTATGTTTTTTGAAGTATGCCAAATAAATGTATGGATAATAACTATTATGGTTTTTAATAGTATGCCTTTGCACATTTTATTATACAATTTTAAGTTTATGTGTAAAATAATGCCAAGCAGTAATATGCTTTTAGATTTTTATGCCATATGAGGTTGCCAATTGAAATTATGACAATCAACATCATGCGTTACGAAGTGTACACCTGTAAACGTCGTTCCACTGCTGGGCTCAAGCCTTGCTACATGCACTAATGCTCACGGGAAGATCCGGTATACTTCTAATCGTCATTATCATTATCTCGGCTCCTGTGAGTTTTTTAACTTGTTGAGCACTCACAAAAGTCACATAGACTCATTCGCAGAACTAGATAAATCGTGTGGATACAAGGACTGTATGAAATAGCAAAAGTGATGAAATACTATTGTGTGGAATTCGGACTGTGCAGAATGGAATTCAGATTGTGCAGAATTACGAAAACGAAGAATCGCTACGGTACACTAATAATGACTGTGCACAGAAGCGAATGTGGTGAATTACTATTGGGTGGAATTCAGATTGTGCATAATTACGAATAGGAAGAAACGATATTGGCATGAACGTCGAATAATTCATTCTTTTATGTACTTGTATGTTTAACTTGTATACTATTCAATATTTTTGAAAACGAAAAATGATGTAAGCAAAAGTAGAAGTTGGCGTGCTAAAAAGTTTATACCCAGCAGGGAGAAAAGAAACGACCTTGCAGAGTTTCTCGTCGGATCTTCTCAGTAAAATTTTCGCTGCACCGCCGCTGATTTACGGATCAATGGCATAGTGACATTCATGAGAGATCAGTGTTTACCTACCTATACTGTATTAAAAAAACAGAAATAAATCTAAATAAAATTTTGTGTTAAAATTTCAACAAACACGAAAACCCAAAATGTGTGATACAAGTTTCCTTTCAATTTGCACTCCAGACAAGAACAAGGATATGGTCGCAGTGTGGATGCAGCTGCTGTGGTGCGGGCTGCACTTCAGCTGCACTGTTATAGTGGTCGAGCCGAGTCACAGGACGCAGCTAGAGGTATTCGTTAGTTAACAAAATAAAAACTTTAAATTAGCAGCATCGAGCGAGCCATTTCAACGCACTCCTACGGTTCGGCCACGGTGAGCAGCTCCAAAGCGCGAAAGCGACGAGAGGTAAAAACAAATGTAGAAAAACGTACAATGCACGTAACAACGTGTCGGCGGCAGCGGCGAGCGGTTTTTGAGGAACCGCAAAAAGCTAAGCAAAAAGTCGTGGCCAGGCCGTTATGGTGACCGTACACGGGTTGAAGCAGTCAAGATTGACTGCTTCAAGCAGCGACTGCATAGAGAACTACAGGTCTTCTATTCACAAACATACATGGAACCGCTCAAGAAGTTGCGACTGCGCCGGGCGGTCAGCAGCTGGTGAAATGGCAGCTTCACTACGATTCAAGTGGTCCGTGTATTTTGATCACTAGCTAACTGCTCGAGCAGCCCTTGTAAGTAGACCCTTGGAGGTATTAATGAACTTATTTGCATTCTAGATCAACCGTACCAACTTGCTCGTCAGCCGTATGATCTTAAAGTCCAACGATAAACTGATGTCTTTGGAACTGGACAAATTCTCTAGCCTCCTACTTTTAAACAAGGTTACTTACAGCCCTCTCGGCATTTGCACGCTGACGCGGTCTTTAGTAGCTTCGGTAAGATGATTTTTTTATTACCATCATTATCACCTGCTCGATTTATGACCCCACTACTGGGGCTGTAGCCTTCTCAATACATGGAAACACCATAAGAAGAACGGACCATAAACCACCAAGCGGGCCCAGTTGGTTGGTGGCTATTCATCATCAGCATCATAGGCCTCTCCTTCTACACGTCTCTGAGCGCGATTTGCGGCTACTCTCATCCAGCTCTTGCCAGCCACCTTGCGGATATCGTCGCTCCACCTAGTCTGAGGGCGTCCTACACTACGTTTGCCGATACGCGGTCTCTCGACTCGATTCTTATCGGTTCTGCGACTACTATGACCGACCCAGTGCATGCTTGCCCACTTCAGCATGCTGATTCAGTGGGCTATGTTGGCTACTTTCGTTGTCTGTCGGATCACCTCGTTCCGAATCCGATCCTACAGAGTAACTCTGAGCATTGCCCTTTCCATAGCTCGCTTAGCGACTTTTAATTTATAAACCAGTCCTACCGTGAGTGTCCACGTTTCAGCTCTACGGAGCCAAAACCAACCAGCCAACCAGCTGGCCTACGCCCTATCAGCATGATGGTTGATGGGTTATGGTTCTATCTTTCCATGTGCACTTAACACTTTGATTATTTCTTTGTTTATTTGCCCAATAAACCTGAATATTGATATATCATGTTCATGTCAATTACTAACTCACTAACTTTACTGTTCTGTTACAGATTGTAGGCAGTGTTGCGACGTACTTAGTGATAATCATCCAATTTCAATTATCAGAATCTAAAACTGTTTAATAGTTTTATTTGTGATTTTTTCCCATTAAAAGCATGCTTGTGAAACCTGTTATGTAGATACAACAAATAAACATTTATTTCGTTTCATTTGAAATGTTAAACGTGGGTTTTCTTCTTTTTGAATAATGAAGAAATTATAAAAAATATATGTTAGCAATATAATTGTTTATTTTATTTAAAAGCCCTAATATTAGAACTATTAAACCTATTCTAATGAAACTTTCTATCACTAAGGAAAATATAGAGATTATGTCAGTTAATACTTGTAGACAACAATTATGTATCGGAAAAGCATTAAAGCGTTGCCGCCCTTGGAAACTTAATTGACATGTCAATCATAGAAAATAATGTATTTGTAAACTGATCTTTAACAACAGAAATAATATTTGAGTAATAATTACAGTATGCCACTAAAAAGCTAAAAGCTACACGCAATGGTAGCTGGGCTATGTTTTAGTAGGTACAATTGTTGGACAAAAGTAGCTAATGAAAATCGTCTACAATGACAATGAGTAAGTATGCTCTGGCAAGAATTTGTGATTAACTTTTTGCAGAGATTATCCTATTAATATTATAAACGCGAAAGTTTGTTCGGATGTTTGTTACTCTTTCACGTAAAAACTACTAAATGGATTTGGATGAACATCGGCATACATATAGTTTATAACCGGGAATAACACATAGGATACTTTTTATTCTGATATTCCCACGGGAACGGGACCCACGCGGGTGAAACCGCGAGCGGCCGCTAGTATTACCATAATTAGTTTGTTGACTGTTAAGTCAATAGAGAAACTTTTTACCAGCTGTCAAAAACGTTTTTTTTTCGTTGAAATTGTATGGAATGGAAATTATGACGTCACTATTTTTTTCCGTGAATCAAGTGGTAATTTTAAGTGGTAATTTATAACTTTTAGGTTACAGAAATTCATGCTTAGGTCAAATAAAAAATAGATGATAGTTTTAAAGAACTGTTATGTGATTTAATTAATAAGATAAGATAAGATAATAAATACATATATTATAATTAATACTGAGGACGGTTAGTAAGGCTCCTGAGAATCCTGCTCCACTAAAAAAAACTTGAAGTCTAGATACGAAGACAGCTGTCTTCGTATCTTTATATATATGTATAAAGATATGTATAAAAATTTAAAATATGTATTAAATTTTTCTTTTTCAATTTATTTGTTACACAATCATTACATGGTTTATTTGATAAGCGTCACAGAAAATACAGAGAGTACAAAACATTACCTACTATTCCATTCAGATAAAGTCGGGGACAATCAGCTTACCAGCTTTTAGACAAAGGCTGACGGGTACGACGACGTGTCCTTTGACATGACAATTGACGGCCAGCTGTCATGTCACACCAAGTCATTGTGTTATTATGTGCTTTGTATAACGTGGTATCGGACACAAACAAAACACAGACCCTGTCATTATCTGTGGCACTGTCTTCGGCAATAGTCAGACCCACATTGATGACCGATTGTAAATCGATCGCTGACTAAATAAATAAATAAATACAAAAGTTTTGTCAGAGTGCGCATTTAAAAAAAAATCATCGAAGAGTAGGCGTATGACTCCACTCTACCTGATGTTAAGTAGAAGAAGAGGTCAAAGTGAAGACAGGATTGTGTCCCCCTTGCCGTCCTCATCTTGCCGACCCGCAAGTTTTCACATCCCTTTTAAAGGACCTCACATTGAATGAAGGATAAAGAAATGAGTTACCAAAGTTCTATTCGTTCGCGAAGGAGGTGTGGCCACGGTAAATCGGTGACACCGAAGAGGCCGTCGATACCTTCGGTACCACGGTACCTTCGTGTTGGTGTGGTGGTGCCTCTGCCATGTTTTATAGGACCGCGAGTGCAGGTGCACTTGCGGTCCTATAAAACATGGTAGAGGATATTTCGGTTTAGCACCTTACCACGTCGATAACATGTCCTATTTTCCAGCATCGCCAAAAATTGTGGAAGTGAAACCTAGTTCGCAAACGGTCAGCGAGCCTGAAGACGTATGCGTGATGTCCGGAGCATTGTATATGATCTTTCGCATATGCCAAGTGCTGGGACTAGCGCCGGTGCGGTTCCAAAGGCTGAATGAAGGTTGGCGTGTCCGGTTCTCGCCGATACTGAGTTATCTTGGTTACGTATTCTTGGCGTTAACCAGTAAGTGTGTCTTGTCAATGATGTACGTATGTGGCGACGGTATCAGACCTGGGGCCTTCTCATAAGCTTTTAAAGCAGTATAAATGCAGTGTTTTAACGAATGGGATAACATTGCTATAATACTGCTTTCATAAGTCATGGTAGTTGTATGAGAAGGGTTAGATCAAGAGAGGTCAGCTCATAAGAAAGCCCCTGTGCCTCGAGTCTTCTATTTTAAAACGACTTTAAAAGCTGACTCTTTTTGTATTAGAATCAGCTTAGCATTCAGCAAGGAAACGCTCTATATTTGTGGTACTACGTTATTACTTATACATTGTGCTTGGAATAAAGGAAACCTTGCGTTTGTTACAGCCGCGCTTCTTCTAATTTTGTTGGCCTTATCCGATCCGATGGGCAAACTGGAAACACTCTACCGAACCCATATTGGATATTTCACGTGGGCAATTAACTATATCATAGTAATGATCTCAGCCTGTCTCATGGGAGTCACAGCCCCGAAGAGAACGAAGGGGATTGTAAATTGCTTGCACAAGATTCAAAAGGTACAGTGGCGTCGAAGAGGTCATCATCATCTCATCACTGGCTCATTTTTTATGTCCCTACTGCTAGGGCACAAGCCTTTCCTATGGGTGGACAGGGAGAACGGGAACTTACTTACTGCTCTGGCTCAGGGACCCGAAGTAGGTCTTGGCCTCCGACAAAAGAACACGCCATTATTTCCTTCTTTATGCCAACTCGGACCAATCGGGCACCTCTATCTCTGCAAGATCCTTAGAGACTTGGTCGGCCCATCGGTACCGAGGTCTGCCGATCGGACAGCGCCCCGTATGGCGTCCCATGTACGCTCTCCTCTTCTTCCAGTGCGGATTGGTGGTTGTTAATGACTGCTAACACAGCCGGGGTTTTGCGTACCTTCGTAGCACAGAGGAGTTTGAGATGACAAATTTGTGGTTGTCCGATGACCGCGGCTTTTGTAAAAGTTCCTTAAGCTTAGCAATCGTAGACCCGGCGCATTAAACATTGCGCCATAGAGCTTCTCAAGTTGTAGAGGTAAAGTAACTTGCGGGTTGGTAACGTGACGACGCGACGGCTAGTGAGGCAACAATGCTTTTGTTTTTTGAAAGAGTTTTGGGTGGCGTGAAACTTCAAGGTTTAAAATAAACTTAAAAGGCCGTGTGAAACGAAACATCGTCAGAGGTTTTTTAGAGGTTCCCGCGTTCCCGTGTTCCCTACTAGATTCTACGAGCGGTTCGGATCAGCAGTGCTATTCTCTAAGCAAAACAGCTTCGACCTCGACATTAATAATAATAAATAATAGTAAATAAACTTTCCTACACTCACACCAATTATCTAGCCCAAGAGAAGCTTCGTTATGAAACTCGTTAAATGATTATTAGGCTACGGATAAACATACTTAAAATACTTAATTACATACTTATTATACATAGAAAACACCCAGACCCGAGACAATTTAGAAAAACAATAATTTCTAAATTGGCCCGACCGGGGATCGAACCTGGGACCTCAGAGATGGCGACACCATGAAAACCGGTGTACAAACCACTCGACCAAGGAGGTCGTCGACATTGAACTCGCTCGTAACTTGCAAACGAATGTAGACTTTATAACCTTTAATAGTAGGTTGAAAATCGTTAGCGAGTTATGAGCGAGTTCAACGTCGAGTTCGACGCTGTTTTGCTTAGAGAATAGTGCTATTCTCCATATCTGCAGCGCTATTCTCCATACACTATTCTCTATACAGCCCAAAGGCGCCTCTGAAGGCTGCGGTTAGGTGAGGTTTGGTGAAATCGGGCATCGGGCCATAATTATCCTAACAAACTGTCGTCTAACTGCACAAAAATCTTTCTTCCATTATTATAATGTTTTCTATTGCTGATTTTTTAGATCAAAGCAACCCTGAAAAGTGAATGCATAAAGCACAATTCAAAAAAATATAAAATTGTCACTGTATTGTGGTTTTTATACATGTTTGCAAGTTTTGCGGCAGATTTCTATAACAGTTGGATTGATGAACAAGGACATCGTAAGTATACTGAATCTTTACTTTTTATTTTTAAGTGCTAATTGCTGCACTGAAACTAAATTAAATATTTATAAAATTTATAAAATACAATTAGAAAATGGGTGGGTCGGGTAGGCGTTTAATCTTTTCACTGTATTTTATAAATTTTATAAATATTTATACTGAATCTGTTATCATCACGTCCTGAATACACAATAACATGAGGTTTTTTGTTGTCCTTAATCGTTTAATTTAAATCAATATAATATGATTAATTTGAAAAATATAAATAAGTATACGAGAATGTTATTTTACTGATGTCACTTTTAAAACGAGCTTCTCTACTTTTAAAATATTTTTATTTATTTATTTATAAGTACATATTTAAGAAGCGTGTAAGGCTCACAAAGTCGGTGACACATAGGCAGTGCCTAGTGTGAGCTATATTTGACATTCGATCATGTTAAATTAGTAATCATTCATCAAATTAGTATGTCATGTGAATGTCATGAAATTAGTATTGCCAGAGTGAACGAGAGTGCGGCAACTTAATACAAGCGCTCCGAAACGCACGCACACAAGGTCGTAGCTCACCTACATTAGCACACGGAAAAAAGCACGGGAAAGGAGTACGCGATGACGCGGGCTGTCCCCGCAAACACGGATCGGCCAGCGTATGTTGATGTAGTAACAAAGAATAACAAGTATGTCACTGAGCGCTGCCGATCAGTATACACGTATTTTTCTTGGTTTTGGTGTCGCGATTGCGAGTTTTCTTGCATATAAGTGGGTGTCTATTGAAAATGTCTGGAAAAAAAACCTTTTGTGTATGAGGATGTCTCAACACACACAACCATAATCCCAGTTTGTCCTTTTTTACTTTGCCGACAGATATAACAAGGTAAGTTTACAATATAAAAGACACCCAAATTCACACAATAATAAATTAACTACGTGTGACTCAACCCTAGCCGGTAGGTACAGCTCACGGCTCATACAAGGTCACGGCACTGTTGCCGCACTCTCGTTCACTCTGGTATTGCGCTGAAGCAGCGCCTTCTAATGACATACGAGAATAGTTGAAATTCTGCCACACAGAATTCCGTTTTCGTAAACGTATTCGGTTTAATAACTAAACTCACAATAGGATTTGACTCAGAACAACGATAGTCTAATGGTAGTGTACATGACCCGGTACTTATATAAGATGGTGTTCGAATTCTGCTCATGGATTTTTTTTAACACTTTTTCTGATATTTGCCACAAAAAATTGTATACAGTTGCAATTTAGATCTTAATGCTAACGAATAAAATAACATTTTCCATTGTCTGTTTTTTTCAGTTAACAACACCTTTTTACACCTCGTCAGCTACGTGCAGGTCTTCGCGGTGTTACTGTCTATACAGCAGTTCGTATTTGTTGTTCTGGAAATCAATTCAGTCTTAAGAGCAATCAACGACTTGCTCGAAACCTTGCTGCATGGCAAAAAAGAAGTTAGCCAAATCAAAGGCCTCTTGGGTAAGCTAATTAGCTTATATTAACTAAAAAATATTTTTTTACGGATCCATTCGCGTTTATTTTACATACTAGCTGTTGCCCGCGACTTCGTCCGCGTGAGCTAAAGGCTGTAGTCTGTACAGTTTAATTTTTATGTTCAAAATTCAAAATTCAAAATCATTTATTCAGTTTAGGCTACAAGTAGCTCTTGTGAATGTCATTATGCCATCGGTTCGTAAATCTACTCTGGGCGGGAGATCTTGTACTGAGAAGAACCGGCAAGAAACTCAGCAAGTGTCCAGCTCTTTTCTCCCTTACAGCGTCAAAAATATTGGAAAATGCCCTATCATAGCAGAACACTTTTCATTACAAATAAACACAAAAAATATATATAAGACAATTACAACATGTAAAAAAACAAAATAAAAAATGTAAGTTAACAAATTTACATCAGATAATTATGTAAAGGTTTCAATTTCCACAATGTCATACAGCACCACTACAGTACTCTAGTAAAAGTCAAAAATTGTTTAGGTAAAACAAAGTCAAACTATAATTAATAATACTAAAAATAAGATAAGTATGCAAGAGCAGACCAGCCTCCACAGGCGGCACCCGTTCACGAGCATGACATATGAATCAGCCATCGCTTCGCTCAACCATATTTTAGGGAACGTAACGACCCGACGCACATGCCACCACCGCAGAGACAGTAAAGAGAGCATGACACACTCAAGATACTCTAAATAAAAACTTAATGATGTATTTAACGCAACGCTGTTTGTTATCTGTAGGACAATGCTGTTAAAATAAAAAATGTAAGTTAACAAATTTACATCAGATAATTATGTAAAAGTTTCAATTTCCACAATGTCATACAGCACCACTACAATACTCTAGTAAAAGTCAAAAATTGTTTAGGTAAAACAAAGTCAAACTATAATTAATAATACTAAAAATAAGATAAGTATGCAAGAGCAGACCAGCCTCCACAGGCGGCACCCGTTCACGAGCATGACGTATGAATCAGCCATCGCTTCACTCAACCATATTTTAGGGAACGTAACGACCCGACGCACACGCCACCACCGCAGAGACAGTAAAGAGAGCATGACACACTCAAGATACTCTAAATAAAAACTTAATGATCTATTTAACGCAACGCTGTTTGTTATCTGTAGGACAATGCTGATAAAGGCTGTCATATCAGTATAAAAAGTATAAAAAATAATTTTAATAAATTGATTCAAATATAATGTGTGATTTTTATTATAACCAGGCTGTTTTATCATCTAAATATTCTTTGACTGTATAATAACCTTTTATAAGTAATAAAGACTTCACATGTTTTTTAAACTTATCTAAAGGTAAATCTAGTACAGAATTTGGTATTTTATTGTAATAGTGTATACCTTGCCCCAAGAAAGAACCAAGTACCTTCTGTAACCTGAACAGTGGCATTACAAGTTTTGTCTTATTTCTAGTATTGAAATTGTGTACGTCACCGTGTTTAGTAAAGGAGTTGATGTTGCAACGTACAAAAACTATACAATTATAAATATATTGAGATGCAACTGTCAGGACATCAATCTCCTTAAAAAGATTTCTTAGGGAAGTTCGTGATCCTAGTTTATAGATTGCTCTTATTGCTCGTTTCTGTAAAATGAATATAGTTTCAATATCAGCCGCTGTTCCCCACAGTAGGACGCCATACGACATGACACTATGAAAATAACTAAAATAAACTGTTCTAGCAGTTTCAACGTCTGTTAACTGCCTAATTTTTCTAATGGCATAAGCAGCAGAACTGAGTTTACCGGCCAATTTCGATATATGAGGATTCCATTGAAGTTTTGAGTCAAGGGTAATGCCTAAAAAGACTGTAGAATCTACCAAATTTAATTGAGCACCGTTTATTCTAATATTAGTTGGTTCATTTCTGACATTTGGTAATATAAATTTAATACATTTTGTTTTCTTAGCGTTAAGCTGTAAATTATTAATAGTAAACCAATGGAGTACCTCTGAAAGAGCTTTATTTACATTTTCATAATTAGTCCTACACCTAGTCACATTAAAAATGAGTGAAGTATCATCTGCAAATAATACAATTTCACAGAAATTTTCTACAAAGAATGGTAAGTCATTAATATAAATCAAGAACAGAAAAGGACCAAGAATCGACCCTTGTGGAACTCCCATTTTTACATGAGAACCAGATGATTTAGTACCATTTATATCGACAGTTTGAGTTCTAGAGCTGAGATATGACTGTATTAAATTTAGTGCAAAATCTTCGAGACCGTAATAATGTAGCTTCAACACCAGAGTCCGGTGCTCAACGCAATCAAAAGCCTTGGACAAGTCGCAAAAAACTCCAAGAGCATTTTGAGACTTCTCCCAGGCATCAAATATATGTTTTATTAGAGCAACGCCTGCATCAGTAGTAGAACGACCCTTAGTAAAACCATATTGCTTACTATGTAAAAGGTTGTTTGTGTTAAAATATGACATCAACTGTTCGAGTATAATTTTTTCATAAATTTTACTTAGCGCTGGTAATATTGAAATGGGCCGATAGTTACTGGGGTCTTCTTTGTTTCCTGATTTGAATAAAGGTATAACTTTACTAAACTTCATAAGATCAGGAAAGATTCCCTTATCGACACAGTTATTAAAAATTTCAGCAAGATACGGTGCAATAGAATAAATAATATTCTTAATTACTTTAATAGATATACCCCACAAATCACTCGTGTTTTTCATTTTAAGTGATTTGAATGTTTTAATAATATTCATTGAATCAATGTATTTAAAATGAAAGGAAAGATTACATTTTGGTACATATTTTTGGAGTAAAGTTTGTGCAGCTTCCGGTGATGAATCTAAATTTGATGTTGTTATTACAGGTATATTTACAAAAAAATCATCAAAAATATTAGCAATTTGTGAATCTGAATTGACTAAGTTGTCGTTTACTTTTAAAGTGAAAGTATTATCCCGTGGTTTAAATTTACCTGTTTCACGGTTTATGATGTCCCAAGTGGCTTTGATTTTATTGTTAGACTTTTTAATTTTTTCTTTAATGTAATTAGATTTTGCTACTATGCACACTTTCTTAAACATTTTCGAATAATTCTTTACATATTCCGTAAAATGAACATTTTGGTTATATTGTTTTAAGCTATATAAATCATACAATTTATTTCTACTTTTATATATACCAGTCGTGGCCCAGTCACTGAACTTAAGTTTATGAGTAATTTTTATTGCTTTTGGTGTAAACACCTGGTTGTATTCGGTCTTGATTAAGTTAAAAAGATTACTATAAAGCACATCTGGATCATCTTGTACAAAAGGCAATGCATCTATTTTACAAGCTATACTATTTTTGAAACACTCCACTCGCTCTTTTGTAACTGGTTTACAGTTCACTATTATTGGTTCATCCCTAATATCAAAATCATAGGTCACCTTCAAACCGCAATGGTCAGACGTAAGATTATTAATGAGTGACTTAGAAACAGGGTCATAGTCTGTAAAAATATTATCGAGACAAGTGGCCGAATGTGAAGTTATTCTAGTGGGTTCGAGAAATAGATTCAAAAGATTAAAACATTTAAATAAGGCAAGAAGACGAACACTCGTTGGAGTGTTTTCTAAAATATTTATATTAAAATCTCCACATACTAAAACAAATTTCTTTTTTAGTTTTAATTTTCTAAGTACGTCTTCCATTACTGTTTCAAAAATATTGAAATTGCCCGAGGGGGGTCGGTATACACACACTATTACAAAACTATTGAACTCCACACACGATAGTTCAATGTTACGCTCCACTGATAGGTCTACAATATCGTTGCGATTTTTGTATTTAATATTGCTTCTTACTAATATTAGAGAACCGCCGTGAATAGCTGAGCTTCGCACGTACGCGCTTGCTAGTTGGAAGTTATTTACATGGAACGATGTGTCATGACTTTTTAGCCAATGCTCAGTTATACAAAATACATGAATTACCTGACTTTTTGCTAATAATTCTAATTCTAAGTCCTTGCCAGCCAAACCCTGAATATTTTGATGTATAATAGTAATGGATGTGGGCTTGGCTTTTGTCTTAGACCTCAGTTTAAACCTGAGGTTGTAACCTTATTACTAGATGTAAAAGTTGCATTAGTAGAACTACTAATGATTAAGTTATTATCATGAAAAGACTTAGTTATACCACCTATAACTGTATCATGTATATTAAAAGCTAACAAATTAGCTATCTGAGTCCTACATTTCTTAGAAAGATACATAGTATCTGACGTCAAACTAAAGTTTTTAATAAATTTATTTATATCGAAATATAAAATAGTGTCACTATGACGACAAATTAAATTAAAAAGTAATAAATTTAAGTCATAAATGCGCTTATTTTGTTCCCAGGTTAAATTTGTACAATAGGGAAAAGCACTAACTATTAACCTGCAATTCGTATCTGATTGCAGTTTAATCAAAATATTAATTTTTTTTTATTAATTATTTATAATTATAATTTATAAATATAATTATTCGGACCGAGCTGTCGTCGTCCGCGCTGCCATATGGCGACGACCCCCTCCCTTCGATCGTTGACTACGTAATGTTAGATTTATGGATTGTTAATCGAAACTACCTGATAAGCGCTGTTTATATTCCACCCAGTTTAAGTTACGATGTATATCACGCATTTTTTACCAAGTTGCAAAACTACTTGCACGATTCAAATGCATTTTTTTTTGTAGTGGGAGATTTTAACTTGCCTAACCTACAGTGGAGTAAAACAGTGCACTCGCAACCTCTTATAGTTGACAATAACGCAACCCATTCACGTTTGAGTAATTTTATGTATTTGCATAATTGTCATCAACTTAACTCCATTTTAAATAAAAATAATAGAATTTTAGACCTTTGCATAACTAATGATACTGATTCGAGTTTGTCACCTATATCAGTTCCGTTAGTACCATATGATGAGTTTCATCCGCCATTCCAAGTGTTAATGCCTATTCATAATGACGTAAAACTAATCGAAAGTAAAACATACATGAAATATTGTTACCAAAATGCAAATTATGTCAAAATTAGGGAGGAAATGGAAAATATTGATTGGACTCAATTATTTTTAAATAAAAACGTGGAACAAGCGGTATTTTGCATTTATGAAGAACTATATAAATTAATTAAAACTTATGTACCTACAAAAGTGGTTAAATCAACTCCTTATCCATGTTGGTTTACTGCGGAACTTATTCACCTTTATAATAAAAAAAATCGCGCATGGGTCAACATGAAAAAATATAACAGTGATTCTAATTATTGCATATTCTCAATGTATAGAAAAAAGTTCAAGATGGCCGCTGAATGTTGCTATAGGAATTACCTTAATAAAGTAGAAAGTAGTATAAAAACAAATTCAAAATTTTTTTGGACGTATATTAAAAATAGGACAAAGAGTGCGGGTATACCGGTTATTGTCAACTATAAGAATAGAACTGCAACTACCCCAGAGGGAATCTGTTCCCTTTTTTCTGACTACTTTCAATCGGTCTTTGAACCGTCAACAGTACCGAGTAATTTTAATATTAGTAATATACACGTACCTGATGCCGAAACTCCTGATATACTAATTAGTGACATAGTGGTGCTTAGAAATGATGTCCAGAAAGTGCTAAAATCACTCGATACTACAAAAGGTGTAGGGGTTGATAATATTCATGCCCACTTTTTAAAAGCCACAGCCGAATCTCTTGACGGACCTCTGTGTTTACTAATAAGTAAGTGTTTACACGATGGAGCATTTCCTAAGATCTGGAAAACAGCTAGGATAGTTCCTATTCACAAAGGAGGTCCAAAAAAGAACATAGAAAATTACCGACCCATATCAATATTACCCACCCTGTCAAAGGTCTGTGAGCGCTTAGTGCATGATGCAACATATGCCTGTCTCCGCAAAACTATCATACCGCAACAACATGGCTTCGTGAAACAAAGATCAACAGTCACCAACATGCTTATTTATACAACGTTTTTATTCAAAGGGTTTGAATCTAACAAGCAAATTGACAGCGTTTACACAGACTTTCGGAAGGCCTTTGACAGAGTGGATCATAGAATATTGTTGGAAAAAATTGCATTTAATGGTATACGAGGAAACCTTTGGCGCTGGTTTAAATCATATATTTCAAATCGAACTCAAAAGGTGGTATTACGGGGATATGAATCTGAATGTGTACATATTAGTTCTGGAGTACCGCAGGGCTCTATTATCGGTCCATTATTGTTCATATTGTTCATTAATGATATAAATAAATGCTTCCATAATTGTAATTTCTTGTTATATGCAGATGATTTAAAAATTTACTCTCTTATAGACAACTATAACGACCATGTTAGATTTCAGGAAGATTTGGATCGTTTCTCTGTATACTGCTCTGAAAATAAACTTAATCTTAGTCTAGAAAAATGCAAATTTATAACTTTTACTAAGAAAAGTAAATTAAGTAAGTTCCCCTACTCGCTCTGCGGTACTATCTTGAATCAAGATAGCAGTGTTAAGGATCTTGGAATCACTCTTGACTCTAAACTACATTTTGATGTACACATAGAAAATGTCATAAATAAAGCATATAAGATGTACGGTCTCGTCATGCGTTCAGGTGTCATGTTTAAGCAACCGTCAACTTACCTTTATCTCTTTAAATCACTTGTTAGGTCGCAGATGGAGTATGCAGTTAGTATCTGGAACCCGCTATACGAGAAATACATTGGTAGGCTCGAATCAGTGCAGAGGAAATATTTGCGATGTATGCATTATAAGTGTGTCAAGAAAAAACTGCCCTATGTAGAACTACTAAGTCGTTACAAAATACCAAATTTGAAATCAAGACGCACTCAATTAGAAGAAATGCTGTTATATGATATGTGCCATAACAAATATAATTGTATTGAATTGACTAACGAACTATATTATAGAATACCGATAAGAACTCATATGCGATCTAAACATCCTCATGAATTTTTTTCCACTACAACATGTCGAACTAATGCTGGGCTTAGATGCCCTATCAACAGAATGTTAAAGTCACATAATAAATTATTCAACGATTTAGATATATTTGCTGTAAACACTTGTACTTATAGGAAGTTGGTAACCGAAATTCTCAATGTTGTTTAGCCTAATTGTGGTAATTAACTTATATTTTTAAATATTTTTGTAAATCATACTTTTATAAATAATCCTATATATTCCCAGGTGCAGTCAACGGCATTAATTATGTTTCATTATTATTTTACTCATACCATTATTAAGATGTCGCTATGGATTGGAATCCATCTGACCCTACAATGTGCAAGCATATTGATGTGGTTGACTGTACCTGATGTTGAGATGGTCTGTGGTAGCGTTTTATGCACTTGGCTGTACGCACACAGATGTCCACTGTTTCTCATAGCATTATGGATGCATTATTTTTATATATATATATTTTTTAATTGGTATAAAAAAGTACATGTATAGCTCCACATATAATAAGCTCCTCAATTATTAATTGTGACCAGCGATGTTGGGCTTACAATAAATAATATATTATAAGTAAATTCATGTTATAAATCAAGCATTGTAAACCTGTTTGTGGTCCAAAATAAATTAAAAAAAAAAAAAAAATATAATTATTTATAATGTCGCGTTTCTTCGTATGTGAACTGTCACCACACAATATAATAACATTAGTGGAACTATCTATATATGTTGGTATCTATTTAAGCTTATTTGGGTATAATAAAATTATATGCATCGGAAATTTAGAAAATTGACATTGTATTTACCGACATACGTACATCTACTCACTCTTAATATCCTTTCAGCTGGGAATGCTGAGATAGACAAAGACAATCGATCTCCATTTAGTTTGGTTCTGGCATACTTCCAGTGTCTTCTTTACGTCCATCATTATTTTTCATACATTATCTCTTATTCTTTCGACTATCATCTCTGCCATGTACATACATATATTCAGTTTGAAGCACAGAATCGTCCCGTTCATACAGATTCTCACTCAGTTTCCCGTTTCAATTATCCCTCCACATACATTCAGTATACAACACCGTTTCTCGGTGGGTTGCGCGTATTTGCTACGTCATACAAACCTGAAATGGGTTTACTGACGCTCAATTATATGTAATAAAATTGGTATTTTACAGCTCAGGTACTCGTCCGGAGTCGTCCTAGGCACTGGTGTATCTTAGCTAAGATGTGTCTACTGTTATACTGTCCAACCACGGACTTCAAAATTTTTTTTGCCTAGTCCACCGAAGCAAATAAAATAGAATAAAATAAAAAAAAAATAAAAAAATAAAAAAAATAAAAATAAATAAATAAATAATAATAAAATATAATATTATCGAGTAGCAGGTAGCGGTCCAGGGTTATTGGTTGTCGGCCATAAGGCACAAAAAACTATTTACCAACTATGTTCTTATTCGTAGATACAAAATATCAATAAATTGAGAACTGTAATGAATTATATTATTGTCTATTAGGTAATACAGTATAGTATTTTATGTTACATACTTGCGATAAATTTGAACTTCTTCGTGGCATCTTGTTAGGTAGGTAGCTTTTTAGAGGTAGATCACAGGACACAGAAAGAAGTTACCTCTAATTAAAAAAAAATCTGAAGTCCGTGCCTCTAATACAGTTGTACCCTGCAAACTTAAACATTTTTGCAACTCTGATAACAGAGGTAGCCATCGTCTTACGCGATAGAAGAATGGAAAAACCATTTTTCTGTAATCTAGAAGTATGTACAAAATTCATTCTTTATAGGTTTTATGATATTAAAATTGTTATGATACTTACTTACTTATATTGTATCATTGAACACAGATTTATCCTATAAACATGTTAAGAAACCAAAGTAAGAAACCGCTTACATGTTAAATAAGTACTGAAATAAGTGTTTAACTTACCTGCATCAAATGTTTCATAAAACTTTTACACATTGAATAAATCTTATTTGAAAATTAATAAGAACTGAATAAGTACTGAAATATTTAACGTACCTGCATAAAAGGTTTTAAAAAACTTTTACACAATGAATAATTAATATAATTTGAAAATTATTAACAAAATAAAAATAGGTACTTAATGCATTGCAAAATATCAAAATTTCCTTCTGTTCGTTTCAAAATTTGAGCGCCAATTTTTTTTTAAATTTTCCTGTTTCGCGTTTTTTCACCAAATAGATTTAAAAAAATAACATTAAGTATTTTGGGCAATGACCCAAAGGTTTATACAGCCAAGCTATGTAATTCAAGATATCTTCTATGTGCAATATTTAAAAAAATAGAGACATGATTTTGGGCAATGATACAAAGTTTTATACAGCCAAATTTAATGAGTAAGTACCTAGGTAACATTTCTACGCATAACTAAAAAAAGAGACATTATTTTGGGCAACGACACAGAGGTTTATACCGCCAAATAGAGGTAATGTTTTAACTTTTAACATTTCTGTGTATTAGAAAACTGCAATAAGCGCCGTGCGCAGGCGCGACTAAATAGCCATATTATTATTGGTTATTTTGGAAAATGAAACAAAAGGTGTACCTATGTACAGCCAAGTTTAATGATGTGCGTGATTTCGAGCTTGTTTTAATTTTCCGTCGCTTTACTACTGCGGTGCTAATGTTCGCTTAGGTGCCTCACAGATTTATAAAGGGTAGGTAACCTTAGAGAGTAACAAAACTTTTCTAAAATAATAACTCAACGAACGTATCTAACAGTTGGTCGCGTAAATACGTATATCAAAATTTGTTTAACATTTTTCGATTTGTATGTTATTCTCCTAAATTTTCTAAGCATTTTGGTGATAACCGCATCAAAATCGGTATTCTCATGGCAACAACTATCAATGACAGGCTCAAAAGGGCAAAGAACCCAGAGCCGTAAAACACGATAGCAATAGAGAGCCAGAGCCTCAAATGCCAGAGCCGTAAAACTCATTAAAAAAAATCCCCTATGTTACATAATAAACAACAGATGCCAAGCAACCAAGGATTAAATCCCGGTTCAGACCAAATCAAAATTTAACAACCTATGTTATTCTACGGAATTTTCTTAGCATTTCGGTAAAACCGGATCAAAATCCGTTCAGTAGTACTCGAGTTTATCGTGTTCAAACAAACAAATAAACAAACAAACAATTTCTTTTTAAACTATTCTATCGTGTTCCGTAAGTGATTTTAAAGTATTTTTTTTATATCTTGCAATTACAGATTTTTTTTATCCCTACGTTCTTATTATACAGGGTGTCTCATTTAAATCGGTCAGTATGGGAAAGTCTGAAACTATAAGACATACGAAGATCTGTTCTTAGGAACCATGTCATCGATTTTAATAAGAAGAAAAACTGCATTCATACATTTAAAAAAAACCTGTACTCAACTCGGGAATCGAACCCGGTTGTTTTGAAAAAATAAACTTACACTATTTCTATTTAGATATCGATTGTGTAGGTCTTAAGCAGTAAATTGCTCTTTGAAACATGATGTCTAAAATGAATAATAATAATAAATGCATTGTTTTCACATACTTTTATTTATTTTAGAAGGTGTTCGAAGTGACCACCGTTTTTTTCAATACAATATTCAACACGTTTAGGTAACGATCTTACAATTACAAAACCAGCAAAGAGGTACAAACAACCATAGAGACAATTTTACATGCCTGAACTTGTTGAATGTAACGGTGGTCACTTCGAACACCTACTAAAATAAATTAAAGTACGTGAAAACAATGCATTTTATTCATTTTAGACATCATGTTTCAAAGAGCCATTTACTGCTTAAGACCTACACAATCGATATCTAAATAGAAATGGTATAAGTTTATCTTTTTCAAAACAACCGGGTTCGATTTCCGAGCTGAGTACAGGTTTTTTTTTAAATGTATGAATGCAGTTTTTCTTCTTATTAAAATCGATGACATGGTTCCTAAGGACAGATCTTCGTATGTCTTATAGTTTCAGACTTTCCCATACTGACAGATTTAAATAAGACACCCTGTATTTTTCGAGTATTTATGTAGCTTATATTATTCTCCGGATTTTTCTTAGCATTTTGGTAAAAACCGGATCAAAATCCGTTCCGTAGTTCTCGAGTTTATCGACTTTAAACAAACAAACAATTTTTTTTAAAACTATTCTATCGTGTTCCGTAAGTGATTTTAAGGCAACCTGTGTATTTTTTTTTTATATCTTGCAATTACAGATTTTTTTATCCCTACGTTCTTATTATATGTATAGATTGATTAGATGAGTGTCCCTGTGACTACAGACCCTGCAACGAGTTCAAAACTTCAGGATAAAATAATCTAAATCAATGTGTAAAATAAACGCGGGTAGATCCATAAAGTTGTTTTATTTAAATGTGTAGTGTTCGCCTAAACTTTAGAAAATAATAAATAGATAGACTTCGACTTCGACTTCGTCCCCTTGAGTGATCAGACGTACCCAAGATGGTTTAAAAATATATCCTAGAACCATATTGTGCTACCTACCGGGTCCAACAATTGTGAATCTTAACCATCCAGAATTTCCACTAAAACGCACACACAAAGAGTTTCATAAAATCTTTTAGGAGGAGTTCAGTGACTCCAAAACCGTTTCATGCGTAGTGTCACGGGTTGCCCGTGGTACTATCGCAATGTAGATCTCAACCGTGATCTTGATCTTCCCACTATCAAAGATTTTATCAAGGACGTTTCTATACGTTACTTTGATAACGCCCCCCACCACCCTAAACCGCTTGTTGTGGCGGCCGCCAACTAAAACGTTAGAGCCATTCCACCAACAAGACAGTACACAGCTAGACGTCCTAAACACGTCCAAGATGACCCCGAGACGATCCCATAATAGTTGCGAACGCCCCCCCGCCCGATCCTCTAAATGCCACGACACATTTACAGAATACACTAATATATACACTAGTATAAGCCCAAGACACAGTACTCGTAGAACAAAGGTACGACGAACCGGTTCACATGCGCTATATACCAGGTACAGACATGTACCTGGGCGCTTCTCTCCTCCACCCCGACCACCGGTCAACCCGAGCTGAGGTCCGAGCCTTTAGAGGCGCTCTCGGGTTGTCCCGCTCCCCAATCCCATCCGAACCCTTCGGAGAATCTAGTAGGGCACGGGGACACGAACTTTTAAGTTTGTGATGCCGTTCCCTCTAGAAAACCTCCGAAGGTGATTCGTTTCACACGGCTTAAGGAACCCTTTAAGTTTCTCGCCGCCCCAAAACAAGCCCGGTGAAGCTGAAAATGCCGTCTGAGGCAATCAGCAAAGTCTCTCCAAAAAAAAGGTTCAGTGACTATCACACGCGTGCGGGAGAATTATACGACATTTACATTAAGTAGATATAACATTGACATTGACATTTGTTTCCAACAGGACAAGAAACCGAATCGGTAGATCAAATTGTCCACCATCTGTCTTTGAAGTGCAGCGGCATCAGCGACCTGGTCAGGGAACTCAACGAAGCCACCGGCTGTTCCAACATGGCTGTGCTGGTCACCTGCTTCCTCACACTCATCACAACACCGTACGCTCTCATAGCGTCGTTTAGTAAGTCGTTTATTTAATTGTCTGGGATTGTTTACCATTGCTGGGTGAACCTACATGGGCATATGTTTCCAGCGGTGCTTAGAAAAACTGCAAAAACAATGGACAGAAAAGTTCTTCAAATCTATTTACACTGTTTCCAAAGTTGAAAGGTCTTCATCACGCTAACTTATCTTCATATCTTATTGGATCTGGATCTACTCATCTCATAACCACGATCAAAAATATTCAGTTTCAAGCTAAAAACCATACCCAATAACCGAGAGTACCCCACTTCCACTAAGCACAATGGAAATCACCTGCAAGTCCTGCATCACTAATATTCGACGGAGACCTTTTGTAAGACCAGCAGAAGTGGCAAGACGTGCCATGATTTTAACCTTAATAGGATAAAATTTAACTAGAAAATATCTTCTTTCTAGTAAAATTTAATTTGGTTGGTGAAAGGCCTTGTTTGTCCGTCTGGCTAGCTACCACCATCTTATCTAAATATGTCGCCTTAACATCAATGTTTGTAGCATTGCTGTGTTCCGGCAGCTACAGATAAGATAGCCAGTGCCTCAGTAGTTGAGGATTCCTGGTGAAGTGCGCTTCCACCTTCGGCCTTATCATCACTTAGCATCAGGTCAAATGAAGGCCATGTGCTTACCCATAGGATATAAAAAACAACCGCCTCGGAAGCTTGAGGTGGGAATCGAACCCACGACCTTTGGTGACCGGTCCAATGCTCTGACCGGGGTCTCGATAGCTCAGCGGTAGCGGCAGTAAAATTTTATCTTGTAACTATATACAGGATGTTTGGAAATAGGTGTATATTCCCGAAACAAAGCCATGCAACCAATTTTAGAGAACACTGTGATAACATGCAAAATCATATTTACATAGTTTTACTTTTCCATAGAAAAACTCAAATTTATTTGAATATAAACTTTTTGTTTCGTGCAATGTTTGACCATGAGGTTGACGACCAAGAACAACGTATCAGCTTGACCTAGGGTTGTCACTTTACAGTTTTATTTAGTAACAAAGAACCTCTATATCTCGGCTCTGTGGCGCTTTTCAGTTATGTTCATAATTTTCCGGGGTTCTATGAACGGTACCCTATCTGCCATATTCGGGATTATCAAACCACCTGTATAGCATTGTAAATGCAAAATTCAAATCAATAATAATAAAAAAACCACTCTTTATATTATTGTTTTTTTTTACAAACTAGTAAAGCGCCATCTAACGATGTACTTAGTTATCTTAACAAAATCAAATTGTATCTCTTTCCAGTACACGCGGTGATTAGTCCCAACCATGTCATAGCAACTGCAAACTGGTTCATGAATTACGTGCTATGGATGGTCGCAACCATAGAGCCGTGCCATCGGACTAGTGTTGAGGTAAATTTATTGTAATTACCATTTCAAAGAATCCAGTATACGATTTTGAAATGTATGATGTACTAGCGGCCGCTCGCGGTTTCACCCGCGTGGTTCCCGTTCCCGTGGGAATATCGGGATAAAAAGTATTCTATGTGTTAATCGACGTTATAAACTATCCGTACGCCAAATTTCATCCAAATCCATTCAGTAGTTTTTACGTGAAAGAGTAACAAACATCCATCCATACTTACAAAGTTTCGCGTTTATAATATTAGTAGGATCTTTCGGAGCAAACTCGTTAAAATAGCTGTAATTGCACGGCTAGGCCTTTGATGGAACAGCACCATTCAACATCACGTCTAAATGTCAATTAATTATTGGTTCCCTTTCGAAACCAGAAGACTAGGCTCTTCACCCTCAAAGAGATTGCCAATCTTACGGCATTTGTCTTCACTGTTGAAGCAAATTTGAATGAAGAAGCGGTATAAAAGATTCTAACAAACGGTCAAAGTGGGAAACCACTGCAGGGTTTACTATAATAAGTAAGATACAAAATGTTTTTGTAAACAAAAACACAAATGTTGAAAAAAATTCCACGAGCAGGATTTGAACCTGCACACTTCTACACCCTTTTGTGTTTTTGTAATTTGTTCGTAACAAAATTTGCGTTGAAAATTATATTAAACAAAACAAATACATTTTATAAATAGCTTGCCTACTTCTTAACTGATCTTTAGTATTTGTAAAAATATTATGATCGGATGTTAATGACGGTAGTTGTTGACATTGAATGGGCGCCTTTGGCCTTCAAAGTAAAAAAGTAAATAGTGTTGAATAATTTCGGCGGGCTGGTTAGAACCACGATAGCTCAATAGGGAGAGCACCTGACCCTATGTCAGAAGGGTGCAGGTTCAAATCCTGCTCGTGGAAATTTTTTCAACATTCGTGTTTTTATAAGTAAGATACAGCACAATTTGGCACTGTTGTTACGATCGTATTCTGAGTAGTACATAAGATCAAGTGAAAGTGTAAAGAGCCAAGTAGAGTTAGTAGCTAGAGTATTTAAAAATAAACTTGACGGAAACGCAATGTCCCTGAAATAAAAGAAAAAAGAAAAAAGGAAGAAAATTCTACGAGCTTTGCAAACTATAAATAAATAAGTAAATAAGCTTTCCTACACTCACACCAATTATCTAGCCCAAGAGAAGCTTCGTTATGAAACTCGTTAAATGGTTACTAGACAACGGATAAACATACATAATAGTAGTTTATGCAACTGTCATATAATGAAGGGTATTAAAACACGAGTGTGAGTTTATGAAACGAGTGCCCGTGTTATATGCAGTTGCATACACTACTTTATCTTCACTAATGCAATTAGTCAAACAACAAGAGTAAAAGCTGACAATAGTTTATTTATAATAATTGTTCAAATTTTGGATGGTACAATTTTGAAAGTTAATGTTAATTATTGATCCAGCAGCTGTAGCGGTCGCGGGGCAAGTAGTAGAGCTCGTAGACGGAGTTGGAATATTTATAATTACTTCATTCGTCTTGTTTTCTATACTGTTCAAGATCGTATTTGAGACTTGAATTTTATTCATTAAAGACTCATCAATGTAGCTTTCAGCCACAGTAGAAGACTTCCACCCCCCGTGTCGTTTCAGTGCGGTCAAATCACCACCGCTATCTATGAGAAGGGTCGCCGAGGTGCGCCGGAAGCAATGCCCCGTGTACAACGCTGGGTTAGGCAGATTCAAAAAACTTGCGATAGTTTTTCCCAGAGCACCAAATTTATTAATACCAGTTCTTTGATCGACGCACTTCCCCGATCTATAGCTCAAGAAAAAGGCAGGGTTTCGACAGGGGGTGGGTCGAAGTTCCATGGATTTTTTACATACGGCATAGCAGTTGCCCGTCACAACGAAAGAACGATCTATTTTCGTTTTTGTTTTCGAAACTTTCACCATGATTGTACTGTCGTCTATGTTAGAGACTTCATCGAACTGGATGTTGTATAGCTCTTGCCTTCGGCATGCCCCCATTATGCCGAAGATTAGTGCAACCTGTAACAATAAACGATATAATAAGCTTGAGGTACATAGCCAAGGCAAAAACTATGATTTATGAAGTAGTAAAGTGTAGGTACCTACTACCTAATTTATACACAAAGCGCTTAAACGGAGTGTCTAGATAACTTGCGTGTGTAGTACGTAAGTACCGACGGGAGTATGTCGTGCAAAGGAACTACACGTTGTACAGTATACACTTTTCAAAAATTTAAGGCACTGCGCAAACGTAGACACTTCTTGTTACCGGTAGATTAAATAACAGAACTAAAATACATTTACCTTTTCAAAAAGATACAAAATATCTGGTGAATCTTTCAGGAACACCTTTATTTGACCTGATGTAAACGTCAAGGACTTTTTTTCCTTGTGTCCTTCTGAACTGCGTTTCAGGAACGCTATGACTTTTGAATACTTCGTGATATCAATATTGTTGTAGATACTCAGTGTGGACTTGAGCATAGAATATTTAGCCCACATAGAAGATGGCTTGAATTTGTCGGAGAGGTCTTTGAGATACACAAGAATGACATTTTCAGAAAATGATGTAGTTTTCTTTTCGATCTTCCATGCCAAAAAGTTATTATATTCTTTTTCATATAATTTTCTAGATTTTTCTGGCAAAAGATTGTGAGTTACTTTTGTTGCCAATTCTAGAATATCCGGAGGCGTACAAATATCATCGTCGCTGTCCATTTTTAACTTTTAATTTGTATTTTAAAAACAAAACATATTGCGAAACATTAAATTCACGCGTACGTGTATTGTCACAGTGAGTTTTGTGTATGTAAGTTTAGTAGTTTCGACGAAGTTTTCACGTATAACCCAACTGTTTTCAAAAGCCAGCCTAATATCAAAATTTTATACAACTTGTATGAGGATTTTGACATAAGGCTCGCCAGGTTAATTGGTCGCGTTTTATTGATGTTATAATGAGATTTTACGATATTGTTTAAATTGCTTAAATTGAGTGTTTTGTTGTCTGCGCTATAACAGTAGTAATTATAAGTCAAGTATTGGAAACATAAGTAGAATGTTACAACATTAGTGTAGATAAAATACTTAAACACATACTTATTATACATAGAAAACACCCAAACCCGAGACAATTTTGAAAAACAATAATTTCTGAATTGACCCGACCGAGGATCGAACCCGGTACCTCAGAGATGGCGACACCATGAAAACCGGTGTACAAACCACTTGACCAAGGAGGTCGTCACTATGACTATTGTGTATGCTGTGTTTTTTGTTAGAGGCAAATAAAAATATTTATTATCAATATTATTACTCATTATTAATTTAAGTGTTCCACTTTTAAAGCTTACAAACCACTGTTTTTGTCCACTTTGAAGACATTCGTATAAAATCATCATCATCCATTGTTTATTACGATTAAGAACAAGATTATTATATGTCCCATCAGATGTCCCGTACCAACTGCTTGGTGAGCAAGCTGGCCATGAAGTACACCGACCGACTGTCAAGTGAGGAGCTGGACAAGTTCCATCAGTACCTCCTACTCTACAAGGTCTCCTTCTCCCCGATGGAGATCTGCACGCTTGACCGTCCTCTCATTGCCACGGTAAGGTAAAACGAACCTCCGACCTCTTCGAACTTCAAACCTAGTTTTTTAACTAGATAATAACCAACCTCGGTTAGTGCTGGCGCGGCAGCTTCAGCGGCTGAGGACCTGATACGGCGCAAATATAGTTCTCTAAGCCTTGGGCACATACTCGTATTTGCGCTGTTTGGGGTTGAAACTTTGGGACCATGGGGACCGGCAGCTCGAAAACTTTTTCAAGAAATTTCCACTCGCCTTATAGAGACCAATGGTGACCCTCGAGCTGGCGCGTATTTTGGCCAACGCCTAAGTTTGGTTATCCAAAGAGGAAACGCCGCCAGCGTCCTGGGCACTCTCCCGCTTGGCAGCTATTTGGAGTCTCTTTTTTATTTGTAAAAATTATGTGTATATTTCTATATTTTTTTTTTATTTCTCTTAGTTATAATATTTATACTTACTTATGAGCGTTTACGCCGCACACTAGCGCCGCCAATGAAAAAAAAAACATATCTAGTAATTAGAGATAGAAAATCAAATTATGCTCAACAAACTATTTGAATGAAGTAATTTAGCATTTTTACGTCACCTAATGAACATCTGACATGTTATTGTTAAGTTAAATACGGCGTTATAGTTAAAAGTGGCCGTTTTTAGCTGTAACGTCTTCCACACTTTTGGAGCACGAGCCTTCCCTATGGATGGATAGGGAGTAAAGGTCATAAACCACCACGCGGGCCCAGTGCGGTTAACGACTGCTAATGCAGCCGGGACCAACGGCTTTACGTGCCTTCCGAAGCACGGAGGAGCTCGAGATGAAACTATTTTTGGTCACCCATCCGATGCGGCCTTTGCGAAAGTTGCTTAACCTCAGCACTCGCAAACCGGGCGCGTCGGCTTATTTGCGCCGAGCTCCTACCACAGCCACAGAGTGCCTAGTGTGATTTTTGTTTCATCATCATTATCATCATCTCAGCCAAAAAACGTCCACTGCTAGACAAAGGCCTCCCCCAAGGATATGAGGGGTATTTGCCGTAATCGCCACGCTTGGCAGGCGGGTTGGCGATCGCAGTAGGTTGAGGGTAATCTCAGAGAGATGCTGCTGCCCATCCTCTGGAAGGTCCCTTAGTCGGCTTTTACGACACCCACGGGAAGAGATGGGGTGGTGCAATTCTTTATCCCCGGCACCACACAGGGCAGTTTTGTTTACTATCGACGAAACGGAAATTAGTATGGCATTTAAACAGCGCCTCCTGGCGACATACGAGATGAGTTAAAATTTTGCCATACAAATTCTCGAATTCGTTAATGTGATCGAATGGCGAGTGAAACGCGCAGTAGGCACCCAGCAATGCTAATAGCTTCTCGATTCTGCTATTCTAAAATGCAGTACTCAGTTGTGTGTGTGTCTCAGTGGCGTAAAGGAGAACAACCACTTTGTATGGAGCTTTGGTACCGGTCATAAGTTCTTTGTACAGCTACAAAACTTTGCCATTTTAAACCTTATTATAGTAGTATAATTATTGTCTTTATTTGAGTTTGCTAGCTAGTAGAGTTATCTAGATAACTCAATTAAGTTATTGAATTTAAAAAAATAATTTCATCAAGAAATGTTATTTCTGTTATTAACAATATTCTAAAACCTTTTTTTTAGTTATGTAGGACAACCTAAAGACATATTAAGTAAATTATATCTGTGCTAACATGTAGCGTCGTTCTCGGTGTGATGATAAGCCACAGTTTATACAAGAAGTTCTCTCCATGTATGTGAGTTTGATAGACATTATTAAACTCACAATCATTACTTATGTATATAACCTCATAATTTATTTACGATCTACGATTAATTTATCAATGACTTTTAAATACTTTTTTAGGCTTATTCTGCTAGTTTCGGTTCCCATTTTTCCGTATAATATACCTTATTTAATGCTTAATATATCTAATACATCTAATCTATCTAATATATCTAAATATATCTAAAATCTACGAATAAACAACTCATTACAATTCGGTACCACTTTGGTTGATCTCCTTTGATACTGAAACTTTAACCTTTTCACCGCCAACAACTTTTATAGAAGTTCGAGATTTTCGTGCCATCCACGCCAGCACTTCTATAGAAGTTCTTCTTTGTACCTACTTTATTAAAATACATTTATACGTTGGCGTACAGCGGGACATTGCGTGCAGGATAGTTGGGCGGTGAAAAGGTTAAGGAAAATGTGAAAACCAGGCCACTGAAACACGACTGTAAACTTTTGAAATAGTAGCGATTACAGCAACGCAATTAATAACAGATATTTTTACTTTCCAGATAACTGCAAGCGTTACTACCTACTTAGTGATACTTATCCAATTTCAGACACTGGATGGAAATCAAATTTAATAGCCACCTTAGCAGTTGGTTTTTTTTCGCATTTTTATATCACAGGCATAATTATTATTACTAGTGGTCGCCCAGTGGTCGAAATTCGACCGTAATTTTATTAAGGCTGCACGGATTGTATCGATAGTGTGATATTTTGGATTGGCATTGACAGATTTCGGCTGCTCCTCTTCCTTTTTCTAATTTTTGAAAAGAGTTTAAATGCGTGTGTGTCAAATACAATATGTGTGTGTGTCAAATACATGGTAGTGTGTGTAATGTGTGTTTTATTGATTTAATGTATTTTTATGCATAATTTTAAAAAATAACATTCGGATGACCTTCTCTGTATAAACTATAAGTGTTTACTTTAGTATTTGTAAAAATATTATGATATAATATATTATATATATATATATATATTGTTAATGACGGTAGTTGTTAACATTGAATGGGCGCCTTTGGCTTTCAAAGTAAAAGGT
The DNA here is from genome assembly GCA_947562085.1 of Eudonia lacustrata. Lineage (NCBI taxonomy): Eukaryota > Metazoa > Arthropoda > Insecta > Lepidoptera > Crambidae > Eudonia > Eudonia lacustrata. Next base: position 15,499,322 of record OX387329.1, read on the forward strand.
AAATAGTGTTGAATAATTTCGGCGGGCTGGTTAGAACCACTATAGCTCAATTGGAAGAGCACCTGACCCGGTATGTCAGAAGGGTGCAGGTTTCAAACCCTGCTCGTGGAAATTTTTTCAACATTTGTGTTTCTATATATAAGTATATATAAGTATATATAAGTGTGCGAAATTTCATAATCCTCCGTCCGCGCAATTTTCGTAAAAAAGGGGTACAAAGTTTTTGCTTCACGTAATAATATATAGATTTATTTGTGTTCGGGAGTCTTACAGCATAAAAGTCCAGTAAAAATAAAATATACCATAATTATTGCTATGCTAACAACAAGTAAGAACAAATATTACAAATGCGAAAGTAGGTTTGTTTGTTTGATACGTTTTCACGTAACTATTTAACGATTTGTTTATTTTGTTGTCATAGAAACTATCAAAGCGGTACGAAGTTTCGAAAATTTAGTTTTTTGTTTTTTTTAATAAAAAAAATAATAAGTCAACAGCATTTCTGAGAAGTAGCGTTACACCGGGTTTACAATATTTGTCCAGAACATAAGATCACGTAGTATAAATTCCTTGTCTGCCAAGTAAATAAGCGTTCTTCAAGTGTACTGTCAATTAATTCTCTATCTGTCTCTTTATTATTCTAAGATCTGTCTTCAACAAAAATAAATCGCAAAGCAAAATGACATTTAACGCTAATCGCGAAGAAATATGTCATTTATAAGTTTTAAGTCCATTTCTCTTTGTGAATACGTGCCTCGATGTTTTCTATGTGAAAAAATAAAGAGTTCAATTAAAATTGCTGTTTTTTTATGATTTCAATAAAACTCACATTTATGTATAAATTAATACACAATCTTGTAAATAGCTTTGGTGCATGCTCGAGTATGTCCATAGCGACTTCATTATTCATCATCATCATCATCTCAGCCAAAAGACGTCCACTGCTGGACAAAGGCCTCCCCCAAGATGGGGGGTATTTGCCATAATCGCCACGCTTGGCAGGCGGGTTGGCGATCGCAGTAGGTTGAAAGTAACCTCAGAGAGATGCTGCTGCCCATTCTCTGGAATGGGCCCTAAGTCGCCTTTTACGACACCCACGGGTTGAGATGGGGTGGTGCAATTCTTTATCCCCGGCACCACACAGGGAACTTCATTATTATTCATCATTTATTTCAGATAATTATACTGCCGCACAACTTAGTACTTACAACGATTTCGTCCACCAGGATCCCTTAGCCTGATCCCCCAGGGGATCCTCGTGAACTGATTAGTTCATCAGGATCCCCTATAACAAAAATAAGCATAAAAAGATGGTAGCACACTGAGTCCGATTTAATTAAAAACTCGTACAGTCGGCGGCAGATCAACCTACCCAAATCTGTCAAATTTCTCCAATGAATATTGATCCTTATAACCAAACAATAAAGTTCAAAATTGATTGTAGAAATTTGACAGTTTTGGGTAGGTTGATCTGCCGCCGTGTGTACATACATGATTTTGATAAACCTTTTTTGAACTGGCTAGTGCAACGAAATGCAAACAACTAAAAAATAAAATAAAAAAATATATATAATAATAATATTAAATAATTTTATATGAAAAAAAATTTCTTTTTAATTATGTTGTTTTTTTTAATGTATTATAATCAGTGGTCGGAGTAGGTATATTGATTTTAGATACTTGCGTCATGATATCATAACATGGACATGCATTTCTTCCGGAATGTACCGGAGTTTCCAAAAATTTGGTAAATAGAGTAATAAAATAAAAAACCATATGTAAGCAAACAAAATTGTTTATTGTTAATACAAATAATCATTATTACAGTTTTATTAAAAATAATTATTTTTAATCCTCATCGGTTACAAGTTCTACATTTTGATTTTCTGTCTCTATACAATTAAAATAAATAACTATAATTTTTTCAATATTTTCTAATTTTAAGCTATTTCTTTTAACATCTAAGATCCATTTGTAAGTGGAAAATGATCGTTCAACATCTGTAGATGTCAATGGAGCGAATTTGAAACTCGGAGGAGTATCCATATTAACATATACGTTTGATGTCAGTGACCTTAATTCAATATACCTACTCCGACCACTGATTATAATATATAAAAATATATTTAAATTTATTAATTTTCTGTAAATAAAAATACCCAGTGTGATATTGTCATTACATACTTCTTATTAAAGGGGATCCTGATGAACTAATGAGTTCACGACGATCCCCTGGGGATCAGGCTAGGGGATCCTGGTGGACGAACCCCTTACAACTTACTGTGTTTGAATTGTGATATTTGAGGTGCTGACATTACGATCTATTTTCTCGAAACTGTTTACATGTTCTTACTGCGATCATAAATTGCGCGGCAGTATAATCCACTACATCAATACAATGTTCTGTTAGGAGTTACTTAAGACAGTACTGATACTGAGGGATACTGGGGCACTGGCCTGTGTAGTGACAGCCAGTGTCCTAAAAAAGGGCCATCAGTGTGTTTAGTGAGAGTTTCATTAACGAAAACGAGTATTTGTATGGCAAAATGTTGACTCCTCTCGTATGCCGCCAGGAGGCGCTGCTTCAATGCCATACTATTTTCGTTTTCGTCAACGTAATCGAATGAATACGGATCGTATATTAAACTCACACTAGGCGCTATATGCTCTTTGCGACTACGGCCAAGCTGTCGGCTGGCCTGGAAGGCTATTTTGATACTTTTACTTTTTTCTTAATTTCACAATTGTCTGCTTAAGATTAAGAGCGTTTACGCCGCACACTAGCGCCATTAATGAAAAAAAAAACATATCTAGTAATTAGAGATAGAAAATCAAATTATGCTCAACAAACTATAAAAACGGCCACTTTTAACTATAACGCCGTAATTAACTAAACCATAACATGTGAGGTGTTCATTAGGTGACGTAAAAATGCTAAATTACTTCATTCAAATAGTTTGTTGAGCATAATTTGATTTTCCATCTCTAATTACTAGATATGTTATTTTTTTCATTGGCGGCGTTAGTGTGCGGCGTAAACGCTCTTAAGCTGCTTTGTTATGTACCCCATTTGGATAACAACTGCCTCCTGACATACAAGCTTTTAGCCTAGCTTTGGAGGCAGGGCAAATTTTACCTGTAATTATGCTTTTGTGGATAATAAAGATTATTTATTGTTATTATTTGAGTGACAGTCGCAATCGCAACAATTTGTAATTTATCGCTACCAAAACACGTATTTGTATGACGAAACGTAGAACGCTGCGGTAGCGCCACAAGCGAGCGATTGACGAACTAAAAGTTTATGACGGCGCCGGAGGGCGCGGCGCGGCGTTCTAAAATAAATCGACCGATTTTAGTAACCGCAACTATATAGGAGCAGTCGCGTTGCCATTGTGCAATTAGCGACTGATTGCTTTTTTGATAATAAGCCAGTGGGTCCGCTGCACCATCGAGAGCGCTCTTAATTACTTAAGATCTATTATTATCTCTTTATTTCTTTTTTTTCTTAGCCTAGGTTTGTTATAATATTAATATAAAAGTAAAATACAAAAGCACATACAAAACATAAAAATATTATAAAAAACCTAGCCTAGGGTACCGCCGGCAACGGGGCAGGGCTCATGCTGCCGGTGGTTAGGGCTGCAGAGACAGGAACCTTCGGACTATCCGCGCCGTGTCCAAGAGTACCGCCTACTGTATCTGACCCTTGATCCAACCATTGAGCGAGAGTTTCTTAAGGTGTTGGTCGAGACTCTTCGCTACCAGACCGTTCGCAGACACGACTATCGGCACAATGATTGTCGAGTCAATATCCCACATGGCGGTTACCTCGTGAGCCAAGTCAAGGTACTTGCTGACCTTGTCCTTCTCGGCCTTTACAAGGTTCTCGTCATGTGGGATGGTGACATCGACAAGCATTGCCCGGCGTTGCGATCGATCTATCTATCTATTATTATTATTATTATTATTATTTCTCTTGGGAACGTCGCCAGCCGAACGGACGATCAGCCAAACTTACTTAAGATCTAAGGTGAGAGTATAATAAAAATTATTTATTATGTGACTGTGTAGGTAGACTGTCGTCAGTTAAATAACTTAATAAATTATAAAAAATAAAAATCTAATTGCATTTTTAAGAGGTACTGTTGAAATAGGTTGAAAAATGTTTTTTAGTTGTGTGAAATTGTTTTTTTAGTAAAACTATTTTTAAAGAAAAAATATAATAGCTTAGAAATATTTTTTAAAACCGTGTGTTACGTTGATCGATGTAGTTAAAGCTTATAGGTATAAGCAACAATACATTATTTTGACCCGGAACAGGGAAATTATCACTTATTGTTTTAAAGGCCGGCAACGCATTGGCGATTTCTCTGGTATTGCGGGTGTCCATGGGCGGCGGTGATTGCTTCCCATCAGGTAGCCCGCCTGCTCATTTGCCTCCTTCTAATATAAAAAAAAAATGTTGACTGTTATTACGTAAATACATTTGAAATAACATATTTGAAATTATCTGATGTTATCTACTATCAACACAACCGAAGAATATAATGATAGTAGAATTATGTTTGCTCAGTAATCAAAGCAGCACAGGATTAATAAGTTCTTTATTGTTTTAGTTACTCAAACATGGCTGCAATTATTGTTCACTACGTAGTAGTCATATAAATAATTAACTCACAATTTCAACAGTATTTAGTACAGGTACGGAAAGCTACAAAGAAACTGCATCTTGCAAACAGTCAGTTGATGGGCAAATGGGTAAATATTTTTTAGAAATTGATAACTTCAACTTTGTCTTTTGACATCATGATGTCATCGTCTGGCATAATTAGGCATGCTTAATGATGGCAGAATATCACTTATCATTCTTTTTAAAGTTCTTAAATTACTGCAATAATATTGTAAAAAGGCCGTTCCAGTCCGAACATTCCTTTTTAACAGCTCCATATTTAATGCAGTATTTCCATTCTCTTGGAAAGACGCTCAAATAATGAAATTCCTCTACCCAAAAAAGTAACCCCAAAATATTTACTGAATACCAACCCATTTCCATTCTTCTTTTCCTATCCAAAGTCCTCGAGCTTCTTGTCAACAACCAAATTAGTAAGTTCCTTTCCCTTCATAATCTCCTTAACCCATTCCAATCGGGCTTCCGTCCAGGCCACAGCACCGTCACTACTTAGGTTAATATCACCGACAACATCCGCCTTGGATTGGAAAACGGCCACTTAACTGTGCTAACTTTGCTGGACTTCAGCAATGCCTTCAACACCGTTAACTTTGAAATTATTTTAGCTTTCCTTAGATTACTTAATATATCTCCAACAACAACTGATTGGTTTCTGATCGGGCGAAAGCAGCGAGTTCGTCTTGAGGAGAAATTAATCTTCATGGTTTGACTCGACGGCTGGTGTCCCTCAAGGTGGCGTTTTGTCTCCTCTTCTGTTTGCAACCTTCATCAACTGTATTTCAGAAAGGCTTTCTAATTCTTACCACTTATATGCAGACGATTTCTAAATATATTGTCAGGCACCACTCGTCAATCTTTCCGAAGCTATATATTATTATTATTATCATTATTATTTTAACAGGCAAACAGTTGCCACTACTGATAGTGCCTAGTCTATTTTTAAATAGGTTGATGTTACCACCACGCTGCCTCCACATTACCCTGGCCCCAGGTTGTAATTAAAGGGTCGACTTCAGCCCAGGGGAGAAAGAACTCCCGCAGAATTCAGTTTAAACCGACGTTTAAAGCAGGAGATTTCAGTTTTTTTAAGAATGTCCTCATTTCAGTAGCTGGATGCGAGCAGCACAGAACGGGTGTGAACCCGTTCTCCCAAATGGCCTCCCCCAAAGGTTTTTGGAGCAGGCCTTTGTCCAGCAGTGAACATCTTTTAACTGAGATGATGATCGTGATAATATTCTATTCAGTTACGTGTGTTAATTTTCCAGCTACCATGAGCGTACTACAAAAATCTATGTCCAATTTCCTGGTGAGTGGTAACATCGAATCATCAGAATGCTTTGTGTGGGGCGGACTGTATCGTTTTATGCGAACGGCACAAATATTGGGGATCGCACCGGTGTGCTTTGAAAAGCATCAGGAAAGATGGCGTGTTCGAGTCTCAACTTTCGTTTATTTTTGGACAATACTGTTCATCATATCTATTGGTAAGTAATGAAAATTTTTAGACGTTTTATTTTTGGACGGGTCACAATTATATAACATCATGTTTCATTTGCCAATTCTTATGGATACATCACATAATATATGTTCGGCATAAAACAAATTTAAGGAAATAAAACAAAACCGCAGTCATGACTCTTTACATTCCGCCAAGAAGTCCCTGACCAGAAGATTTGTTTGTCCATGACAGTAATAAATGACACAGTATAATCAAACTCTGTAATAATAACAATTGGGTAGTTGATTGGTTAGTCAATAGAGAAACTTTTTAGCAACTGTCAAAACGTTTTTTCTAATAGAAATGGTATGGGAATAGCAAACTATGACGTCACCATTTTGTTCTGTCAATTCAGCGTTTATTAATAAAAAATAGGTCAATGTTTTAATGAATTGTTACGTGATTTCATTTCTTTGTTTTAATGTTCTGGAATTATTTGTTATTTTTGTTATTGAAAAGCATTTGTTTTTTTATTAACAGATCTGGCCATAATTGCTCCGTGGTTCATCAAACTGATTTGGAAAGAGACACTAATGAATGATAAGAGTGTCAGTCTGATAGCATCGTTGTCGCACTACTTTCTAGCCATAGGGAGTGCTAATGTAATAGTGTTTAGGAACCTGACACGACAACGGCAAATAGTTCAGAGCCTAAACCAACTTCATAAGGTACTGTGTGTGAATTTTTTCATGATTTACGGAGAGACAAATAGTTATACACAAAGATAAAAAGTTGTACTAAGTAACAACACAACATACAAAAAAATAAAAAAACATTATACTAAGCATTAATGTTTATTATTAATGTCTGTATATTTATACAGAAACAAAATAAACAAGTATGATAAAACATGCATTCGAGGAAGTGTTACGTTCAGAATAACATGCTTTTCTTTACAAATTATTGATTTTTGATGTTTGAACACTAATTTAGCCTTGAAATGGATAACAACAGTTTGTGTAATGACTTTGTGATTTTAATTGAAGCAGGTAATCTGTCCTAATTAATAGATTAAACGATATCTTATGTTATAAGTCCTATTCTAAGTCCTATTTTATTTTATAGTATGACTGGTAAAATATACTATTGATTATACACGTAAAACATTAAAGCATAACATAAAACACTAACATAACAACATAACATTAACAGCGTTCCACGTTAACGTGTCTCGAAATAACCCAATCCTACGGATGTGTGAAACTTATAACAATCTCGATTTGGAACTCGATATATTTCATCAGAGTATTCATAGTTTTAAGTGCTTACTAAATAAGAGTGTTACGCTCTGAGTCTATTTTAGTGTTTATTGTAAAAGACAATTTATTAATGTGCAATGTGACCTCAATAATAACTGAACATTGTTTTGGATAATTTTGTGTACAATGTAAGCTTTCAGTCTCAATATTTCTTGTTTATTTTTATGTATTTTTTAGCCTGTAAGCTGTTTTTGTACCTATTCAAATAAAAAATAAATAAAATAAAATAAACGGTCAACAGAATCCACATTTTTATGTTGCAAAAGCATACGTGCTTTTAAAATAGTAACATCAATACTTAAGCAGTTTTGATTCTGAACCATTATCTGAAATATTGCTCATATTTTTACACCCTGTATAAGTTGCCATAGGTAATCGAATTTTTGTGTAAAGTTTTTAAGTAAAATAAAATTAGTTGGCAAATCAAAATACATTTTATAGCTTGCCAATATTTAATACAGATCTGTTGCTCTGTTTTTAATATTGCTGTGACATCAATTTTAAAGCTAACCAATATCACATTTTTTGCTGATCACAATTTAGCTATTTTGCCGACCGCTAAAAGCTGCTCAATTCACTAAATTTGCTGACAAAATACATTTTGGAGCTGACTAAACCTCTTTATTTGGCTGACCGTTTAAATGATAGCAAAGTTTTATCTAGTAACTATCTATGTAATACCTTTAAACGAGCAGTTCTTGTATATACTTGCATAATATCTATCTCGGAAACGGCTCCAACGGTTTTCATGAAATTTAGTATGCAGGGGGTTCCGGGGGCAATAAATCGATCTAACTAGGTTTCATTTTTAGAAAACATTATAAAAAAAATAATGAGCAAAGCTCGGTCATCCAGGTAGGTACTATAGCAATGTGAATCATCATCATCATCATCATCATCGGCCTATCTTAGTCCACTGCTGGACATAGGCCTCCCCTAATGAGCGCCATAGCACCCTGTCTTTAGCTTGACGCATCCAGCATCTACCAGCATTGTGAAAGCAGAGATTCAAAAATAATAAAAATAACAACTGATTGTTTTTAGATACAAACGACTTTCTTCGATGTGTACCGCAAATCAGCCAAAAATGATTTCGCTTTATTATCGATTAGCGGGCTGGCAATTTTGTTTGCCACTATTAGTGGTTTCTTACTGTACGGCAAAGCAATAATTACCGAACCAGACCTTACGTGTAAGTATTTTTTTATATTTTATATTTATATAATTCATAATTACTCTTTAAAACAGTATATAATTCTGCCAATCTGTTGAGCAGTTTGTCGGTAAGTGGGAAAATAAGTAGTGTTTTTATAAATATCCTATGGGTAAGCACATAGCCTTCAACTCACCTGATGCTATGTGATGATAAGGCCGAAGGTGGAAGCGCACTTCACCAGGAACCCTCAACTACTGAGGCACTGGCTATCTTATCTGTAGCTGCCGGAACACAACATTTGCAATAAACCCTGATGTTATGGCGACATATTTAGGTAAGATGGTGGTAGCTAGCCAGGCGGGCAAACAAGTCCTACCACCAACCAAACCGAGTACACAAACATGTAACCCCGCTGGGAATCGAAGCAGGGACCTCTGGGTCTAAACCGGTGGTCTTAACCACTAGACCACAGAGGCGATTCAAAGTTATTTTAAGTAAAATTATTTTCTGAGATAGTCTCGGTTTGATGTTTTTATTTTTATAACACCCGATTTCGAAGTTGTCCGAACGAAGCTCCAAACAGCTGTGTACGGTAGATTTGAATACGGTTTGTTGTTACTTCGTTCGAACGACTTTAAAATCGGCTCGATTAACGGATGGGAAAACAAAAATGGTTGCTGGGACAATTGCAAAAAAATTGTACATATAACAAATAGGAAACAAAGATGAAAATAACTTGATATTACAAAAAAATAACAAAGATGAACTATAAGGACTAGTTCATGTTGTGCATTCTATTTGAAAGGTAAATTTGTTAATGAGTAAAAAGCAGTATCTTGATTGATTATTTTAATAAAGAATGGCAGCAAGTTTAGTTTGTATTACTTTCGACTTACTTAACATTTTTTTTTGCAAATCAACCTTAAAATTAACTGTGATCATAATATTTCAACTTTAGTAATCCAAGTCAACTATTACATTGTGAGTGCGACTTTACTTCTTATTTGTTATTTCATATTTGTTACGTCACAAAGAAATGTAACAAATTCGTAACAAAAAGGAACAAAACACTCGTGTGTACAACCTAAAATGTGTGAAAAATACTAAGAGATGTCTTTGAATCAAACTGTTTATATGTTTCTAAATATATCATGAAGTATCCTTGAAATAAACTATATAGAAAGCTAAACATACACTAACCAATTAGTTTAATGGAATGGTTATCAAGATGAAACTAATTTGTGTATTTTTCCCGCACAATTTAGTAAATTTTTTGTAGACCGTCTAACCAGAATTCCAGCAAAATGGCCGTCGTGCAGAACTAGCGCCACCTACAGACGTTATTTATGATTTTAGTGTTGCCAGGTAAAAAACTTATTTTTCTACTAAATAACAATAAACAAAGCTGAATAACAAATATGAAAGAAATTACGGACGGCTTTAAAAATGATATTTAAAACAGTTTTTAATAGAGAGACCTGATTTATTGTTTAAAGTATTAAAATGTATGTAGTATTCTATAAATAACTAAAAATATTTAACAGTATAAAATCACTGAACTGTATTTTTTCCCCATACACAAAGCTGAACACGGACGAGAAGGACACGCGTACTTGTATGAAGAAAACTAAACGTATCCTGATGATTTGATTTTTATTTAATTGATTTATCGGAAAAATATTATTTATTTCTTTTAGTTTTTGTTATAATGTAATTTTGTAAACGTATTTAAAAAAATATATGAAAAGAAGTTATGTGTTGAACGTTTATTCTAATAGGACGTTCACGCATTCAGAAATGTAATTTTTTTTTGCATTTGTCCCTGCTACGATATCGTTACGGTTTTTGTTATGTGTATCGGGCAAATGTGAAGACACCTCATGGAGCTGGTTTGTGCCCCACTTGCTGCCGCACAAGTTATGAACGCATTAAGAGCGTTTACGCCGCACACTAGCGCCGCCAATAAATAAAAAAACATATCTAGTAATTAGAGATAGAAAATCAAATTATGCTCAACAAACTATTTAAATGAAGTAATTTAGCATCTTTACGTCACTTAATGAACACTTGACATGTTATGGTTTAGTTAAATATGGCGTTATAGTTAAAAGTGGCCGTAACGTCTTATTTAACTAAACCATAACATGTGAGGTGTTCATTAGGTTACGTAAAAATGCTAAATTACTTCATTCAAATAGTTTGTTGGGCATAATTTGATTTTCTATCTTTAATTACGAGAATTTTTTTTTTTCATTAGTGGCGCTAGTGTGCGGCGTAAACGCTCTTAAGGACAACTTACTGTGTTTGTGATTGTGATATTTGAGGTGCTGACATTACGATTTATTTTCTCGAAACTGTTCACATGTTCTTTACTGCGTTCATAAATTGCGCTGTAGTGTTGTTCTCACGTTGCCGATTAACACGTTACAAAACGCCTAGAGTGAGTTTTGTTTACTATAGCAACCAGGAAGGACACTCTCTCAACAAAAAGAAACGGAGGGACGATTGGAACGAAGTTTATTGAATCTTTTATTGTACATTAAAATTACAGTCTAAATTACTTTATTATAAAAAACATATACAAGGGTGAGCTTATCTCTAAAAGAGATCTCTTCCAGCCAACCCTAGCTGTAGTTGGAAAAGAAAGTCTGCGGGACCAATTGTCGACCATAACATAAATAAATACCTTACATATAAATAAATAAAATAAATAGGTACTTAAACTAATTATAATGCATATACGTACATACATATATAAACATATACATATATATAATTTTTTTTTTAATTTATTACCACATAAAAAGTAACATTTTATATCTAAATAATAAATAACATTAGAAAACCACTAAGGTTTGTAGCAATGCTATTCACAGCTTAGTCGAAAACAATGTATTTCTTTTTTTTTTGTTTTTTTATAAATTTAAATAAGCTCAAAGTAGGTAACTGGGTTACAATATAGGAGCGAGTTAAGTAGTTAGTTAGTTAATTATATAATATATACATATTATCATTTGACTGTATAACTATATAATGTTACTGATTACTGCTCAAGTTGGAAAGGTAGTGCTCTTTCAATTTGTGTTTAAAAGATGCTACTGATGGGCTCTCACGAATGCTGGCAGGCAGTTTATTCCACAATCTGGCTGCATATACGGTGTAAGAATTATGGAACAATTAGGAATTGGATTGTGGATAGAGAAGAGTTGATTTAATTACTACTTAGTACTTTTACCACAGAATAAGTATTAGCACAGTATTACCATTTCATACAGTAGGGCATCGCCTTTGACGTGGGGCGATGCCGCCGCCCGCGTAGGTATCTACGCAATCGTTCGCCGATATGCAATGGTTGTCACAAAATTCGAAATCAAATAATCGTTAATATTTTTATAACATAATAATTATTATTTGTGTAAAGTACATCCTTTCTGACCTTTCTTCAAAATTTCAGCCAGTGCAGCTCGGGTTTGGTTCGAAGGGTGGCTGTGAGGCCGCAGTTCATTCAGCTCGCACTTTCTTACTGAATGATGGTGGCGAAGTGTTGCTAAAAGTGGATGTAAAGAACGCATTTAACTCCGTAGACAGGGGTGCTCTGCTGGCAAAAGTAAAAGAGAATATACCTCAATTTTATAAACTTTTGTGGCAATGTTACAGTGAACCAACAAAATTGGTTCATCGAAACAATCTTCTCCATTCTGCCGTTGGTTGCCAGCAGGGTGACCCTCTGGGTCCTGCTATTTTCTCTTTGGCAATTCACCAAACAATTTCGAATCTAAATTCTAAATTCAATGTCTGGTATCTCGATGACGGCACTTTAGGGGGAAACTCTGGTTTAGTTCTCGAGGACCTACAAACTTTGATAAACCAGTTTGGCACTATAGGTTTGGAGCTAAATTTTTCCAAATGTGAATTATACATTTCGAATTCCGTGGCCTCGGACCGTAGAGCTCAAATAGTTACTGACTTCAGTCGCCTGGCCCCCAGTATCAAAATTCTCAACGATGACTCTTTATTTTTATTAGGCGCACCGCTTCTCGACGCTGCCATTCCCGCTTTTGTAAACGATGCGATCTCTAAATTCAATTCAACTGCAGACCGGTTATTCCAAATTAATCCTCACATGGCCTTATTTATCATTCGTTTTTGTCTTTTTGTGCCTAAATTTACATATGTTCTACGTTGCTCTCAACTTTGGCTTTTTCCAGCAATGTTATCCAGTTTAGATAATTTGTTAAGAGAAACTCTTATTAAAATTTTAAATTGTACATTAAACGACCGCGTTTGGTTACAGGCTTCGCTTCCTGTACGCTTCGGAGGCCTAGGAATAAGAAATTTATCCAGTGTGGCCCTGCCAGCGTTTTTGTCTTCTGCTCATAGCACGTACAATCTCTACAGGAAAATTATCAACCCATCTTTGGGTTCCGTAGAGTTGTCGTGTAAAGCTGATGCGAGTAACGCCTGGTTATCCGCCTGTCCAAATTCTAACTTACCATTATTAGCACAATCTCAGAGGCAATGGGACGAGCCACTGTGCAAGCAAGTTCTGGAGGGGCTTTTATCCACTTCGAGTGATATGTCAGAACTCGCTCGTCTTACTGCCGTCTCCCAGAGAGAGTCAGGCCACTGGCTCCAGGCATTACCATCTGCCAATGTCGGTACCTTGTTGGACGGGCCGTCTCTCACTCTAGCGGTCTGTCTTCGTCTAGGCGCCAGGGTAGTCCACCCTCACCGCTGCGTATGTGGAGAAGCTGTTGATGAGCTTGGCCACCATGGCCTATCATGTGCTCGCAGTGCTGGGCGTATGCTGCGTCACTCCACTATAAACAGCATCATCCGCAGTGCTTTTGCCACCGTTGGTATACCGGCTGTCTTAGAGCCAGCTGGTATATCTCGCAGCGATAGCAAGAGACCTGACGGGATGACCATTGGGCCCTGGAAGCTTGGCAGGCCGTTGGTGTGGGATGCAACCTGTGCTGACACCGTGGCTCCCTCACATGTACGCGCCACCTCTCTTCATGTAGGGGCTGCTGCGGTAAGTGCTGAAAATCGCAAACGGCACAAATACGCAAATCTGGGTCCAAATTATTTATTTGTTCCGTTTGCGGTGGAGACATTGGGTCCATGGGGGCCGGAGGCCAAGCAGCTTGTTAAAGAGTTGAGTGCTCGCCTTATTAAAGCCTCCGGTGACAAGAAGGCTGGCAGCTACCTCTGCCAACGTATTAGCTTGGCAATCCAAAGAGGTAATGTTGCCAGCATTCTTGGAACCGTTCCCATGAGCCCACAGCTGGAGGACATTTTTTATTTATAGGTTTTATTTTGTCTTTAGTTATCTTATTTAATTTTTTCTTTAATATAGTAAGTTATGTTATTGTGAAATAATATAAGTCATTACTAGAATTAGTTTATGTAGCTTGTAATATAGGTAAATTGTAATTATTATCACATCTTATGATAGACAGTGTGTTTTTACAAAATGAATATTACAATTGGTTAAATAATAAAAATATATACATAATAATTTATTACAAGAATAAACTATATACATATTTTCAAATGTTGCACTGCTAAATTAAAGCGACGCATCGCTAAACAATAAATCTCATACGTTTTGATACGAGCGTTTGCGCCCCGTACCATAAGAAAAACTGTTTTTTTTTCTTTCAAATTAAAACTACAAATTATTTAAAAAAAATGAACTACAATTTTGAAGTGTGTGTTAAGACTAATCTACTAAGAAAATTTTGATGCTTAAATCGGTCTGGTTAGCCTGTAAAATGTGAATCTATGTTTTAAAAGAGGTTACTTTGATATTTTTTTCTCTGTTATAAAAGTTGAAAATTCGTGTTTCTGCAACTAACAAAATGAAGTCAATTAAATGAAAAATCATGTCATCAAATATCACTTTCATATGTTTTGTAATTGTTGAGAAAAATCAAGATCCCCGCCACGTAAATTACCAATGCGTCGTCTTAACGTGAAGGTTTATTTTTAGATTTCAATTTTATATTATCAAAACAATATATTGAATTCGCATTCGGATTGCTTAAAAAAGGAAAAAAAGAAACAAGCCAAAATAAGCTAAATCTTAAATATAAACCCTAAAAAATAGGTGAATATAAAACCTCCTCTTTTTCTGTTGGTTTAAATAAATCATAACAGTTGGATATTAGACAAATACCTACTCCTTCTGTGTCCGACGTCCCAACTACTCCAATAAGCTGTTGTAAACATAATGATTATACTTTGCGCAAGGGCTTGCGCCGTAAAGAATACATATACTTACCTACACTAGAAAAACCCGCTAGGTTGGAGTTAGAGTTACGAAGTAACTATTTAGTAAGGAGAGCCCGTTGTGCAACTGTGATACAGATGCTATCGATACCATCTTACATCTAATAACAGAATGCCCAATAAACACCAAGGCGAAACAAAAACTAGAGCAAAAGATAGATAGTCTCGTTAATGTAAATTCGATTCAATTTATAATTGAGAATAAAAAACACAGAAATAGCCTAATAAAATATATGGTGGCTGTTGTAGATATACGAAATAAAAACAAGTGAAAATTGTAGTGTTTGTGATGAATTAGAATTTGATATTTGTAATTGTATTAGTTTATAGTAATGGTTGTAAAAACGTTCATTATTAATCAATGAGAGATGATTAGCAAAATAAATAAAAGAAAAAGAAAAAAGAAACTATTTAGTCATCTAAATCTATGAAATTTTAAATTCTTGTTGTGTTTCGACGTCAACTTACAACCGTATACAGAATAACGTGTATGCACCATTATATTCAATAGGAATCACTGAACGTAAATTCAAAAAACGTTTAAAATACGCAGTACGCGCAAGTGGCTGCACTTCACGGTAGCTACCACAAACTGCGCTTGTTTGTGGTACACTCGCCGCAGCGCCCGCTTCCCCTCGGGTTCCCCTCCCTTGCTCTGCGAAAGTACCTTCGATGCGCAACTGTATGCTTGCTAAACTGTGGTATTAGTATACCTTTTACTTACTACGTTCACTTATTTCAGTGGAAAACATGTACAAATACCCAATACTAAACATCGCTCAGTGGGATGCATTAATTATAGTAACTTTGTTCACTTGGATAACGACAGAGGTGCATTCAACCTTTAAAGCAATCAATGACCAGTTGGACAATATTTTGCAAATTCCTTCAAATCAATTACGCCAACCGAGTGAGTATTATTATACTTCCACCAGTAATTAAAATAACGTTAAACATTTGGTAACGTTAACTCTATTATACGGAGAAGGTAACGTTATGCTTGGTAAGCTAAGTTACCGTTATAAGCGTACTGGCAAAACCGCATTAGATAACGTTCGTTTTTACTACTGCAATAACATAAGACAGCCGGACCCGTAATTCCAGCTGCCATGCCAAGGTGCACGTGCTGAATTGATGATGAGGATGATTTCGATGTTCCAGGATACTTTGAATCGGTGACGATTGACGAATCGATTCGCCATCTCTCTCTGATGTTCGTCGCTTTATGTGACGTTGTGCTACTGCTAGACTCCGCCTTCGGACTGGATATGCTGATCTTCCTAATGGTCAACTTCATGCATTTCCTCAGGTTAAATTATTTTATAGCCATGTTACTATGTAAGTATATTGTTTACTCCGATTTTAAAATGTCCTATATCTTTATTTATTAATTAGGTAGGTAATAATTTATTAGGACAACCAACAAGATCAAAAAGATAAACATAAATTTAAGCAAGAATTAGATAGAACATCAATAAGAGGCTGTCACGGCATGCAACGTGGATTTTTTATAAAATATCGACGTCTTCAATCAGTGCGTCCTACACGTCATGCCATATGGAGCCGAAACGTGGACACTCACGGTAGGCCTGGTCCACAAATTTAAAGTCGCTCAGCGAGCTATGGAAAGGGCTATGCTTGGAGTTTCTCTGAGGGACCGGATCCGGAGCGAGGTGATCCGACAGAGAACTAAAGTCGTCGACATAGCCCACAGGATTAGCAAGCTGAAGTAACAGTGGGCCGGCTATGTTAGCCGCAGAACCGATAACCGATGGGGTAAACGAGTTCTTGAGTGGAGACCGCGTATCGGCAAACGTAGTGTAGGACGCCCTCAGACTAGGTGAAACGACGATTTCCGCAAGGTGGATCGTGCTCAGTGGCGTACACTTGGAGAGGCCTATGTCCAGCAGTGGACGTGTGTAGGCTGATGATGATGATGATAACTATTAATATACTTATTTTAAAATTTATATATTAAAAAGGTAAAGTTTGTGGTTTTGTTGGTTCTAGGAAGGGTAATCTCTGAAACTACTGTTTCAATCCCAAAAATTCTTTCACTGATAGAATGATACAGTCCTTGTGGGTAATATAGGCTAATAATAATTATATACAGAAAAAAAAGTAATCAACGCAGACGAAGTCGCGGGCATAGTGCTGTTTCTAGAGAAACAAAAGACCGTCGATTAGAGACTTACTGCCGTACTCAGAGACGTCAATTAAGTTTTAATGACAATTAAGGCTCTTGCTGACACTTTCTTATGTGTAGTGCTAAATAGAGAAGGAAGACATTTAATTGTCATTAAATCTTAATTGACGTCTCTGAGTACGGCAGTTATAGCATTTGTTTTTTCTAGTGTCCCGATCGAAGTATCTATCTATCACAACACACTCCTTGAATAATATTTTTACGGATGATTACATCTGCAAAAATATTAAAAATGTGAAAAATATGTTAAAAACATCATCAACATTAGTTGATGATGTTTTTAACAAAATCATTTCAGATTTCTACTGTACTTGGGCTAATGTGTTAAAAAAGGGTAGCATTCATTGCTACATATTTTTAAGGAAATCTAGCTGCGCAATAGTAGCTCTGATTGGCTGAGGAACGAGCCTTTCCTATGGAAACACCACAGCCCTCTGCCACCACGCGCGCCCAGTGCGGATTGGTGGTTGTTAACGACTGCTGCAGCCGGGACCAACGGCTTTACGTGTTCCAATCTGATCCGAACCCCTCGGAGAACCTGGTAGGGCACGGTGACTACTGCGTGACTAGTGCGTGATGCCGTACCCTCTGAAAACCTCTGACGGTGATTCGTTTCACACGGCTTGAGGAACCCTTGAAGTTTCTCGACGCCCGGCTCCCATAAAAGCCCGGTGAAGCTCAAAATGCCCAGCAAACAAACTCTCTTAAAACAAAAAAGGCTTTACGTGCCTTTTTTGGAAGCGTGCTTTGGCACGTAACCTTTTCATAACTAACTAATATGTCGGCGGCGAGGTTTGTTTTGTAGGTAGGAAGGACGGTCGAGCAAACTCGGATTCGTCAATAACACAGTTCACCTTGGATCTTTAAAATAAAGACGCAGTCGTATTCCTTACAGTCACTTTAACGTTATTTTAATATCGCATTTACAATATTTAGAAACAGTTGCCCGATGCAAATGGATTTTAGAAACGAAGTGAGTACTGCGCGTGCGTACTCTCCGACCGCTCCCGTTCAAATATGTCCAGTCCGTTGTCGCGCCAAGCCAACTGACGTTGACGTTTCGCGCACCATAGAGATTAGGCTGCGCAGACCACACTAAATATAGACTATACTTGTCGTTTCTAAGCGATGCTAGCGCCAAGTCTCCGACAAATACAATAATCTCAATTGATGCAATTATTTGGTTTCAGTTGTAAAGTGGAAATCGGTATACGCCCTTGTGACATATCTCACCTATGTCAGTATGTATGGCTTGTGGCACGTGAACTCTATCGAATCTAGCTACCGAACATCGACAGAAGTACGTTAACCGCTACACTACATTTCTGTATGTTTTTACATATTTTCATGTTGTGGAGAGAGAGATATTGTAAAATCTATACTATATAGCAGCCATTTTGTAATAAAAACTAATCTAGCGCCGCGGTGGCTGAGAAATATACTTATTTAATCAATTTAATGCTTACCGCAGCATTTAAGTCAGCCAGCCGTGAAGAACGTTTTAAACGCCACAATGAATCAATTACAAAATTATACGTATGGTAGAATGGCGTTCTTCAATCAAAGGGCTAGGGCGTTTGACGTTGCCGCAGCGGCGGGCGCAACATTATCAAACGCCAACGCTAAACAAACGCTAGTGTGGAGAGGCTTTCAATCTACTGTCTTTATCACCAGATCGACCGTACCAACCATCTAGTCACCAGGCTGGTCAACAAGTACACCGACCTGCCCATCTCTGTTGAGCTCAAAAAGTTTTCCCAGTACCTTATGTTAAACAGAGTGTCTTACTCTCCAATGGGAATATTCACGTTGTCTCGCTCACTCATCTCAACGGTAAGTGACATTAGAATCAAGTCACCCAGAGTCTCTAGTGCTTGTTTCATTCACCATTCGATCAAGTAAACGAAAACGAGAGTTTGTATGGCAAATTTTTGACTCTTCTCGTATGTCGCCAGGAGGCGCTGCTTCAATGTCATACTAATTTTTGTTATCGTAAACGTATTCGAATGAATACGGATAGTAAACAAAACCATAACTCACATTAGGCACCCAGAGCAGAGTGAACGAGAGTGCGGCAACTTCTTACAAGCGCTCCGAAACGTACGCACACAAGCTCGTAGTTCACCTACATTAGCACACGGAAAAAAGCATGGGAAAGGAGTACCCGATGACGCGGCTGTCATCGCAAACGCGGATTGGGCAGCGTATGTTGCTGTAGTAACGGAGAATAACAAGTATGTCACTGAGCGCTGCCGATCTTATTGAAATCTTGTTTTTTATTGGAAATAGAAAAAATTATTACATATTCAAAACTAGCCAAAACTATTTTTGATAATATATGTCCGACCTTAAATATGTACCTCCATGTAAATGCTTTCCAATAATATATTTAAAAAAATTATACATTCGCATGCGGATATATTACGTTATAAATTTAATAACGCAGCTTTCAAAACTGGCCGAGCGAGGCGTAAATATTTTGCTGTGTCCAATTTGTAAATTAATATTTGATTACGATTGTACTTTATAATGATATAAGTATTTTATAGTGTACACCTAAATTGTGTGTTTCATTTATAATATATAAGACACCCAAATTCACACAATAATAAATTAACTATGTGTGGCTCACTCAACCCTAGCCGGTAGCTACAGCTCGTACGTCAATTCAAGATCACGGCACTGTTGCCGCACTCTCGTTCACTCTGCCCAGAGCAAGTTATATTCACCTCCCCATTCAATCGTTACCGAATACGAAAATTTGTATGGCGTTGAAGCAGCACCTCCATGAACTAATAATATATTATTACTAGCCGTCACCCGCCCGCTTCGCTGTGCGAAAATTTGTGGTTTTTTTTTAAAATTTTATAGCATATCATTTGCACAATCGCTTGTTCTTACTACACACAAATTTTCATTAACCCTAGAAAGATAATGTGCGCTTTAGAGGCGCCCGCAAAACAAATAAATTGGTATCTTTTTTTTTGACGCGCGTACAAGTTTGTGTTTCGACGCCAACTCAGTCGTCGGTCAACACTCCCGAGAGGCGACCGCTCCTGTTCGGTAAGCACCATAGTTTCAATATTATGGCAACACATTGCGCTCGAAAGGCGCTACTTTGTCGCAACCAATGTACATAAATTTGTTTTTTTGAAAGTATTTTTTTGTTTTTGAGACTGAATATTTCATAACTCACTAGTTAGTAAGAGAAAAAACTATAAATGTTGTACATATTTGTAAAAAAATGTACCTCTACAGTAGACATTTTATTTTTGTTGATTTTCGTAAGAGATCTTTAAAATGCCAATTTTTTTATTATAATTAAAAAATAATAACTTAAGTTTGTGTTTTATTTACTTATTAATAATGTAGCATTTCACAAAGTTATAAAAAAGTAAAATAATTACTTTAATTTGTATAAAAAATTGATATTGAAAATTTGAGCGCCTCTAAGGCGCATTTTTATCTTTTCAGTAGCAAAAAATAACGTTATCTTTCTAGGGTTAAGATCAGTCAAGCCGTTTTTGAGTTATAAGAGAACATACAGACAGACAGACAGACAAAAATTTCAAAATAATGTCCATTTCAAAATAAAAAGAATATTTATCAAAAATTTGGCAAAAAATTGCATGTACAGACAGAATCTACAAATTTATATAGTAGTATAGAAGATATAGAGCTATAGATATAGATATCGACACAGTTTTTATGGTTAAAAAAAACATAGATTTAAATTGAATTTTTTTGTGAAAAAATTGTGGTGTATTCAATTGTTGCTACAGACTAAAACCAGTTGCTGACCCCTATCGTGTAATGATTAAAAAACAAACATGTCGATCACTGGTTTCTTTCGGACTCATCATTTTTACTACGCACTGGCAAGGAGCGGAATTCTCTGCCATCGTCTATGTTCCCAAAAACTTATAACCTGAATGCCTTCAAGGCGAGAATTAATGGGCATCTTCTGGGGCAGCTCACTCCACCATAGACCTCATCTACGCTTACCGTCAGAGAAGATCAAGGTCAAGAGCCGTCTTATAAGGCATAAAAAAAACTCTGGTGCCACCACCCTAGTATATTTAGTCTTCGTCAGTCAGTAATAAGTATGAGTTTTACCTGTTTACTATACGATCACGCCGACGAAGACGGTGCCTAGTGTGAGTTTTGTTTATTATCCGTATTCATTCGATTACGTTTACGAAAACGAAAGTTAGTATGGGATTGAAGCAGCGCCTCCTGGCGACCTAAGGGAAGAGTTAAAATTTTGCCATACTAATTTTATTCTCGTTTTCGTCAACATGATCGAATGGCGAATGATATCTCGCACTAGGCACGGATATTTTAACAGTGCGTCCTAGTGACATACAAGGTGAGTTGCAAATTTTTCATACTAAGGTGCAGCGCAGACGACACACTATTTGTGCGATCGAGTCTGCGGCGGGCGCCATACTTTTCTGTGCGTTATTACATGTATATGCAGGAACGCTGTGCGCCGCAGACTCGATCGCACAAAAAGTGTGTCATCTTCGCTACACCTAATTGTTTTTAGTTTTTTTTAATGATATGCACGGCAAATGATTCCGATCCACCTGATGTTAAGTGGAAATGTAGTTCAGACGCGCATACAACTGGTGCAGCGTGGAAATATCGGAGCATCAGTCACCCTCACTCTGCCGGCCCATAAGGTGCCACTTCACGCCTCGCTTGAAGGGCATGTTGTCATAAGAAGGATGAAAAACGTGTGCTGATAGACTATACCATCTTTTGAAAGTGCGACCAAGAAATGAGTCTCCCAATTTTTTGATGGGTATAAAGTTAACCAGACAAATACTGAATGAAACTCCCACTAGCACTCAATAAGCACGAGTAGAGATAGGATTAAAACTTATTTGTGTTAATAAATATAATAAAACCAAGAGCTGCAAACCTTAATTGCGGAATATCTAGAGGTCCTGGATTCATTTAATATTTCGGGCAAAGTGTGTTTCGGATTTTGATTTGTGATCGAATACCAACCCGTATTTGCCAAGTGTGGTGATTAGGTAAGCCAATTACCCATCAACTTGGGAAAGACTTGAAATCAATGAGGTCTTTGCTCAGCAGTGGGACAGTGGGACAGTATTCACATCACCACCATCACCACATCATCACCAGCTCATTTTATGTCCCCACTGCTGGGGCACGAGCAAGCATAGGGAGAACGGGCCAAAAACCACTACGCGGGCCCAGTGCGGATTGGTGGTTAATGCAGCTGGGACCAACGGTTTTTACGTGCCTTCCGAAGCACGGAGGAGCTTGAGATGATAAATTTTTGGTCACCCATCCGATGACCGGCCTTTGCGAAAGTTGCTTAACCTCAGCACTTGCAGACCGGGTGCGTTAACCACTGCGCCATCGAGCTCCTCAGTACCACAGGGACAGGGACAGGGACAGTATTATAGACTTATAATATGTATGTTTCAGATGACCACGAACGTCATCAGTTACCTTGTCATTGTCATCCAGTTTGAATCTATGGGAAATGCTGGCAACTAAGCGTCCAGACTGGCGGTTCTCGTAGTGGTTCTCGTTTTGCCGTTTGTATTTAAAAATATACGAATTTTTACTAGGTACTTCTTTTTATATCAACAACCTGATTCGAAAATACATTGTTAAAAGAATTTACACCTTTACTCCACTGTGGAACCTGAATTATGCAGCAATCTCTCGTCCTCTTCAGGAAAAAGCTGAACAACGCCTTGCTCACCCTTATTGATTGAATTCATGTTCTGGAGATAATAAATGTTTAAAAAAGTATATATTTACATTTCTTTATTCCTGATTTCTGATAAACGCAAAAAAAAAGTATATTTTTATTAAAATTTTAATTCTTTATTTTATCATTTATACTTTTTAGTAAGTCTGGTCAGAATACTAAAGTATATTTTTTATCACAAATTGAAACATAATCGTTTTTGTCGCATATCAACTAGAGTGCCGCAAGGCTCTCCTTTGGGACCAATTGTTATTATAAAGTTTGTATGATTAGTAGACAAACTAAATGTTTCAATTTCAGATACTTTAATCTTTACTGACGTTCTCAAGTTTACCAGAATAACATAATATCAGTATTAGTTAACTATTAAAATAAATTAATAAAAAGTGCTAATAATGAAGCCATAATGCTAGTGTATGATGATGTGCAGGAATTGAAACTAGTGTAGAAAAGATGAGGTGTCCGCTGTTTTTACACACCGCAAAACAGCTGATGTAATTCACATCAGAACACAGATTTTACACTAGCTTTGATTTAAGTACCTATAGTTATATTTACGTCACCATTTGGAGCCTTGATAGGATACTACGATGTGTGTGTGATGTGTTTAGATTTTCTGGCGGCCATTTTGAGCTGGCAGTATCAGCATATGTCAAAATAGTACTTGGCAACTAAAAGGTTAGGTAGGTTAAATGTAAAAATAATACACAAATAAAATAATAATATTGGCATAAATATTGATTCGAAAATATTTTGCTGAAGTTTTGTGACTTATAGTTGTTTTTTTTAAGGAATAAAACACTAGTTAATGCATTTTAATGATGTATTAAAATATGGTTCAAAAGGGAAGTGTCGACATCGTTTACTCTCTAAGCTCCGCGTCAAATTGTAATACTACCATCACGTAGGTGGTCGTTGCACCAATCATCTGAAAACGAAGATATACTTACAATAATACTATATTATGATAAGATATACATTTACCGCCTTACAAATAAACAAAGAATAAGGTCCGAATAGTTATTCCGTGTTTTGTTCCTGTCATGTAAACGTCATTTCAAATTAGTGTAAGAGACAAAACACGGTATAACTATAAGGGCTAGCGGCACCAGAGTTCGACAGGAACCATTGATCGACATGTCTTTCCCTTTATAATTAAAAATAGGAGTCAGCAACTGGTTTTAGTCTTCAGTAAAAAAATATATATATAGAATATAGATACAAACCACTGTTTTTTATATTAGAAGGAGGCAAACGAGCAGGCGGGTCACCTGCCCCCGACTGCCTAACCGATCGCTTTTACTTCGTGTGTGGTTTATGACGTCATCTTGTCGTTTCGTGCCGCCTATGAAAGCAATATCGAAAGCTATAGCCTTTACTGCCATACTCAGAGACGTCAATTAAGTTTTAATGACAATTAAATGTCTTTCCTTCTCTATTTAGCACTAAACATAAGAAAGTGACAGCAAGAGACTTAATTGTCATTAAAACTTAATTGACGTCTCTGAGTACGGCAGTTAGCTTTTGATATTGCTTTCTTAAGCGGGGCGAGGTGGCAAGACGAGACGTCATAAACTATACGCGTAGTCAAAGCGATCGGTTAGGCCTTAGGCGGTCGGGGGGCTGATGGGAAGCAATCACCGCCGCCTATGGACAAAACCAGAGGAATCGCAGATGCATTGCCGGCCTGCTATCCCGTAAAATTTAAGTGAAAAACTATGTAATTGTTTGGTGACAAAAGTTGTGTCGAGACCTTAAAATGTTGAAAACTGGTGCCATTGCTTTAGTTAATTTTTTTTACAATATAATATTCCATTGGTGATACTGATAATAATTGGACTTGCCTGCATAACGAATGAACGGGTGATCTTACTGATGCCCAGAGACGAAGTTCTGGTGCTATTTAGAAGAATGATTCGGGAGAATTTTACCATTTCCGTTACAGTTTGCTCCTCAGTGCTTCGGAGCATTATATGGCTGACGAGACGTCTAGTTCGTTTATGCTGGAACGTGACTCGTTATTTAAAATTTAAAGTTTTAGAAGAGAAATAAGTATAAGGAATTCAGAGGCGTAGCGGCGAGCGTGTGGTTGTAAGAACAGTGATAAGCGCGAGTCGAGAGAGCGAAGCAAGTGCACCGAAGCAGCGGCAAGCGAAGCGAAGCACAGCAAATTCACTTGATTTTATTTAATTAAGCGAAATCGCTATCAGCTACTATCGAGTGAACATGACATGTTGTCTTCTATAACTTTGTTATTTAACATCAACACCTCGGCCGGGTGCCAAAGCGCTCCATAAACCAAGAGCAATGTTTGAAATACCTCCTGTTCTGCAGTATGCAACGTTTCGACAATTACCAATATCCGGATGAGCAACAGTAGCAGATATACTGCCATGCTTAATATTACTGTAACAAAAACATTTTTTTTTAATATTACGGACGTTTCAAGCAAATTTTTTTAAAACTATACATAGGTATACATTAACATTTATACCTACCAATACTAGAATAAAGCAAAGCCTCTGACGGTTTACCGAAGATTCACTTGCAAACAAGTGCATGTTACAGACGCATTTTATTAGGTTATAGTCTGATCCAATTATTTTAAGTTTCCCCAATATTATTGTACTTACTGTAATCTGTTGTGTTGTAATAAATAAATAAATAAATAAAGATGCATTCAAGGTTGGTGGCAAAGATAAATTATTGATACTAGTGGTCGCTCAGTGGTCGAAATTCGACCGTAATTTTATTAAGGCTGCACGGATTGTATCCTAAGCAATGAAAAATTAAAAAGATAGAATGTGAGTTTGGATTGGCATTGACAGCTTTCGGCCGCTCCTCTTCCATTCTTGAAATTTTTGGAAAGAGTATATACAGTCTGTCCCGGGAAGTAGTAATCTAACTTTAAGAGTGTGATCTATGGATAATTTTGTCGATAAAAATACCTCAAGTCAGGGGTCTGACCCGCCTCTCGACAAGTTACGAGTATTTAAGTTTTTTCTTTTTAGTATTGACCTCTTTCTTAAAAAAAAGCGATAACATGGGCATCGGAACTAATAGACGTAGAGTAATAAATTTACCTTCGTTTTGTAGAATAGCTCAAATACTAGTAATACAATGCAAATAAAACATATTTTAATGACCTTGTTTTAAGATATTTTAAAATAACTGAAAAAGACGTGAAAAAATGACATGTTTTTAAAATTAAATCAATCCTTACTCACTCAAAATGTAAAGGGCCCGTTTATGTTTGTTACTTCTATTAATAGGTAATCTTGTAAGCTATCGAACGATATTAAATATTTGCTTATCAGTATCAAGGTGCCCATGTTATCGCTTTTTTTAAAGGAAGAGGTCCACACTAAAAATAAATAACTTAAATTCCTGTAATTTGGCGAGAGGCGGGTCAAACCCCTGATTTCAGGTATTTTTATCAATAAAGTTATTCATACATCACGCCCTTAAAGTTAGATTACTACTTCCCGGGTCAGATTGTATACGTGTGTGTCAAATACATATGCGTGTGTGTTAAATACATTTAGATTAGGTAGAACGAAAATGACGAGCAAAGTTTATCATTTAATTTTTTTATAGGTCATAATAAATGGGTCTATATTTGCATATTATTAATTTTAATTAAGTAATGTAAAAGTATTATGAATTTATTGATATACTTACATGCTACTTGTAGCATACTGACACTTCTAAAAAACTCATAGATTACTAATATTGCACTGCAAAATATGTATATGATTTCTAGTAATAAGCTTAACTCAAAAAGCTTATTGATCTCTCTTGATTCATGAAGAAGTGTGTTGTACATTGATGAATATGGATAGATACTCAAATAAACCGTTCTTGTTGTACAACCTGAAAACAATAATAAGGCAGTAGGCAATAATAGCAAATAAGCAACTAGGCAATAAGCAACTTTCGCCAAGGCTGGTCATCGGATGGTTGACCAAAAATGTATCATCTCAAGCTCCTCCGTGATTAGGAAGGCACGTAAAGTCGTTAGTCCCGGCTGCATTACTAGTCGCTTACATCAACCAATCCGCACTGGGCACGTGTGGTGGTTTATGGCCCGTTCTCTCTATCTATCCATAGGGAAGGTTCTTGCCCCAGCAGTGGGGACATAAAATTGAGCTGATGATGATGATGAGACAATAAAAAGTTAAGTCAATATAGTAGCTGTTAAAAGTACCCTGGTCCTTCCTAAAATTGGCAAAGATCACCGCAGCAAGCCTTACTGTCCCATTGCTGAAAAAAAGCCTCCATCATTCAAATTATAGTCATGACTACAGTTGATAGGTATTGGTTTAATCACCAATTTTGCAAAGTGCGGTTTGGTGACCACAAACCTAGGCTAAGCATCATAACCCGAAACACACTTTGTTTGACATGGGAATTGAACAAATTGAGCGCATTGCTACTCGGCCACTAAGATAAAGATAAGATAAATACTCTTTATTGTACACCAAAAGACATTCTAATATAAAGTACATAAAAAATACACGTACAAAGGGCGGTCTTACTACTAAGAGTGATCTATTCCATTCCAGACAATCTTTGGATGGGGCAGAAAAATTAAAGATAAAAAGTGGGCTCGTCGTCGCGTCGTCGGCACTCGTCGGTGCACCATGAGTTATTAATATTACACAAAATTTTACAGCAAATCTATATAGGCTTTATACACTAAATATATATAAAAATAATAATAATAATAATGATGATTGTTGATATCACCATTCCCCATGACGAGAACCTCGCGAAAGCTGAGAAAGAAAAACAAATCAAATATATCGACTTAGCACACGAGGTTGTCGACATGTAGAATGTGAATTCAGCTGTCATCGTGCCGATTGTTGTTACAGCCAACGGTCTGATGGCCAAGAGCCTCGATTAACATCTCATGAGGCTCTCGTTAGGTGGCTGGATCAAGGGTCTGATTCAGAAGGCAGTTCTCCTCGATACGGCACGCATTGTGAGGAGGTTCCTGTCTCTGAAGCCCTAAACACCGGTAGCTTGGACCCTAGTCCCGATGCCAGCGGACCCCTATTTTTCATTTTTTTAAATGTTTTGTCTTTTTTTTAAAGAAAATATTTAAAAATGTAAAGAAATAAGAGAAAAAATAAATAAAGGAAATAATAATAATAAATACTTTAAATGCTAGTGACAAAAACACAACAGTTATAAAATTAAATATAAGTAGGTACGTAAATGTATTTTAATTCGACATACTATAAGTTTCATGAAAATGCAATGGCTTAAAGGGTTGTAACCAAAGAGGTTTAAATGACTTTGGTTGAAACGGACCAAAATGCATTCATCACCAGCTCATAGTGTGGCAAGAGCCTTCCCTAAGGATGGATAGGGAGAACGGGCCATAAACCACCACGCGAGCCCAGTACGGACTGGTAATGCAGCCTGAACCAGTGACTTTAAGTGCGTTCCGAAATGCATATAACTCTTAAAGATATAATACTACGTCGATGGTATTGATACTTTACCTTTAGCATCTATTGAACTCAACTCTTGGTCGAGCTGATCATTCAGCAGCCTTAAAGTGCCATGGATCTCTAATGTGCTTATCACGAATTGCATCATCGACAAGTAAGTCAAAACAAGACATTGGTAAAACAGGCAATCGATCATATCTAAGAAAAAACCAAGGCCTTATTAAAAAAAAGGATTAGATCTTACAAACTACATACTTTACATAAATATATTGATTGGTAAATCATCATTTCACAATGCGTATTACGTTTAAGAAAAAAACAAAATCGTTCATTGAGGAGATCCTTGAGGCAGGCCATTGGTCAGCAGTGTACGTCTTTTGGCTGAGATGATGATGATAAGTCTAGAAAAGTATTCATTTATCAAAATCTTATTTGAATAGCTCTTCAGGTAGGTACTTACGCGGTTTTGAATTTTCTTCGCTAGTGCTTAGTACTCGTAAGCAAAAGTCCCAAATGATGTACAACAATATATATGCCAAAAGCGAAATGAATAATGCACACTTTTTTCTCTCAATTAAATTTGTAACTGAAATCGGTTCTCGTTTACAAACCAATGCAGCTTTTATCTGAAAAATGTGGACACTGGAACCATCATTTACATTCTAGGAGACGATTACAATATGACTGAAATATAAGATATAAGAAATAATTATAAACTATAATATTTTGGTCGGGTTGAAAGTTTGAATATAATAAACTATGGATGTGTTTATGTTCACCAGAAATATTATTCACGTAACTTCAAATTTTCCTTTTTCGTTGTAATAAAAATAAGAGAATAAGAATAAATTTATTACTGTATAAAACTTAGTCTAAATACATAAAACTTATAAAATAACATTGTTTATATATTTATATAGTGCATTTTGAGTGTACTGCTTATATTGTGGTTTTAAAATTATGGTTAGTTGTGCAAGATAATCGAAGTGACACCTAAACTATGTAAACTAAGTAGTTTACCTGTAATTTGGCGAATGTAGGTTAGCGCTTGCTTACTTAACATTTTATTAAATAACAATGAATTATAATGTTTTGATTACATTTACTTAGAATTTTTACTTATCTAGCACGATTGTTAAACAAATGAACTTAAGTAATAATTAATAGTAGGATTATGTTATCACAATAATGTTTTCTTACAATTTACTATATTCATATGTTAAAAAATTAATGATAAACGAAGTTTAAGCAGCGCTCTGGGCGCCTTCATAGTCTACTGTACTATGGTATCTATTCTCAGCAGTTGTTCTGGCTGGGCATTGGTAGTCTTCTGTTTTGTGTTGGCTGGGCTTGTTAAATCGCTTACATGAAACACACATGGCCGGTTCTTGACGTTTACTGCAATCCTTGATCGAGTGGCCGACGCATCCACAGTGTCCATAGGTAGAGTCTGTTTCACGACAATATTTCGCGGAATGGCCATACAATTGACACTTGTAACATCTTGTTACAAGTGTGAAGTCTCTGACCGGGCAAGATGTCCAATTAATATATAGTCGCTCCTACGTTATGAGAATTTTCCTCAGTTCTGGTGGTAGGTAATTCTATTATATAATTACAATATGAGGTGTCTTTTTTGCCAGATTTGTGGCTTAGTTTGATAGAGCTAAGGAATTGGTCCCGATGTATGTGAGGATACTTGTCTGAGATGTTTTGTTCGTAGAGACATTCAAAAACTTCTTTATCAGTGGTAGTGGCAGGCACCCTTACAATATAATTTTCGGCTTTCTTTTTTTGATGTTTTCAACCTTGAATCCTGAAGTTTTTTGCTGCTTTGACTGCTTCAGTTTCTTAAGATCTTCTTTCCCATGCGCGCTTATAATTATGCCTCCATCTTTAGTTTTCCTAATGCCCCGGATATGTAATTTGAGCTCTTCGGGCTTAACTACTTTCTGAATGAGCTTCTTTGTATCCTCACTGGTATGTTCCTTGTCCTGGGGGTAAACAACGACACTGCTGGTGTTTATGGGGCGAGAAAGAATGTCATTGCCCTTCCTTACGATTTCGGCAAAAGATGAATTCTGATTTGTTGCTTTTGGAGCAGACCGAATACACTCTTTTAGGTCCTCGAGCTGGTCTGCTAGTTGGATAGTCATCCCCTTTTGCTCGTTCATGTTATTAATCGTCAATTGTGCTGAAATATATTTTTGTTTCAGTGACTGATACTGAACAGCCAACTAAGACACACCTCCCATAACGCTCCTGCTAATGCTGCTGATTTTAAGTTTTTGCTCTGAATTAAGCTTACCATCGGTTGAGATCGTGCATATATCATTCAGGCAATGCTCAATTTTTAACAGCCAATTCTGTATCTCCGCAGTCGAGACCGATTCAATAGTCGGCGTCACTGCCGGACTCGGGGCCTCTTGATCTAGTCGTCTACGTGGTGGTGGTGGGCTCCGGGACGTCATGGTGCTCCGGTTAAATGGACTTTCCATTTTCTTGTCAATGTCACGGACAATTCAATAAGTAACACAGTAAAAACACAACCATGTTAACAAATGCATGACCGCGATGCGCTGACCCCGATCTACGCGGAAGCAATATTAACAGTTATTAGGTGCGAAATTTATTGTTATTTTAATTAATTAATTTAGCAGAAGGCACGTCCATCTGCTGGCTCTGACTCGGACCTAATAATCAAGCAAACTAATAAAAAAATTAAGTTCGTTTTTGGTGCTTCGATACCGCGACACGCTTTCTTCGCTCGCTCGGATCAAGCGGGTAGTGTTCTCCTATTATCTATTGCTTGCTTATTATCTGATATATACTGATATATTACACCATATCTTTATGTGGTGTAATATATCAGTATATCTCAGTTTTATTACAGGGCTAAGGTCAACGGACCTTAGCCCGTCTTAATAACACGCCGAAATTAATCACCACTAACTACCATGTAAGCGAAAAGAACCTAATACAATGCCAACAATTTCTAAATTGTAATGTTCGCAACATACTTTGCGTTAAGTTATATAGGTTTATCCATAATTTCAAAAAAATTCAAAATTCAAAATCATTTATTCAGTTTAGGCTACAAATAGCTCTTATGAACGTCATAATTACAGAACAAGTAAGTTATATATATTTATAAAATTTATAAAACACATTGAAAAAATTAAACGCCTACCGCACGCCTACGCAGCAATTAGTAATTAATTTAAACAAAAAAAAAAATAAGTTATGTTATGTATTGTTGTATGTCATCCGAAGGAGACAAGATCGGGACTAATACTTTACTCATGTGCTAATTCGTTAAAATTTTCAGTCTTATCGTCAACCTTACCTTTTGCATTTGGAGCACGCACTTGATGATCTGCTTTGCTCTGGATTTCGCTCCAAGGAACGCTACGCATGTGCCTGCATACATGGCGAGAAACCATACTGCCATCGCGTACGTGAATAAGACGGTATCTCCAAAGTAACCTGTGTCCACTAATGCAGTGAAATCTATATACAAAATTGTAGGCGTACATGTGACTGTAAAAAAATACACAATGATTTACGTGTATTGTGTCAAGCCTGAAAATAGAAATCTTGAAAGTCCTGCGATTGTTAAATCTCATTTAGTGACAAATTAACTAAAAATGTTAAAAGATAAATCATATCATGTCTCTTAAGGCTGTTCTTAGCTCCGCTCCAGTGGACGGTGGTTAGCGGAGCAGACATAAGCGGCGTCGTAATTCTAAGGAAAACTGTCTCTTTGTACGAGCTGGGCAGAGGGAGGCGGCGCGGAGCGAAGCTGTGTGGAGCTGAGCGGTGCGGAGCGGAGCCGTTAAAGTAAAGAGATTCTATTGGTCGATTTGCATCACACATTCCGCACCATCACAAAATAAGGAGACAACAGAGGTAAGTTTCATACAAACGCGGTCGAGCAACGCACACATAGACAACCTTTCACGGACTGTCCCGTGCTGTTCTGAGATCCTACTCACTCGTCAATGATGCTCTCACGTAATCGAACACGCATAGCCATGGCCACACAGTGACTTTGTAGCCTCCGAAAGTTTTTTTAAATCGCAGAGGTGCGAGTCCGCTCAATTGCAACACACGAAGCACCAAGCAAAGCGCGCCTGACACCACACACTCCTCAGGCTTACACCAAGTAGAGCGACGCAACGATCTTAATACTTTCATAGTAAATTTCCATTAGTTGTTAACTAAGGAACAAGTAAAGTTATAGGCTGCCATACACCAAAAGTAGGTTAGGAGCAGCGCGTTGCAGAAGCGAAATTTTTTTTTAGAGTGTGCTGATGAGAGGCGGCAAGAAACTTCGAGGTTCCTCAAGCCGTGTGAAATGAAGAACCGTCAGAGGTTTTCTAAAGGGAATGGCATCACGCATCAGTGCGTGTTTCCGTACCATACTAGATTCTCCGAGGGGTTCGGATTGGGAGGGATCGGATCGGGAGAGAAGCAAAAGGTGTGCGGAACACGGCACACTGCGGGTAGATGGCAGTTTCAAAGCGGACCTGCATTGCAATTGTCAAATTGGCGGGCAAAGTGATACAACACAACGGCAGGGGATGAAGGCAGCGCAGAGCAGACGCGGAGCAGTTTCCCCGAAACTGCCGTCTGCTGCAGTGTGCCGTGTTCCGCACTGTTTCTGCATCTTGTGTGTGTTGAGCCAATTGGCTTCCAAAATGCTAAGAATCTGCTTTGCGCTGCTCCTATTTTGCACTGCTCCTGCCCTGCGCTTGTGCCTGCGCTGCGCCGCGTTGTTTCTTAGCTCGCAGGTCAAGAACTGAGCAGTCGTGGAGCTGTTTGCTGTTGTTAATGCTTCTGTAACATGTCGTTGCTTGAGCCCAGGAATGTGATGTGTAACGATAGACATGCTGTTAAAGATAATGAGATACTGTCCATAATAAATAACTTAATTTTATTGTTATAGTAATTACCTCGCCGCGTATGTTTGATTTGTCATCAAAACTATGTTTATCAAAAGAATTGACATAATAATTATGGGTTTACTAAGGAAATTTTTGGATATTGGAAACTAATTTAAATAAAGCAAATGTTTTTGTATTGGCTCACCGCAGTAGCCGATACGTTAGAAAAAAAAGAAAACCAAAATGCAATTAAAATATTATTAACATAGTGTATATAATGTACTAGCAGCCCGTCCCGGCTTCGCACGGGTGGACATTTCTTTTTAATATAGCCTATGTTACTAAGCGCTAAGGTAAAAGAACTTTTAAAATCGCTCCAGTAGTTTTTGAGTTTATTTGTTGCAAACATACAAAAATACAAAGCTTTCCTCTTTATTTAATACCTTTAAACCAGCAATTCTTGTATACTGTGGTCGCCCAGTGGTCGAAATTCGACCGTAATTTTATTAAGGCTGCACGGATTGTATCCTAAGCAATGGAACATTAAAAAATATAGAATGTGAATTTGGATTGGCATTGACAGATTTCGGCCGCTCCTCTTTCATTTTTGAAATTTTTGAAAAGAAATTATATGCATTTGTGTCAAAAATATATGCGTGTGTGTCAAATACATGGTAGTGTGTGTAATGTTTTTTTTATTGATTTAATGAATTTTTTATGCATAATTAAAAAAAATATTAACATTCTGTACCTTCTCTAAAAAACTATAAGTCCGCGCAATTTTCGTAAAAAGGGGTACAAAGTTTTTACTTCACGTATTAATGTATAGATATGTATATACAGGGTGAAAACTTTCAGCGTTGCAGCTACACGAAAATGGTCTTTGGAGACTATCCATAATTTTTTAAATTTGAATTTTGATCCCTATTCAAAGATTTTCAAAAAAATGTACAGTTAGCAAGAAAATAGCCATTTTACATTTTTTGATGCCAATCGGTCCTGTTTCTAATACTGATGAAAAACTTTTATGGTACCAACCATCGTTGGAGTACTCAAAAAGTCACAAATTGCAAAAAACTTTTCCCGTACATCAAGGGCCATCAGGATGTCTAGTGCAAGTTTCATTGACTATTCGATCACGTTAACGAAAACGAGTATTTGTATGGCAAAATTTTGACTCTAAATTTTGGCGCTGCTTCAATGCCATACTATTTTCGTTTTCGTCAACGTAATCGAATGAATACGGATAGTAAACAAAACGGCCAAGCTTTCGGCTGGCCCGGAAGGCTATTTTGATACTTTTACTTTTTTTCTTAAGGGTGCGCCGTCCGTAATTGACAAGTGTCATATGTTTTATTTGAAATGTCGTCGTCCATATTTATTTGATGCCGCGCGGCCATACTAATTTTGTATGGGAATTTAAGGTGCTTAATAAAAAAATATTATTTAAATAACCACTTGATGAATCAAAAATGTAGTCTAGCAATTTGTAGTTTATCCATTGATTATTATTTCTTATGGGGACGTCGCCAGCCGAACGGACGATCCACCCGCGTTGTTGCGGGCCACTTCATCCTTTTCCCCCCCGTTCTCCCTTTTAAGGGAGTTAAGGTTCATCCAGCTTTCACGGCGCCCCGTCGAATCTTTTGGTCTCTTTGGTGAATCTTGCTATCTGTTCCACCTTCAGATCCTTTAGGTCCTCTATGTGTAGTCTATCCGACCCCCAGAGCTCCCATCTTGCCAGCGAATACATAGGGCACTCGGCTAGTAGGTGGAGGCTGGTCTCTTCGCTTTCCATGCACTCCGGGCATATGGGGTCGGTTTTCACTCCTATCACTGTCATATGTCTGTTCAGTCGACAGTGTCCTGTTATGACTTCAATGACTAGCCTCATGTTCTCTCTGGAGAGTCCCATTAGTTTGCTAGTCTTTTTCTTATCCATTCCCTTGATGAAGATCTTCGATTGTCTCATACCATTCGAGGACCTCCATCTTCTGTTGGTTTCTGATGTAATACTGTGACTGATTACTCCCTTGGTGATGTTGTGCGCTATTGGCAGCCGAGGTTCCGGCCCCACCAAGTTTTCCTCTGCTCCCTTTCTGGCTAGTTCGTCAGCCTGTTCGTTTCCCGTGTTTCCCTCGTGTCCGGGAACCCACGCTATCGTCAGGTCCGTTCTCTCAGCCAGCCTTTTTAATGATTCCTTGCATTCTCTGACAATTGCTGATGTCGTCTCTTCTTTGCCTAGTGCCTTCAGCGTCGCTTGGCTGTCGCTGTAGATAGCCATCTTTCCTGTAATAGTGAGGTGTTCAGCTATCTCAGCGCATGCCATTATTGCGTATATTTCCGCCTGGAAGACACTAGCGAATCTTCCTAACGGTATCGACTTGGCTATCTCCGTCCCGTCTGCACATTTAATGTGCACGCCAGATACAGAGAGCTTTGTCGACTCCTTTCTGGAGCAGTCTGTATAGCAAATGATGCCATCAGTTTCTACGCTCCAGTCCTCTCTTGAACCTATATGTATTCTATATTTTTTGTCAAAAATCCTTTCCTTTCGTATTAAGTCGTTGTTGGAAAGGATCATTGACAACCTATCTTCATATTGTTTACCTATACTGGCGTGACCCTTATCCGTGAAGTTCCCGGTCCATATGCCAGTGCTTCTTAGCTTGAACCATTGTTCCGCTGCTCTTCTCTTTATTTCTAAGTCCAGGGGATTCAGCCCCAGCAGGATCTCGAGCGCGGCTGTAGGTGTGGTCCTCATCGCGCCCGTAGTCACTAGGGCCGCTAGCCTTTGGACTTTGTCTAACTCTGCCTTGTTTCTCCCCACTGCGGCTCTGTGCCACCATACGATAGCTCCATGTAGGATTCTTGGCATTATTATTGCCCTGTATATCCATAGTGCCATCGCTGGTTTCATGCCCCAGGTTCTGCCTATTACGCTTTTACACTGCATCATCGCCATCTTTGCCTTGGAGCATGTGTTACTAATATGGGTCCTGAAGGTAAGCTTACTATCCAGTGTCACTCCTAGATACTTGACTTCCTTGACCGTCTCCAGCTCCTGGTTGTCCAGTATCACTGGTTCAGCTCGCCCTATCTTTCTTTTCTTCGTAAATAGAACTAATTTGGTTTTTTCAGGGTTTAGGTTCAAACCTTTGCTCCTGCACCACCCTTAAGCTTCTTTTAGACCTCTGTTCATGATTTCACACATGACGCTGAGAACTTTGCCTGTCACCAGGAGCACACCATCATCGGAGTACACTTGTGTGTAAATGTGCATCCTGTTTATCTTGTTAACTAATTCATCTATTAGCAGGCACCACAGTAATGGTGACAGACATCCCCCCTGGGGGAACCCTCTTTTCGCCACCACTGTACGTGTTGTTCCTGCTATCTCTGTGCGTATCAGTCGGTGTCTTAGCATGGTTTTCACCCATATTGACACATCTTTATCTATTCCTTCGCGGCTAAGGGTATCCTCTATTGACTCGGGGGTCGCTCTATCAAAAGCGCCCTCCACGTCAAAGAAGCATCCCATCGCGTATTCTGTATTGCTGATTGATCTTTGCACTCTTATCACCAAGTTGTGGAGGGCCGTTTCGGTGGATTTGCCCTCCATGTATGCGTGTTGATTTTGGTGTAGTGGAGATCCGCTTTTCTCTATTTGTTCTGTAATTATTCTGTCTAGGATTTTCACCAGTGTCTTTAGTAGGAATGAGGAGAGGCTAATGCATCTGAAGGCTTTGACTTCCTGGTAGGATGCCCTGCCCGGTTTTGGGATGAATACTGCCTTCACTTCCCTCCATTTTCTTGGTATATACTTAGTTCTGATGCTGCCATTGTACAGGGCTAGCAGATCCTTGCTTATATACTTTATAGCTATCTGTAACATTTTCGGGAAGATTTCATCCGGTCCCCCTGCCTTGTATGGCTGAAAGGATCGGACGCTCCACAGTAGATGTTCTTCAGTGATGATTAACTTTGGCTCCCGGTCCACCGTGGGACCTAAGACGATTGGTACGTCATCAACTGTGCATTCCTCACTGTCCGGGAAGTGTGTTTTCATCATAACTTCCAGTATCTTTTCCGGATTAGTTATTAGTACTTCTCCGTTCTTAATACTCTCTAGCCTACGCGTGTTGGCTTTGGAGAACGTTTTTACCAGTCGCGCAGCCTCAGGGTATCTTTCGATCCCTGCGCAGAACGCCTTCCAGCTATTCTTGTTCTCCCTTCTGCATTCTTTCTTGTATAGGTTCCTTTCTTCTCTGTATGTTTGCCAGCTCTCATCATCGTTCCTCTTTAGGGCCTTGTTGAGAGCTCGCCGTGTCTTTTTCCTCTGTTTCCCCAGTGCCTTTGTCCACCAGGGTTGTCCTCGGTCTGGTCTTATCTCTCTCAAGGGGCATGCCTTATGATAGGCTTCCCTTAGAGCTTCGTCCAGTCTATTCGCTTCCCCTTCAATTTCTTGTGCATCAACTAGCGGGGTTCCTCGTCCTGGGACCCACTTCTCCAGATGGTGCTGGTACGTGTCCCAGTTGGTTTTCCTCGCATTTCTTATCAGAATCTTTTCAGTCTTGGCCTCCAGACTAAAGGTGATGCGTCTATGATCTGACATAGAGTCACTTTCGTCTGTTTTCCAGTCCCTTATGTGTCGGCTAATCCTATCTGTAGCAATAGTTATGTCCAACACTTCTCGTCTAGCCTTGGTTACGAATGTGGGCGTGTTGCCTGTATTCAGTATCTCCAGGCCTGCCTCGCTTATAAATTCTAAAAGTAAGTCACCTTTTTTATTACAGTTAGTACTACCCCATACCACATGATGTGCGTTGGCATCGCACCCTAGAATAATAGGAGTATTCTTACCTTGGTATTTTCTTACGATTTCTTCCATTTCTCGGGATGGCGGCTCAAAGTCCCCCTCGCTGGGTAGGTATGCGGAGACTAGGAGCACCCTTTCTTCTTTTCCTGCACCTGTCTGTATTATCACAACAACACTTGCAAGGTCTCTGTAACAATCTGCTTTTATTAGTCCTAGTGTTCTTACTCTGCTGCTGGCGTATATGCATGCTCTTGGGGTTGACTCACCATCCTCATGGTATATGATGTCTTTCCCCATAGAGCCGAGCCCCTTCACACATCCATTTAGGACGTATGGCTCTTGCAGCAGTGCTATGTCTATTGTCTCTTCCACCACGTATCTGCGAAGCTCAGTCATGGCTTCAATACAATGGTGAAGATTCAATTGAACTATCTTTATTTTTTGTGTTTGTTTTTGTGGTGTGTCTCTGTGTGTGTACATACGTCAGTGTGTGTGTGTGTTTGTATGTGTGTCTGCGTCTCTGTCCCTCCCTACTTTGACTCCGCTTCTGGGTTCGACCCCCCACACCAGTGCGGCTGCAGTTGTGCAACGCTCGGCGGGGGTGTCCGGTCCTTTGGCTTCGTCGTTGAAGGGAGTGGGTGTGGTGTGGGATGTTGTTGGGGCGAGCCCAATAGGCAGGGCCTCCGATTATCAGCGGCACCCACCTTCGGGGCACCAGGCTGTTTCTCGCCTCCCCCGCCTATGGGCCGCTCCCTCACGGTGTCTGTGTTTTGCGCCTGTTGTGTACTGTTGGGGTTCGAGCCTCCCTGCACCGTCTTGCTTCCTTCCGCCTGGCTTCCCTTGAAGGCTCCAGGCTGGTTGGTAGACCGGTTCTCGGCAGGCTCCTCCCCCCGTGTCTTGTTGCTGTGTACGGGGCAGCCGTGACATGTGCACTTCACCTCCTTCTGTGTCTGGCTTCTCCCTATGGTGCGGGCGTATACTCTGGTGGCTTGATAGTGGAGTGCTACTCCGCCCTCTGCGGCCACTTCCTGAGGGACTCCTACTACGAGTCTTACCCCTAGGGGTAGGACCTCCCTGCGGATGAGAGTCCACTCGGGCATCCGTAGCTCCTCCCTATACTCGTTCTGGACCTTAATAAACTCCAGAGGGTCCACCAACAGGTCCTCTGTACTGCCCGGTAGCCAGACTGACATGCGGTACTTTTCTAACCTCCTGACCTTCAAGGGGATGCCGTCCCGGTCGCCAAGGCCACAGTTCAGCAACCAGGTCATCGACTCCTCGGTGGTTGCTGTGACAAGGAAGTATCCTTCAGCAACCAGATCCGAGGCATCGAAGGCCAGGCTGCGTCCCCGTACGCCGCCCTTGATGGCTTCCCCTATCTTTCTGGTCAGTCTCCTCCTGATCTCAGCGGCCGTAGCCTCGTCCACCGCCGCCCCGTCCTCCCGCTCGACGACGACTGCGAAGTCAGGATTCTGGTCGGTAGCCAGCTTCCAGCTTCCCAGTTCGTTGCGGGTGTCCAGTCCCTGCCTATGGCGCTTCGGTGGACGCTGCTGCGTCCGTTCTTCTGGATCAGTTGCCTGTCTCTTCACCTTTTGAGCCCTCGGACCTACCCTTCCCTCTGGTTTTTTCGCCACACTGGTTGCGGCGCCTTCGGGTCGGGTCTGGTTTGCAGCTAGCTCCTCTTTGCGCTTTCGAGCTTTGGCTCTCCTCCACCGAGATCGAGGGATCCACTCGCCATCGCCTTTCTTTCCACTTTCCCCTATGCACATCTGTGTCAGGTCGTCCCCGAGGGTCTCCGAGAGAGACCTTCCGGGACGCACCTGTCCGCAAGGGTTCTTTTTGGCACTTGTGTGTTCTGAAGATCGCGCTGAATTGCCCCCCCCAGAATACGAGGGGCAGCCTGGGCCACTAGATGGCCCAGGGAGGGATTCTCCGGTTCCACCGGTACCCTCCTGGGGTAATAAATTCTTTTTTTCGGCACTAATTTCATTTTTTTTTTTATGGTATTTCCCGGGGCTGCCGGGTGCTGGGATGGGATATGATGTGGTGGGTGGGATAGGACAGGGGAGAGATGGAAGACTATGTCTGAGGATGGGAGGGAGGGTGTGTTGGATAGGAAGGGTAGGGTTCTGGATGGGGGTAGTTATCCATTGATGATTGTTTAGACAAAATCAGAGGTACAATAATTTAGATAAACTATAAGAAATCTACTAAACGCCGCCACTCGTTTTCATGATCTTTGCCCAACTTTAAATGACATTGTAGAAAAAACTATAGCGTGTTATGAATTTATGGTTCTGACAAATTGTAAACACGTTCCCTATAATACTAAATATATATTTTGTTCATTTAATACGATAGTATTTTCAATTATATTTACTTAACCGTAACTGCATTTTTGGCATTTTTTGGTCGGCCCACCCTTAATTTCTCAATTGTCTGCTTAAGCTGCTTTGTTATGCACCCCATTTGGAGAACAACTGCCTCCTGACATACAAGCTTTTAGCCTAGCTTTGGAGGCAATTGCAAATTTGCAAATTGCATTTTTAAGAGGTACTGTTGAAATAGGTTATAAATGTTTTTTAGTTGTGTGAAATTGTATTTTAAGTTAAACAATTTTTTTAAAAGAAAAAGTATAATAGTTTAAAAATATTTCTTTTTTAAAACCGTTTGTTACGTTGATCGATGTAGTTAAAGCTTATAGGTATAAGCAACAATACATTATTTTGACCCGGAACAAAGAAATTATTATCCCTTATTGTTTTAAAGGACGCCGGACGTAGTGTAGGACGCCCTCAGACTAGGTGGAACGACGATCTTCGCAAGGTAGCTGGCAAGAGCTGGATGAGAGTAGCTGCGAATAGTGCTCAGTGGCGTGCACTTGGAGAGGCCTATGTCCAGCAGTGGACGTGTGTAGGCTGATGATGATGATGATGATGATTGTTTTGAAGGCCGGCAACGCATCTGCATCCCATCAGATGACCCGCCTGCTCGTTTGCCTCCTTCGAATATAAAAAAAAATGTTGACTGTTATTACGTAAATACATTTAAAATAACATATTTGAAATTATCTGATGTTATCTACTATCAACACAACCGAAGAATATAATGATAGTAGAATTATGTTTGCTCAGTAATCAAAGCAGCACAGGATTAATAAGTTCTTTATTGTTTTAGTTACTCAAACATGGCTGCAATTATTGCTCACTACGTAGTAGTCATATAAATAATTAACTCACAATTTCAACAGTATTTAGTACAGGTACGGAAAGCTACAAAGAAACTGCATCTTGCAAACAGTCAGTTGATGGGCAAATGGGTAAATATTTTTTAGAAATTGATAACTTCAACTTTGTCTTTTGACATCATGATGTCATCGTCTGGCATAATTAGGCATGCTTAATGATGGCAGAATATCACTTATCATTCTTTTTAAAGATCTTAAATTACTGCAATAATATTGTAAAAAGGCAAATTTATATCTTCTTCCAGTCCAAACATACCTTTTTAACAGCTCCATATTTAATGCAGTATTTCCATTCTCTTGGAAAGACGCTCAAATAATGAAATTCCTCTACCCAAAAAAGTAACCCCAAAATATTTACTGAATACCAACCCATTTCCATTCTTCTTTTCCTATCCAAAGTCCTCGAGCTTCTTGTCAACAACCAAATTAGTAAGTTCCTTTCCCTTCATAATCTCCTTAACCCATTCCAATCGGGCTTCCGTCCAGGCCACAGCACCGTCACTACTTAGGTTAAGATCACCGACAACATCCGCCTTGGAATGGAAAACGGCCACTTAACTGTGCTAACTTTGCTGGACTTCAGCAATGCCTTCAACACCGTTAACTTTAAAATTATTTTAGCTTTCCTTCGATTACTTAATATATCTCCAACAACAACTGATTGGTTTCTGATCGGGCGAAAGCAGCGAGTTCGTCTTGAGGAGAAATTAATCTTCATGGTTTGACTCGACGGCTGGTGTCCCTCAAGGTGGCATTTTGTTTCCTCTTCTGTTTGCAACCTTCATAAACTCTATTTCAGAAAGGCTTTCTACTTCTTACCACTTATATGCAGACGATTTATAAATATATTGTCAGGCACCACTCGTCAATCTTTCCGAAGCTATATATTATTATTATTATCATTATTATTTTAACAGACAAACAGTTGCCACTACTGATAGTGCCTAGTCTATTTTTAAATAGGTTGATGTTACCACCACGCTGCCTCCACATTACCCTGGCCCCAGGTTGTAACCCATTCTCCCAAATGGCCTCCCTCAAAGATTTTTGGAGCAGGTCTTTGTCCAGCAGTGAACATCTTTTAACTGAGATGATGATCGTGATAATATTCTATTCAGTTGCGTGTGTTCATTTTCCAGTTACCATGAGCGTACTACAAACATCTATGTCCAATTTCCTGGAGAGTGGTAACAACGAATCATCAGAAATCTTTGTGTGGGGCGGACTGTATCGTTTTATGCGAACGGCACAAATATTGGGGATCGCACCGGTGTGCTTTGAAAAGCATCGGGAAAGATGGCGTGTTCGAGTCTCAACTTTCGTTTATTTTTGGACAATACTGTTCATCATATCTATTGGTAAATAATGAAAATTCTTAGACGTGGCTACTTTTTCATAAGGTTCTTTATCAGATATTTTTGAACAATTATAAAATATTATGTTTCATTTGCCAATACTCATAGATACATCACATAATATAATTCGGCATAAATTAAATTTAAGAAAATAAAACAAAACCGCAGACATGACTCTTTACTATTCCGCCAAGAAGTCCCTGACCAGAAGATTTGTTTGTCCATGACAGTAATAAATGACACAGTATAATCAAACTCTGTAAAGAGTTACTAAAAACAATTGGGTAGTTGATTGGTTAGTCAATAGAGAAAATTTTTAGCAACTGTCAAAACGTTTTTTCTAATAGTAATGGTATGGGAATAGCAAACTATGACGTCACCATTTTGTTCTGTCAATTCAGTGTTTATTAATAAAAAATAGGGCAATGTTTTAAAGAACTATTACGTGATTTTATTTATTTGTTTTAATGTTCTGGAATTATTTTTTGGTTGTCAACATCCTTATTGAAAAGCATTTGTTTTTTTATTAACAGATCTGGCCTTAATTGCTCTGTGGTTCAACGAACTGATTTGGAAAGAGACACTAATGAATGTTACGAGTGTCAGTCTGTTAGCATCGTTATCGCACTACTTTTTAGCCATAGGGAGTGCTAATGTAATAGTGTTTAGGAACCTGACACGACAACGGCAAATAGTTCAGAGCCTAAACCAACTTCATAAGGTACTGTGTGTGATTTTTTTCATTATTTATGGAGAGCAAACACCCTGCCCCAGCGGATGGCCTTTCTTTTCCCGACCCCCCCGATTCAGATATTCACTCCCTCACCATTACAGTTCGAGAGTTGGTCACAGTAGTTTGCTCCTTCCGGAGCGGCTCTGCTGGTGGCCTCGATGGCCTGACTCCTCAGCACCTTAAGGACCTTACCTGTTTAGGCGCCGGGGCTGCTGGTGAGTTGTTCTTGAAGGAGCTTACGGCTCTGATTAACCTTATGCTCTCCGGCAAGGTGAACGAGGCCGTCATCGACGTTCTGTATGGGGCCAATTTATGCGCTCTGCGAAAAAGCGATGGTGGTGTTCGTCCCATTGCCGTGGGAACTACTTACCGTCGTATAGCAGCCAAGATTTGCTGTAAATTTTATGGTGAGGTTGTTTCGGAAAAATTTCAGCCCCAGCAGCTAGGTTTTGGCTCTAAAGGGGGCTGTGAGGCTGCCGTACATGCTTTGTTGACCTACCTAAATTCTGGTAAAGGAGAGGTCATCCTGAAAGTTGACATAAAGAATGCCTTCAATTCTGTTAATAGGGACACCTTGCTGATAGAAATTAAAAAAGAAATACCCCAAATCTATAGTTTTCTTTGGCAATGCTACAGATACCCCTCTAAATTACTGTATCGGGACAACCTTCTGGAATCAGCTGTTGGCTGTCAACAAGGTGACCCCCTCGGGCCTGTGATTTTCAGTTTAGCAATTCACCCAATTATTCGTCAGCTAAATTCCAAATTTAACGTTTGGTATCTTGATGATGGAACTTTTGGAGGCGACGTAGGATCTGTTTTAAGTGACCTACAATTCCTTAAAAATGAACTTCATTCCATTGGCCTTGATCTCATGACTTTTGACCTTTCGAAATGTGAACTATACTTACCAGACAGTACGGACAGACATCTGACACTTCTCCAATTTAACGCAATAGCTCCGGAAATCAAAATTGTTGAAAAAAGTTCTCTTCGTCTCCTTGGGTCTCCAATCTTTGAAAATTCCTTTACCGTTTTTATCGAGGAAAAAATACAAAATTTTAATGACGTTTCGGAAAGATTGTTCCAAATTAACATGCATTCGGCTATAACCTTAATTCGTTAATGTTGTTTTGGCCCTAAATTAATATATTTCCTTCGCTCTTCCCATTTATGGTTGCAC
The DNA here is from genome assembly GCA_947562085.1 of Eudonia lacustrata. Taxonomy (NCBI): domain Eukaryota; kingdom Metazoa; phylum Arthropoda; class Insecta; order Lepidoptera; family Crambidae; genus Eudonia; species Eudonia lacustrata. The sequence continues at coordinate 15,543,868 of OX387329.1, forward strand.
AGTCATCTATTAGATAAAATGGACCAAATTATGCGGCATACATTAACGTCGATTTTAAATGTGGCCATGGACGATCGTTCTTGGGCACAAGCTACTCTTCCTATTCGCTTGGGAGGCCTTGGCGTCCGCAAAATTTCAAGTATTAGTTTACCGGCTTTTTTTATCCTCGGTCCATGGCACCGAAAAATTAATCAGGAAAATCCTAGCCCCCACACTAATTAATTTTGATGTGCCGTGCTTCACCGAGGCTATGGATGCCTGGAGACTCGCTTGCCCGAATTCAGATACACCCGACAATCCATCTTCCCAGAGACGGTGGGATGAGCCGCTTTGCAGAGTAGTATTGAATGATTTACTTGTCACGTCTGCTACTACTGCGGAGCGTGCGCGCCTGCTGGCTGTGGGCAAGTGGGAGTCGGGTCTTTGGCTTCATGCACTACCGTCGTCGAACTTAGGTACTTTGTTCGACGACACTACTTTCCGCCTCGCTGCTTCCCTGCGTCTAGGAACTCCTTGTTGTTCTCCCCATCGCTGTCACTGTGGCGAAGTTGTCAACGGCCTCGGATACCACGGCCTGTCTTGCAGCCGTAGTGCGGGCCGCTTAGCCCGGCACGCGAATATTAATGACATCATCCGACGTGCTCTTGTCACCATCGGCGTTCCAGCTGTATTAGAACCCAATGGCTTGGCACGTGACGATGGCAAGAGACCGGACGGCATGTCTTTATTTCCATGGAAGGTGGGTAGGCCTTTAGTGTGGGATGCAACTTGTGTCGATACTCTTGCGCCATCCCATCTTCCTAGCACAGCGTGCTGTGCTGGTGCTGCTGCTGCGGCTGCAGAAAACCTCAAGCGGCGAAAGTATAATAACCTTATCGGCAATTATATTTTCGAGCCGTTTGGGGTTGAAACCCTCGGGCCGTGGGGTCCGAGTGCTCATGCTTTGTATAATGACATCTCCAAACGGCTGGTTGACTCTTCCCATGACCCAAAGGCTGGCTTTTACCTTGGCCAGAGGCTAAGCATTGCCATACAACGAGGCAATGCCGCCAGTCTCTTGGGTACATTACCAGTCGACAGCGACGCGGAGGAATTTTTTGACGCCATATTTTCATTTAGTAATAGTTTTAGTTAAGTTTATTTTATTTATTCCACATTGTAATCGAATTGATTTCTGAATAAATGTCTTACCTAGTAATTTTTTGGAGAGACAAATAGTTATAATATAAGTACATAGAGAAAAAAGTTATACTAAGTAACAACACAACATAAAAAAAAAGTCATTACTTAGCACTAATGTTTATTAATGTATATTTTTTTTAACAAACCAATTACATTCACGAATTTTATTTACAAAAAGGAATTTTAAACATCAATCAAGAAACGCCAACAAGATAAAAATGTCACTACCTAGAACAGACCATGGTAAAAAAAAATAATGTTTGAGGGAGCACAATTATACAACGACTTACCCAATGATGTGAAGGAGTGCAGTTCATTTAACGTTTTCAAATCAAAATTGAAAGAATAGGTGTACAAAAATGTTTTGTAAAATTGAATTATGCGCAATGCTGGACTATAGTTAATTAAGTTTAATTTTTAAGCTCATTATAAGTGAACTATGTTCTTATGAGTTTAAATAAAGTTCTTGGAATTCAAATAAGTACCTACGATAAAAGACAGAAAATGAAAATGATTTTTATGTAACGTCCAGTTAGACTTGTGCCAATCAGAATTCCAGAAAGACAATGGTCGCACGATCGCTACGTTCGCCTCTCACGCAGTTTTCCTCTCGTATCTAAGTACTTCAGGTTTGTTTAAAACATCTTATGGGTAAGCACTTGCCCTTCATCTAATGTCAAGTGATGATAAGGCCGAAGGTGGAAGCGCACTTCACCCGGAATCCTCAATTACTGAGGCAAGCTTAATACCCTCGTTTTGCAATTCAGAAAACTTCACGTGTCTCTCCTCGTTTGTTACCAAGAACACAAAATATAGAAAACGCAGAAAGTTAGAATCATACTAACGCGCTCAAGTAACACACACATAGGCTATACACCCTGTACACCCTCTCACGGACACGGAGACACGACACAGCCGCACTCGGACTGTAGATGTTCTGAGTCCGCGATAGGGTCTATATTTTCTCATCTTAGTGGGGCCTGCTGAGGTTTCCCTCTATCAGTAACACTTCGACCCATCGGGATCTTTTGTGCAACCCCATCCTTTCACTCTTCCTCCTCTGTAAAGATAGATGCCATAAGTTTGGTAACGTCCTTAAGAGCAAAGAGCCTGAAGTCCTCCGGTTTCGGATAGGCCGACCCCAGGAGTCCCATTCTTTTCCGAGCCAAAGAGTCGCGGTCACACAGTAGGTGCTCCATTGACTCCGTTTCCTCTCCACATGCCCTACATAAACTATTTGTTGAGATGTGCATTCTGTGAAGCATTTGCTGTTTTTGCAACATTTTTCACTGATGCTTCGCTCGTAATAGTCGCAGCGTGATGTTATATAGCCTAAAGCCTTTTTCGATAAATGGACTATCCAACACAAAAATAATTTTTCAATTCGAACCAGTAGTTTCTGAGATTAGCGCGTTCAAACAAACAAACTCTTCAGCTTTATAATATTATAATATAGATATAGATATACATACTACGCTTTATTTGCGATATTTGAAAAATATTTGAGTTTGAAGTGGGCTTGTCGTCGCGTCGGTGCACTATAAATAATTATAGTATAACTAACACAGCAAGTTACCAGTTTAAGCGCCGGGGCTGCTGGTGAGTTGCTCTTGAAGGAGCTTACGGCTCTGATTAACCTTATGCTCTTCGGCAAGGTGAACGAGGCCGTCATCGACGTTCTGTATGGGGCCAATCTATGCGCCCTGCGTAAAAGCGATGCGAAAGATTTGCTGTAAATATTATAGCCATATGCGTTGTTTTTTTTTTCATATATTTTAGGGGTAGGTCATAGGTCAAGTTACTTCTCATAGCATTTTGATTCACCCAATCTGGGACACCAACATTTTCATGAAATTTAGTATGCAGGGGGTTTCGGGGGCGATAAATCGATCTAGGTAGGTTTAATTTTTAGAAAATCTTATAAAAAAAAACGGGCTAAGCTCGGTCGTCCAGGTAGTACTTTAGCATTGTGAATGAAAAGATTCAAAAATAATAAAAATAACAACTGATTGTTTTTAGATACAAACGACTTTCTTCGATGTGTACCGCAAATCGACCGAAAAAGATTTCGCTTTATTATCGCTTAGCGGGCTGGCAATTTTGTTTGCCATCATTAGTGGTTTCTTACTGTACGGCAAAGCAATAATTACCGAACCAGACCTTACGTGTAAGTATTTTTTTTATATTCTATATTTATTTTTATTTAGTTAATTCATAATTACTCTTTAAAACAGTTATAATTCTGCCAAACTGTTGAGCAGTTTGTTGGTAAGTGGGAAAATAAGTAGTGTTTTTTAAATATCTTATGGGTAAGCTCTTGGTTTTAATTTCACCTGATGTTAAGTGATGATAATTAAGGTCAAAGGTGGAAGCGCACTTCACCCGGAATCCTCAACTAATATAAGTAAGAAGAATATTTAGGTAAGATGGTGGTAGCTAGCCAGGCGGGCAAACAAGTCCTACCACCAACCAAACCGAGTACACAAACTGTAACCCCGCTGGGAATCGAACCCGGGACCTCTGGGTCTAAACCGGTGGTCTTAAAGTTATTTTAAGTAAAATTACTTACTTCCTGAGATCGTCTCGGTTTGATGTTTTTATTTTTATTATCGACTGGACATACGATTCGGCCGGACCTAATTTCACGGCAAACAATGCGAAGTACACTGAACTGATTCCCGTAACGAAAACTTAGTCGTTGAAACCATTTTCATACTAATATCCGATTTCGAAGTTTTTCGAGCGAAGCTCCAAACAGCTGAATACGGTAGATTTGAATACGGTTGGTTGTTACTTCGTTCGAACGACTTTAAAATCGGCTTGATTAACGGATGGGAAAACAAAAATGGTTGCTCATCATGTCAAAAAACGACAAAATTGTAGAATTGTCGCGCTTAAGGCTGTTTAATAAAAGTTACAAATATGTCAAAAATCGACAGGTGAAATCTTGACATATTTGTCATTGAAAAAGCGTTTAATAAAACTTGACATATGTCAAAAAACCACAGTCAAATTATTTCTGACAATTGTCGGTGACAATTATCGGATTGTCGTGACAATTATGTCGCCTTTTGACATATTTGCAAATTATTTTGTTTTATGAAGCTAAATGAGGGTAAAATAGAAAAAAAATATTACTACAGTAAAAGATAAATCAATCACTGGTGCATCTTCAATTGTTCGTTTTGATCGCGTGTAAAATGGAAATGCACAAAAAGTCGATGACCAATTTTAATAATTAAATATTCTACGGTTATAAAAATGTCGTATTGTCGCGACAATTTGACATTTGTGAACTTCCCACCATGACAATTATGTCGCCTGTCAGTTTTATTAAACAGAAAAAATGACAAATTGTCACTTTTTGACATATGTCGACTTGTCGGATTGTCAGCTTTATTAAACAGGGCCCAGGAGACAGGCAGTGTAGCTAGAAGACGAGGATCTGGAAGAGTTCGTGCCACAACCACCCGGGAAGATCATTACATGAGGCTAACAGCACGTCGGAATCGTACTGTGACCGCCCGGACCATAAAAACCCAACTACGGCAATCTACTGGTAGATTACTAGAGCATTACCAAGCCTGGGCTAATGCGGTGTCATCAAAGGATCCAAGTACCAGTGTGCTCAAAAAGAAGTACAACTTTGCTGCCAGGTCTTTTAAGAAGGACATTGCCAAGGCGAAGTCATCATTTATAGGTAGAATTGGGGAGAGGCTAGTGCGTCTTCCTTCGGGTACACGTGCATTCTGGTCTCTCGCCAAGGCTGTCTTGGGGAATTTCTGTCGACCGTCACTTCCACCACTGCACAAGACCGATGATTGCCTTGCCCATACTGCAAAAGAGAAAGCCGATCTCTTGGGTACTCTTTTCGCATCAAACTCGACCTTGGACGATGGGGAAAACTCGCCACCAACAATACCGCATTGCGCTTGTTCTATGCCAAACGTTCGGTTCCTGCAAAGGTCAGTTCGTAAGGCTCTTTTTTCCCTTGACATTCATAAGTCGAGTGGGCTTGATGCAGTCCCTCCCATTGTGCTTCGGACGTGTGTTCCTGAGTTGGCGCCGGTTCTAACGCGCCTCTTCCGGCTCTCTTACACGACTGGCGTTGTCCCGAGTTCTTGGAAGACAGCCCTTGTCCACCCGATTCCCAAAAAAGGTGATCGCTCAGATCCGTCCAACTACAGGCCTATAGCCATCACCTCTTTGCTCTCCAAAGTAATGGAGTCCATTACAAACTGCCAGCTCTTGAGGTACCTAGAAGAGAATCAGCTACTAAGCGATCGCCAGTACGGTTTTCGCCGCGGTCGTTCGGCTGGTGATCTTTTAGTGTACCTCACTCACCGATGGGCGGAGGCAGTCGAGAGGAAAGGGGAGGCACTGGCAGTTAGCTTGGACATAGCGAAAGCCTTCGACAGGGTATGGCACAGGGCTCTTCTCTCGAAACTTCCATCATACGGGCTCCCTGAGAAATTGTGTGCGTGGGTCGCCAGCTTTCTTTCTGGGCGTAGTATCAAAGTCGTAGTTGACGGATCATGCTCTGACCTGAAGCCCGTGAATGCTGGAGTCCCGCAGGGGTGTGTGCTGTCGCCTACACTGTTTCTTCTGCATATCAATGACATGTTGCATAACAACAGCATTCATTGCTATGCAGACGACATTACTGGGGATACGCTTTACACCGGACGTACTAATATTTCTCTGGAAAGCGTCATCGAGAACCGGAATAAACTTATGACTGACACTGAGAACATGTTAAGTCATGTCTCGAATTGGGGCCGACTTAATCTAGTCCATTTTAACCCTTCCAAAACACAAGTTTGCGTGTTTACCGCTAAAAAACATCCCTTCGTCGTATCTCTAAACTTTGAAGGAGCTCCCCTTGATACCAAACCGACGATTGGAATCCTTGGCGTCGATATTTCGAGTGACGTTCAATTTCGCCGTCATTTGGAAGGTAAAGCTAAATTAGCTTCGAAAAAGCTGGGTGTGCTCAATAGAGCGGGACAGTATTTCACGCCGACCCATCGCTTACAGCTTTACAAAGCACAGGTCAGGCCTCATATGGAATACTGTTCCCATCTTTGGGCTGGAGCGCCCCAGTACCAACTCCTCCCATTTGACCGCATTCAACGCAGAGCTGCTCGAGTTGTCGGCGACGTGGTAACCTCTGGTCGGCTCGATCCACTGGCCCTTCGGAGAGACGTTGCATCTCTCTGTATATTTTATCGCCTTTATCATGGGGAGTGCTCTGAGGAATTGTTCGGTTTGATCCCTGCCGCTGATTTCCTTCACCGCACTACACGCAATCGACTGTCTTTCCATCCACACCATCTTGATGGATGGCGATCTATTACTGTGCGTTTCTCACGTAATTTTTTACCACGAACTACAGTGCTGTGGAACCAGCTCTCAGCGGCGGTATTTCCGGACCAATATGACTTAGGAATCTTCAAGAAACGAGCCTATTCCTTCCTTAAAGGCCGGCAACGCATCTGTGATTCCTCTGGTTTTGCGGGTGTCCATGGGCGGCGGTGATTGCTTTCCATCAGGTGACCCGCCTGCTCGTTCGCCTCCTTCTAATATAAAAAAAAAAACACGCGTTAGTGATCAAACCATTCGTAACCGACTCCACGAGGATGGACAACGATCACGAATGCGTGCTGTTCGTCTCAAGCTAACAAGTAGACATCGTGCAGCACGTTTAAGGACTGCAAATGATCATCTGAATAAATTGGATTATGGATGACTGAAGGAATGTACTGTTCACAGATGAATCTAAGGTCAAGTTTTTTAGTAATGACAGACGAGTACAGGTATGGAGAAAAGAAGGCGAACGTTTTTCAGAACCATGCATAAACGGAACAGACCGTTTTGGAGGCCCGAGTGTGATGGTATGGGGTGGGATAAGTTTGATGGGCAAAACAGAGCTGGTTATTCTGAATGAAGGTACCGTAACCGCTGCCAGTTATGTCGAGCGAGTAATCCAACCACATGTGATCCCCTTTTCACAAAGAGTGGGCAGTGATTTCGTTATTATGCAAGATAATGCTCACGCACATACTGCCCGTACCACACAAAGAGCACTTTCTGACGCCGATATTACAGTTTTGCCGTGGCCAGCGATGAGTCCTGACCTTAATCCCATCGAACATTTATGGGATCAGTTGAAGAGAAGCCACAAAGAACGTTACACCAGCGTTTACAGTCAACAAGAGCTCATAAATGCACTAACAGTGTGTTGGGGGCGAATACCCGAAGAAAACGTCCGACATCTGATCGAGAGTGTGCCAGATAGGCTCAAAGAATGCATTCGGAACCGAAGAGGTCCCACACGCTATTAAAAGTTACAACTAATCAGGATTGATTTAAAAATACGGATTTAAATTTTTTTTTCGTCATATTCATTTTATCATAATTTTACCAAATACTGTCTTTTGTGAATATCTAAAAAAAATAAACAACTTTTACCATTTATTATGTTTATTTAACATCTTAATCCATACTTTAAACAACTTTTTTAAATTTGGTTCCATTTATAAAATACACATTATTCTAGTAAGTTTTCATAGTTTCACCTCTGATCTTACAGTTTATTAGCTCTCTCCATCCGACTGGTTGTCTGGAAGAAATCGCTTATAAGAGATAAGACTGCCAAATTGTAACTTTGTAAATTATATTTTTTTTGTTCATGATTATGTTTTATAGTGTTGCATTAAAAGTATTATCTACTAGCGGCTGCTCGCGGTATCACCCGCGTGGTTCCCGTTCCCATGGGAATATCGGAATAAAAAGTATCCTATGTGTTAATCCAGGTTATAAACTATCTGTATGCTAAATTTCATCCAAATCCATTCAGTAGTTTTTACGTGAAAGAGTAACAAACATCCATCCATACTTACAAACTTTCGCGTTTATAATATTAGTAGGATCTATCTATCTATGGCAGTTACTCACTCTGATTCGCTCGTAGTGCTGGTGGTATACGACGCCACATCACTAAACAGCATCATCCGCAGTGCATGATGATCATTCATCATCGTGACAGCTCGTTATTATGTCCTTTGTACGTGTATTTGTTTATGTAGTTTTTTGTTAAATGTTTTGTTTTTTGTGTACAATAAAGTTTATTTATTATATATACGAGCCTTCCCTATGGCTGGATAGGAAGAACGGGCCGTAAACTACCACGTGAACCAAGTGCGGTTTGGTGGTTGTTAAAGACTGCTAATGCAGCCGGGATCAACGACTTTACTTGCCTTCCGAAGCACGAAGGAACGCCCGATCCTCCGAACCCTCTAGAAAACCTCTGGCGGTGCTTCGTTTCACACGGCTTGAGGAACCCTTTAAGTTTTTCGCCGCCCCCAAAAAAGTCCGGTGAAGCTGAAAATGCCCAGCTACCAGGAAATTCCCTCAACAAAAATAAAACGGAGGAACGATTGAAACGAAGTTTAATTACTACTTAGTACTTTTACTTACTACGTTTACTTATTTCAGCGGGAAATATGTACAAATACCCATTACTTAACATTGCTCAGTGGGATGCATTAATTATAGTAACTTTGTTCACTTGGATAACGACAGAGGTGCATTCAACCTTTAAAGCAATCAATGACCAGCTGGATAATATTTTGCAAATTCCTCCAAATCAATTACGCCAACCGAGTGAGTATAATACCAGTAATTTAAATAACGTAAAACAATTGGTAACGTTAACTCTATTATACGGAGAAGGTAACGTTATGCTTGGTGAGATAAGTAACCGTTATGTTTTAAGCGGACTGGCAAAACCGCATTAGATAACGTTCGTTTTTACTATTGCAATAACATAAGACAGCCGGACCCGTAGTTTCAGCTGCCATGCCAAGGTGCACGTGCTGAAAATTATGATGATTTCGATGTTCCAGGATACTTTGAATCGGTGACGATTGACGAATCGATTCGACATCTCTCTCTGATGTTTGTCGCTTTATGTGACGTTGTGCTACTGCTAGACTCCGCCTTCGGACTGGATATGCTGATCTTCCTAATGGTCAACTTCATGCATTTCCTCAGATTGAATTATTTCATAGCCATGTTCCTATGTAAGTATATTGCTTACTCCGATTTTAAAATTTCCCAATTCTTTATTTATTAATTAGGTAGGTAATAATTTATTAGGACAACCAACAAGATCAACAAGATAAATAAGAAATTTAAGCAAGAATTAGATAGAACATTAATAAGAGGTTGTCACGGCATGTAACGTGGATTTTTTATAAAATTTATTTAATAGGTTGGGGCAAAAATTTCTTCGCATTTTTTAAGAAAATTCAAAACATTTTTTAATATAGTTTATTTACGTTTAACTAAAGTATGTAGGTGCCATTTTGTTCGATAACTTTTTGCCATCTTGTAGGTAGGGACATGATCCCATTGGTATAGAAATTTTGGGGCTTCTGATCAAAATACCGCGACAAGTGGTTTTGGCAGCCCTCTCGTGATGTCTGACATTGCCTAAAGAATTCTGAAGAGACCGAAACAGGTGAAAATCTGATCTGAAAATACGGCGGATGCATTTACACTTCCCAGCCAAACTCTCTTAATTTTTGCTGAGTGACTCACTTTAATTCCGGCCGCTTTCTCTCAACTTCTTGCTTTAATCTCATCAGTTGTTCGCAGTAGAGTTCAGAATATCACCGTGGTATCACCTTGTTGCGAGTTAACCTGGGTTTCGCCACAGTCTGTGAAGCCTGACCGGCCTTTGACCACGACCTTTATCGCACGATCTTGTCGTACGTGATCCACTCTTCATCACCAGCTTCTTTAAAAATGGTTCGGTTTCATTACGTCGTAATCATCATCTCAGCCAAAAGACGTCCACTGCTGGACAAAGGCCTCCCCCAAGGATCTCCACAACGACCGGTTTTGTGCTGCTTGCATCCAGCGGCTTCCCGCGACCTTCACCAGATCGTCGGTCCACCTTGTTGGAGGCCTGCCCACACTGCGCTTTCCGGTACGCGGTCGCCACTCCAGGACTATCCCGCCCCAGCGGCCATCAGTCCTGCGAGCAATGTGACCTGCCCACTGCCACTTGAGCTTAGCAACTCTTCGGGCTATGTCGGTTACCTTTGTTCTTCTGCGGATCTCCTCATTTCTGATTCGATCACGCAGAGAAACCCCGAGCATAGCCCTCTCCATTGCTCTTTGAGTGACCTTGAGCCTTTTTATGAGGCCCATAGTGAGCGACCACGTCTCAGTCCCGTATGTCATCACTGGCAACACACACTGGTCAAAGACTTTCGTCTTGAGACACTGCGGTATATCGGACGAGAAGATATTTCGTAGCTTACCGAACGCTGCCCAGCCTAATTGGATTCGACGATTGACCTCTTTGCTGGAGTTGGACCTACCTAGCTGGACCGTTTGTCCCAGGTAAACATAATTGTCCACAACTTCAAGGGCAGAGTCCCCAACCTTCAGAGGAGTGGGTACGACACGTGAGTTCGACATAACTTTCGTCTTCTCCATGTTCATTTTAAGACCCACTTGTTGAGAGACTCTGTTGAGGTCACCGAGCATTGCGCCGAGTTTTTCAAGGGTCTCAGCCATGACCACTATATCGTCAGCAAACCGAAGGTGAGTGATGTATACGCCGTTGACGTTGATGCCGAGTCCTTTCCAGTCCAGAAGCTTAAAAACATCTTCCAGTGCAGCAGTGAACAGTTTCGGAGAAATCACATCTCCCTGTCTCACTCCTCGCTGCAACTGTATAGGTTTCGAGCTCTGGTCCTGAAGACGGACTGACATAGTGGCGCTTTCATACAAACACCTCAACACTTCGATGTACCGATAGTCAATTTGGCACCGCTGGAGAGACTGTAGCACGGCCCATGTCTCAATCGAATCGAAGGCTTTTTCATAGTCCACAAACGCTAAGCAAAGAGGTTGGTTATACTCTTCGGTCTTCTGTATAACCTGCCGCAGCGTATGTATGTGGTCTATGGTGCTGAAGCCTTTTCGGAAACCGGCTTGTTCGATAGGCTGGAAGTCATCAAACCTGCGTGCGAGACGATTCGTTATGACTCTCGAAAACAGCTTGTAGACGTGGCTTAGAAGTGAGATGGGCCTGTAGTTCATCAGCAGGGTTTTATCGCCCTTTTTGAAAAACAGTACCACCATACCTTCGTGCCACGTCTCTGGCGTTCTGCCCCCTAGTACGACGGAATTAAATAGCTTCTGAAGAGCTACGAGTACCGGTCTTCCGCCTGCTTTCAGAAGCTCGGCCGTAATTCCGTCAGCACCTGGTGCCCTGCCGTTTTTGAGCTGTTTGAGAGCCATACTAATCTCGTATAGGCTGATGTCCGGGATGTCTTCGGTATAGTGCCGGGTTAACTTAGCTCTAGGGTCTCTAGCTAAGCGTACAGATGGCCGTGTGGATGTGTAAAGCTGTCCATAGAACTTCTCGACCTCTCCCATAACATCGGACCTGGTCGTGACAGTTCTGCCGTCATCGGTTTTCAGCGTCGTCAGTTGGCACTGCCCAATACCCAGATCTCTTGCGAACACTTTTGAGCCTTTGTTCCGCTCAATGGCCTCTTTAATACGGTTAGTATTAAATTGGCGCGTGTCGCGAGTCATAGACTTCGAGATCTGCCTATTTAGCCGCCGAAACTGAGACGCATCACCTGAGGAAAGCAGAACCATTGCGCGCCGCTCTTCCATTAGTTTGAGAGTATGGTCTGAGAACTTTTTGGTTCCTTTTGCACGGTGGGTTTTAAAGAACTTGGACCCAACCGTTTGGACAGTTTCCACAAACCTGTTGCTGTATTCGTCCACATTTTCGCAATCATTTAGGCGCTCGAAGCGATTCTGCAATTTGAGCTGAAAGCTTTCGGGGTTTTGGATTTGGATGGGTGCAGGACGGAGCGTAGACCTTACCAATCGACGTCTTTCCAGCTTAACGTTGATATTCAATGTGCCTCTTACCAACCGGTGATCGCTGCCAGTTTTAAACGCATTGATCACAGTGACATCATTGAATATTTGCTTCCTCGTCGACATGATAAAGTCAATCTCGTTTTTGGTTGCACCATCGGGACTCATCCAGGTCCACTTGCGGTGTTCAGCTTTCCTGAAAAAGGAGTTCATCATAAAGAGGCCCTCCCTCTCAAGAAAGTCCGCCAGCAGTTGGCCCCGGGAGTTCCGATTACCAACCCCAAATCGTCCCACTCTCATCTCATTGCCGCTTCGTTTGCCCAGTTTTGCGTTAAAGTCTCCCATGACAACGGTGTAATGAGTTTTGGAGGCTTGTATGGCTCTAGAGATGTCCTCATACGTAGCTTCCACCTCATCGTCAGGGTGTGTCGTAGTAGAAGCATAAACCTGTATGACCTTCAACGAATACCGTTTGGTTATTCTGAGTATAAGGTACGCTACCCTAGGCGACACACTCCCGGTCTCGACAACGTTGTTCACGAGGGACTTGTGGACGATGAACCCGACACCACCTTGGGACAGTTGTTCGCCCTCCCGGAAATAGAGCAAGTTACCGGACTTGAGGATTATCGAGTCCTCCCCCTCTCTTCGGACTTCAGATAATCCAACTATGTCCCACCGTATCTTGCTCAATTCTTCCTCCAGTTCGTGAATCTTCTCGTCAGTCCGTAATGTGCGCGTGTTAAATGTTGCCAGGGCCAGAGTTCGTTGTTGGCGGTAGCCAGGTCTCTGCCGGAGATTCTTAGCACCCCCTGCCCCGTCGCTGCCTTGGCCGCTACCGTAGCTAGGGCGAGCGGGGCCGCCGGGGATTAGGGGCCGGTTTTTGCTGTTGTGCATGTCATGGGGGGGTATTTGCCATAATCGCCACGCTTGGCAGGCGGGTTGGCGATCGCAGTAGGTTGAAGGTAACCTCAGAGAGATGCTGCTGCCCATCCTCTGGAATGGTCCCTTAGTCGCCTTTTACGACACCCACGGGTTGAGATGGGGTGGTGCAATTCTTTATCTCCGGCACCACACGGGGAATCAGTAGTTACGTCGTAATAAAGAATCACAAATTAGTACACGATTCATTAGATTTATTTCAGTGATCTCGTGAGGTACCCAAATATCGAGCTTTTTAGTGTACCCAGTTATTTTCAAATGCGCCAAAACTGTTTTGTGGTCAATTCCCATTCTCAGTTACGTCGTAACTACTGATATGCCGATCTTGCTCCACTTTTTCAAAAATGGCATCCATTTTATCCGTAATAGGGTGACCAGAGCGACGTTCATCTTTGATATCAAAATTTCCGGATTGAAAACGCTTTTAAACCATGCGCTACTCTCACTAGGTCCATAAACATCGCAAATTTTTTTCGCGGCTTGCTTTGCATTTTACCTTTTTTGTAGTAAAATTTTAAAATGTATCGAATTTCTTCATTAGATTCACTTATCTTGACAGTAAAAAAAAACAAATAAGAATCACACATTTTCCTTATTTGAATTTGGAATTATCTTCTTTAAAATTTAAACTTTTAACCCACTTAGTCCGGCAGGGTATTAAAACCTCTAAAAATATTAATAGATATACCCTAATATGATAGTTTTAAAGTTTTTTTTACAACAACATACAAACGCCTGGTCGGTCTAAATGGGTTGATACAAATAGTATAGCCAAAAAGATTTTATTACAAGTTCATACATACTTTATGCGAAAAGACTTTTTCCCTAACCTAATACTATCATAATAATAAAAAGGTAAAGTTAGTGATTTTGTTGGTTCTAGGAATCTCTGAAACTACTGGTTCAATTCCAAAAAATAGAATGATACAGTCCTTGCGGGTAATATAGGCTTTATTTTATTTGGATTTAAAAAAATAGGTATTAATTATATACAGAAAAATACGTAATCAAAACGGAGGAAGTCGCGGTCAAAGCGCTGTTTCTCTAAAGACCGTCGATTTGAGACTTATAGCATTTGTTTTTTCTGGTGTCCCCATCGAAGTATGCTCTATCTATCACAACACACTCCTTGAATATTTTTACAGATGTAGGTAATGTTGATGATGTTATTGACAAAATCATTTCAGATTTCTACTGTACTTGGGCTAATGTGTTTAAAAGGGTAGCATTAATTGCTACATATTTTTAAGGAAATCTAGCTGCGTAATTAGTAGCTCTAATTGGCTGAGGAACGAGCCTTTCCGATGGAAATACCACATCCCTCTGCCACCACGCGCTCAGTGCAAATTGGTGGTTGTTAACGATTACTGCAGCTGGGACCAACGGCTTTACGTGTTCCGATCCGAACCGAACCCCTCGGAGAATCTGGTAGGGCACGGTAACTACTGCGTGACTAGTGTGTGATGACGTTCCCTCCGAAAACCTCTGACGGTTTCACACGGCTTGAGGAAACTTTTAAGTTTCTCGGCGCACCTATAAAAGCCCGGTGAAGCTGAAAATGCCCAGCGGCCATAAACAAACTCTCTCAAAACAAAAAAGGCTTTACGTGCCTTCATTGGAAGCGTGCTTTGGCACACAACCTTTTCATAACTAACTAATATGTCGGCGGCGAGGTTTGTTTTGTAGGTAGGAAGGACGGTCGAGCAAACTCGGATTCGTCGATAACACAGTTCATCTTGGATCTTCAAAATAAAGACACAGTCGTATTCCTTACAGTCACTTTAGTTATTTTAATATCTGGTAAATAAGAGACATATTTATTTAGAACTATTTAATTGAAGTTTGTTAATCTGTTTTATCTACATTGTATGTAACCCAATATCAACTAGATGGCGCTACTTTGCCATCAGATTAAAGACAATTGCTGTTTTACCGACTCTCTTACTCTTGGTCCATGTCGCGCTGTGCTTACGTTGTGCGTTCTGCTAATAAAATTATTTTAATTGTGAAAAACTTGAGTTTTGCTCTTGGACATCTCCCACATATTTTTCATGGTCCAACGAGCCGTCGAAAAGTGATATTAGCGCAAATCGCGGTTCCGTTCTGTGAGGGGTTTGTAATTTTGCCGGTTGGTTGTAACTGCAACTGCGTAGGAGTAACATCGTGTCACCAAAATGGCGCAGCAAAATGCGGCGCAAACCGGCGACAAGTTTGCCGACGCCGTCGCCGGCACCGAGACTCAAGACAAACAAAAACTAATTAATGTAAGAAGACACATTAAGGGACGCATTTCTCTCGTAGAGAATGAGCTGGGGACATTTCTACTGTGACCTCGATTGCCGCGTTGGCTGTCGCTGCAGATCGATTAAGCGGTTTGTTCACAAGACTAGAGGACGTCAACCTCAACTTAGAAATTATGGATCCGGCCCAGCTCGACGAGGGTTTGAAAATTGAACGCAAATACCAGCGACTCCTTACTCAAATACGTGAGCGGCGTGAGGCATTGAAACAGCCTTGTTCCACTTCAGTACTAAATGAGTCTGGAACGATGCCTGAGCAACAGTGTAAGCCGAATTTTCCCAAAATATCACTACCCAAGTTTAGTGGAAGTTACGGAGATTGGTTGTCATTTAAAGATCTGTACGTCACGATGGTTCACGAAAATGAAGATCTGAGTCCAGTTCAAAAATTTTACTACTTGAAGTCGTGTTTAGTCGGCGAGGCCCGCCTACATTGGAATGTACTAACGAAAACTACATAAAGGCATGGACGGCTATAACTTCAAGATATGACAATAAAGTGCTCATAGCAAATTATTACTTGCAACATATTCTGTCTTTGAATAAGGTGAATGGCAAATCTTATACATTAAGAAAGTTATTGAATGATCTCATGCAGTATTATAATTCACTATTATCACTGAATATTTCAAATTTACAGGATATTGGTGGCGGTTCAAAGTCTTTGAAGTATTTAAATATATTTTCAGATAGCGAAAAAATGCTACGCGTGGGTGGTCGCTTACGTCATTCTGATATTCCTATTGCGCAGAAGTTTCCTTTACTAGTGCCTGCTCGCTGTCATGTCACTGACTTGTTAATTAGGTACGAGCATGAGAGACTGTTGCATGCTGGAACGCAGACGACGTTGTCTAGTTTACGAGGATTTGTATGGCCTCTGGACGCTAGAAATCGCGTGCGTCATTTAATACACAAGTGTGTTCGCTGTTGCAGATTTAGAGCTGAAGCTGCTTCGCAGATAATGGCTGACTTGCCTAAGTATCGCGTAACGCCTTCTCGACCATTTCTGTTTACAGGCATTGACTTCGCCGGACCGCTGTCCGTCAAGGTTGCTCGCATAAAGAAACCTATCATAACTAAAATTTACATATGTCTTTTTGTTTGCCTAAGTACTAAAGCAATTCATATAGAGCTAGTGTCGAATCTCACTACTAAGGAATTTCTAAATGCATTACGTAGATTTATTTCTAGACGAGGTAAATGTGTTAAAATATTCAGTGATAATGGTACTACGTTTCATGGGGTTAAAAATGAGCTTCATGAGTATAAGATGTTTAAAATCTCTAATTATATAACTTCAGAAAATATTGAATGGCGTTTCATAGTTCCTCATTCAGCTCATTGGGGGGGAATATGGGAAAGTTCTGTGAAACTTGTAAAGCATCATTTAAAAAGTGTGTTAGGAAACACTGTACTTTCTTATGAACATTTGTATACCCTCCTAGCGCAAATCGAAGCTATTGTAAACAGTCGACCAATAACTCCATTGAGAGACTTGGATGGTGATAAGCAGTGTCTCACACCAGTTCATTTTTTAATTGGCAGTAGCGCAACATCATTCCCAGAAGGTGATTTCACAAAATTTCCTGATAACAGGTTGGATATTTATCACCAATTGTGCAAACTGCGACAAACTTTCTGGAAGCGATGGAAGGCGGACTATTTAAATACATTACAGATGAGGTACAAATGGTACAAAGTAAACCCAGATTTAATGTTAAATTCTATTGTATTGTTGAAAGATGATAATCAGCCCCCAATGTCTTGGCCATTAGGTCGTGTAGTTGAATTGTAATATAAAGGTAAAGATAATCATATTCGAGCAGTTGTTGTAAAAACTAAAACAAGTCTATACTCTATTACAAAAGTTGTTCCATTACCTTTTGAACAGAATTAATTAATTTGTAACCTACTTTAGCTAAGTTTAGTGATCCCAACAAATTATTAAAAAAATACTGTATGTTTTACATATTATGTATGTGCTTAACACACAGAACTATGTCCAAGCCGATTGTAATTTCTGATAATTAAGTTAATATTAATCAACAATCTGTTCAAATGTTGTAAAATGAAAATTCTGTTTTTTGAAAATTTAAATAAATGTAATTTCAATGGGGCGGGTGTATGGTAAATAAGAAACATATTTATTTAGAACTATTTAATTGAAGTTTGTTAAACTGTTTTATCTACATTGTATGTAACCCAATATCAACTAGATGGCGCTACTTTGACATCAGAATATAGACGCTTGCTGTTTTACCGACTCTCTCACTCTTGCTCCATGTCGCGCTGTGCTTACGTTGTGCGTTCTGCTAATAAAATTATTTTAATTGTGAAAAACTTGAGTTTTGCTCTTGGACATCTCCCACATATTTTCCAATATCACAATTACAATATTTAGAAACAGTTGCCCGATGCAAATGGATTTTAGAAACGAGGTAAGTTCTGCGCGTGCGTACTCTCAGACCGCTCCCGTTCCAATGTGTCCAGTCCATTGTCGCGCCAAGCCAACTGACGTTGACGTTTCGCGCACCATAGAGAATAGGCTGCGCAGACCACACTAATATACTTGTCGTTTCTAAGCAATGCGCCAAGTCTCCGACAAGAACAATAATCTCAATTGATGCAATTATTTGGTTTCAGTTATAAAATGGGAATCGGTATACAACCTTGTGACATATCTCATCTTTGTCTGTATGTTTGGCTTGTGGCACGTGAACTCTATCGAATCTAGCTACCGAACATCGACAGAAGTACGTTAACCGCTACATTACATTTCTGTATGTTTTTCCATATTTTCATGTTGTAGAGAGAGATATTGTAAAATCTATACTATATAGCAGCCATTTTGTAATAAAAACGAATCTAGAGCCGCGGTGGCTGAGAAACATACTTATGCATTTAAGTCAGCCAGCCGTGATGAAGAATGTTTTAAACGTCACAATGATTCAATTACAAAATTATACGTATGGTAGAATGGCGTTCTTCAATCAAAGGGCTAGGGCGTTTGACGTTGTCGCAGCGGCGGGCGCAACATTATCAAACGCCAACGCTAAACAAACGCTAGTGTGGAGAGGCTTTCAATCTACTGTCTTTATCACCAGATCGACCGTACCAACCATCTAGTCACCAGGCTGGTCAACAAGTACACCGACCTGCCCTCTGTTGAGCTCAAAAAGTTTTCCCAGTACCTTATGTTAAACAGAGTGTCTTACTCTCCAATGGGAATATTCACGTTGTCCCGCTCACTCATCTCAACGGTAAGTGACGTTAGAATCAAGTCGCCCAGAGTCTCTAGTGCTAGTTTCATTCGCCATTCGATCAAGTAAACGAAAACGAGAATTTGTATGCAAATTTTTGACTCTTCTCGTATGTCGCCAGGAGGCGCTGCTTCAATGCCATACTAATTGTTTGTTATCGTAAACGTATTCGAATGAATACTGATAGTATACAAAACCATAACTCACACTAGGCACCCAGAGCAAGTTATATTCACCTCCCCATTCAATTATTTAGAGCGTTATAGTTAAAAGTGGCCGTAACGTCTTATTTAACTAAACCATAACATGTGAGGTGTTCATTAGGTGACGTAAAAATGCTAAATTACTTCATTCAAATAGTTTGTTGAGCATAATTTGATTTTCTATCTCTAATTACTAGATATGTTTTTTTTTCATTAGTGGCGCTAGTGTGCGGCGTAAACGCTCTTAACGAATACGAAAATTTGTACGGCATTGAAGCAGCACCTCCATGAACTAATAATATACTATTACTAGCCGTCACCCGCCCGCTTCGCTGTGCAAGAATTTGTGTATAAATCTTATTTTTTTACATTTTTTTATAGCCTATCATTTGCACAATCGCATTTTCTTACTACATACCAATTCTCATTAAGATCGGTCGAGCCGTTCTTGAGTTATAAGAGAACATACAGACAGACAAACATTTCAAAAATCGTAGAATTGGTGTCGTGCGTCATAAAACAATTATTTATCAAAAATTGGCAAATAAATTGCATGTACAGATAGAGCCTACAGATTTATATAGTAGTATAAAAGACTAGCGACCGCTCGCGGTTTCACCCGCGTGGTTCCCGTTCCTGTGGGAATATTTGGGTAAAAAGTATCCTATGTGTTAATCCAGGTTATAAACTATCTGTATGCAAAATTTAATCTAAATCCATTTAGTCATTTTTACGTGAAAGAGTAACAAACATCCATCCATACTTACAAACTTTCGCGTTTATAATATTAGTAGGATATAATATTAGTATTATTGTGACTTATGTCGTAGTAGCACAAGGGTTCGACACAGTTTTTATGGTAAAAAAACATAGAATTAAATTGAATTTTTTTGTGAATAAAAATTGTGGTGTATTCAATTGTTGCTGAAGACTAAAACCAGTTGCTGACCCCTATCGTTTAATGATTAAAGAACAAACATGTCGATCACTGGTTTCTTTCGGACTCATCATTTTTACTACGCACTGGCAAGGAGTGGAATTCTCTGCCATCGTCTGTGTTCCCAAAAACTTATAACCTAAATGCCTTCAAGGCGAGAGTTAATAGGTATCTTCTGAGGCAATTTGCTCCACCGTAGGCCTAATCTACGCTTACCGTCAGACAAGATCGAAGTCAAAAGCTGTCTTATAAGGCATAAAAAACTCTGGTGCCACCATAGTAGGTATATTTAGTCTTCGTCAGTCAGTAATAAATATGAGTTTTATCTATTCACCATTCGATCAGTTGACGAAGACGGTGCATAGTGTGAGTTTTGTTGACTTGTATTCATTCGATTACGTTTACAAAAACAAAAGTGAGTATGGCATTGAAGCAGGCTCCTGGCGACCTAAGGGAAAAGGTAAAACTT